>WBMV01000687.1:0-59629 GCA_013396655.1 Campylorhamphus procurvoides | reverse complement strand
CCTCCCTCCCTCCTTCCTTCCCTACTTCCTTCCTTTTCTTGATAAGAATATCTCTGGTTTTGTATTGACTAGATTCAAAACCAGTAATTTCCACTAAGAAAAAAGTCACCACTCAAGCTGGTTAGATCACAAGAGTAGAATTTCTTTTAAATTAAGAAAATAAATGCCAAGCTGTCAAAACAAACCACAAAAAACAACAACAACAACAAACAACAACAAAAAGGTGTATGAAAGGAAGTTGTATGAGACAACATTAACTATCCAAACATCCTTACTCAAGAGTGGAAAGAGCTACACAATTAAGAAAGCTCGCTTTAAGTAAAGCTGGTTTTAAATACATCTCCCATATGCTGTCTTCAAAAATGCCTGGGGAAATGATTTGATTTAGCTGGAGGAAATGTGAGACAGAGATGAGCATGTAAATGAACTAGCTCATGTCAGTTTAGGAGAAGCTTAATGCTTTCACTACAAGTACAATTCTGTGCAGAATTTTTTCTTTAAAAACCTCTAAAATTCATCCATGTCATTACTTTACTGTGCCTACTATCTTTTTTCAGCTCTCACTATATACTTTTCTGTAGCTGTTTATCTGTCATTCCTCCCTTTATCTCATTCTTTCCTTGGTAAAGCTAAAACCAAATCACTCAATCCTGAGCTGACATTTCAGGCCCAGGATTTTCAAGTGGGTTAAAAGTTTAAAATTAATTTGCCTATCTTTATATACAAGAAGCACTTTTCAGTATTCCACTAGTTATTTCCCTTCACGTCCAGATTTATTCTATTTTCAAGTGCTGTAGTAATTCCTAACAGGAATTAGAACCTTACTAACACTGACTGGACGTATAAGTGAATCAACAACAAACCTTGTCATTACCCTAAAAATCTTCAATAACAATTTGGCCAAATTTCCACTTGGATGAAAAGATTTTATGTGATAATAAAAGATTGCAGTTTTGGCTGAAATAAATCTTGCAATTTTGAAAATTTTTGGGTTTTTTTCATATAACTTTTCCTTTTAGGATACTTTCAGTCTGCATGATTTTCTCTGTATTAAATGAGACAGTGAATTATGTTGACTGACAGAAATACCTCAGTATTTTGGGTCTCCTTTTCATCATAAGACACTATTTTGGTTGATTTTACTGTTCTGGAATTTGAAATGTTATGTAACTGTGCTGGTAGAAGAACTGGGGGAAAGAAGAAGGTAGCTGACCCCGCCACAAAGTTGGAAGGTATTAATAGACTTGGTTTAAGTCAGTTTATGTCCAAAATGTATTTAAAATACATGGCACAGAATACAGCATTTTGCAACATCCAAAGAGTATATTCCTGTTTCAAAACTTAAGGATCAGTTTCTATCTATCCATGTTTCTGATTATAAACATAGAGACATGTTTTATATATACAAAGGTAAAAAATCCACAAAATTATTTCATCCATTATAAACTGGAGAAATATGATTGTTTTGAGATATGTCTGTTAAATAAAAGGCAGTTTATCTGAGCTGTCACTTCTCAAGTTTCTGGACAAAAGAGTAACAATTCTATGAAGATTTGACTCTAAAAAGAACCAAATCATTGTTATTTTGATGATAATATTAGAGTGAACATTTCACATACTGTTACTAGACTATGTTACCTGTTTTCCTATGGAAAGAATGTTTATACAGTTAAACAGTTATAAATGTTTAAACATTTATACAGAATGTTTATAACAGAACTGTTATTCTTAATGTATGCATGCAGTAAAGTGTGAACCCATTTGCTACTTTCAGTTCACATTTCACTTTCAGTTGGAGAGTGGTGGATATTCAAAAATAAAGAAAATCTTGTAAGTTTGGGGAAACTAGATAACTAAATAAAGGAAAGAAACCTTATTAAGGGCCCTGCAGTGGGGAAAGACTGTAGCATGAGCTACAGCATCTGAATATCTGAAGTTCTGAGTATCTGAACTGGGGAGTTCAGATACATGGCAGCTAGAGACGTACGTGAGAAAAGTTTTACCTGAAGTTCATACTTCATTAAAATTTCACCAAATTTATTCATCCGAAAATTGTTAATTTATCTGAGGAAATAATTCTTAATTCATTGATAGAATGATTTTTAAGGCAAGTTTTGAGCTCAGATAGCATTACTTTGATTTGTACTTGTGCCTTGTATTAGTTTATTATGCAAAAATATTTAGTTGTTCATGTTCACTTTTTTTGTTTGTTTCATAATTCTCCATTTCTATCCTTCACTATTCTCCATTTCTACCTCCATTTCTACTTCTGCTTGTTTCCTCTCAATATGTCCGAGACAGCGTCATCTGCTCTAGGTAGGAAAAATTTCCTCTGAACCCCAGGTTCTAAGAAGCTGGTTTTAGTGGCTATATAACCTCCTTGAAAATTCCATGACCTATTCACTTGCTGTTTGTAGAGTCAAATGATTGGAGAGAAAGCAGTTTTTGATAGCTGGGATAAGGCAGTCATCCACATATAAAATCTTTTCAGCAGTGTTTAGCTTCTCTTTCTGCCTAATATAATGCCCCACATATAATCCCTTCCCCAACCTTGAAAAAATCCTCACTATAAAAAAATAGCACTATTGAGATACTTTCACAAAGGTTCAATGACATGTGACCTACTTCTTATTTCAGTGCATTGTAATGAAAACTACATGCTGAACAACCTCACTTGGGACCTGTCTGTGTATTTGTGGGCTCCGTTTAAGCTAAGTCTTGACATTACACCTTCCCAAGTGATGCTCTAAAGTACACATGGCCTGCTACCTACTGCTCTGCCCTCCTGGCTGGACTTGTTGAATGGGGTTTGGACTCAGCTTATGTGTAGCATTATCTCTGTTCCTTCCTCTAGGACAGTCTCCTGCTGTCTTCTGGGTGGGCTGACTCATTGCCTTGCCTTGTCTGGACTGATCACTTGGACCTGTTGTTGCGATCACCCGTGATGAGGTACCATGGGACTGCACCCTGTGAGATGTGGGAGCGTCATTACCCAGCCTGGAATGCTGAGGTAATTGTTTCCTGACTCATCTCCATTGGAGTGCAGCCCCACTTCTGCTGCTTCCTGACAGCTGGGATAGTTTCACTGAAAAAACATTATTTTAAAATTAAACATATATAAATTAAATACACATGCTTTTTTATTATTATTTAAATCTGTTAATGCTAGTAGCAGTTTTACTGAAATATTTAGTATAAGTGCTTAGATATTAAAAGAACTAATTAGTGGGCATTTATTGTGGGATTTCAGTTTTTTAATACTATTGAGATACTCTAATTGATGGCAATTGGACAAAAAGCAGCTGTTTTAACTATGAACTTTTTCTTTATCTGTAACGGAGCTTTAAAGCAGCCAGCCAGATTGCTTGCATAAGTGTTTTGAATAAAATCATCACTACCTGCTAGGATAAGTCTCAGATTAAGTTTCTCCTAACATCTGGCCAAGAAACAGTACAATATCATTTAGAAAGAAAATGCTAATCTAGTGTGATGTTTACTTTCACATAGCCTGTGATGTATAGTTCTGTCATCAAGAAAAATGGGTATTAAAATATCAGGATTAGGTACAACTCAGTTTATTTTAACTTCAGTTAAAATGAAATATGCAAAGTGACTGATACAAAATGACTGATTGGGTTCCATGAAAAAATCAATAACTTTTTCCCCAGGAACCATATTATTTTCCAGTAGCTAGAAGAAGATAATCCTTAATAAGAAAGGTAAATAAAGTAGTTATGGGTTCACTGACTCTGATGTCCTACTGTCTGTATCAGACCAAATCATTGGGATCTAAACCTACTATCTAGGTTAGAAATTAGTATTTTTCTTATTATGTGCAAATGAGAAAACAAAATGACTGTCACACGATCTGGGTACAGAGTCACTGGGATACCTAAGGGCAGAATTTTACTAGTATCTCAGTTTAACAGGTAAATCTTTGAAAATCTACCTTACACTTACTTCTTGTCATGGCCTTGTTTTGGACCCTACCCCTTCCTTCTTCTTTTTTTTCAACTTAAACTGTCTCCACTTGGCTGGGATGGGAAGCAGAAGTGCTGAAATATCTAACCTTATAAATCTTCTAGCCCAGCTGTGGAGAATCAAGTGGCTTTAGACAGTTGGAATACCATTCAAAAGAACATCCACAGTTGTTGGTGTTTTTCCAAGTACTGAGAAATGTTGTGGTTTACCCATCACTCTTTTTAATGTATTAGAAAGTAAACACACTCTGTCAATGCATAAAAATTATATGAAAGTAAATCTACTCCTGACCTGCTGTCCACTTATAGATATGACTCCCATTGGCTTCAATGGGAATTGCACATAGGGACTGCTTTCATGATCAGACATCTGCACTGCAAATGAGAGAATATGTATTAACGTGTGTGTTTTCTGTCTGGAATCAATTACAAGTGAGAAAAGAAAACTGTGAATATAATAATTTTCCCATGGACTGAAATGGTACAGATACTTTATCCATTTATGCAATGCAATTTTATAAGTAAGCATAACAGAAAAAATGCAAAATTAAAAGGTATGGGCAAATGAAGTATGCCTTTTGCCATATGAAGCTAGAGGAAGGGACAATGGGTACAAAAAGCTGTTACTTCCTTCAGTCACAGAACCTGTTGGAGGGTCTGAGAACAGTATTCTTAGACTGCCCTAGAAACAACCTATTGAGTTTGTGACAATGGTGAGACAGACCTTTCCTATCTGGTGCAGTAGAAGAAAAATTACTTCTTTCATCCTGGTGCTATGCATAAAATGAAAACTTAACACCAAGAAAAGTGATTGTCATTTTTTTTGCAAAACTGATTGCCTCAGTTTTGCAAAAGTGAGGAGCACCCTTTCATATGTTTTCTCCAATTTCATGTATAATGTCTCATCTTAATCATGTCAAGCTTGTATTCTGAGAGCAGACTTGAGCCTCTCTGCACTCCACGATTTGCCTGCACATGGAAACTGAAGAGGGAATTACAATTAGATTGTAGTGATTCCGAGTTTCTGTTCTTAAGCATTTCTGTTCAAAGAGAACTCCAAATCTCATCACCAAATCTTACAAAATGCAATGTTTAACAAGTCATATTACTGATATTTTAGACAACATAATAGGTCTGAATATCAAATGTAATTAAAAAGAAAAGTTTAAAAATACCTTAATCTGCTCAATAAAGTACATCTTGATTCACATATGGAAACACTTTTTTTCCCTTAGGACTAAAGTAGAATTTTAGAAATAGTATTTTCCTGTTATTATATTTACTCTCTTTCTTTTCAAATTATGTTCCTAATTGCTAGATTTCTTATCCATGAGGAGACTGAATAAACCTTTTCCCTTACAAAAGCTGAAATATGATTTGGGTCAGAATTTTAATTCAGATAACATAACTCTGCAGTAGTTTATATTGAAACTAAACTCCAGTGCAGTAGCAAAGAGCACATACTTCTCCTTAAAATTGAAATCATATATGCACACTAGTTAGTTGATACTTGGATCAAAGGGTGAAAAAATGGTCAATACTTATCACAACATGACTTCAGTGTTATGAGTGCAAAGTTAGGAGTTATTTCACTTTCTTTATCCTTAGATACTTAGATTAGAGCTTACTGCTAAAGACATGCTAGTAGGTAAAAAGTAATACAAAATACGTTTTACAAAGATGTGTGGATTGCCAAGCTTTCACCATGTATCACTATTGAATTGAAACAAGATCATTAAATGGATCAGGAACTAAGCCTGTGGCAAGAGAGAGATGTTGGAACAGAGTGTTTTTAATTTGACTCTGTTGAGGTATTTATATAGAACCTGCAAGTGACATTTTTAATCAATGACAAATTTGCAGACTGAAAGTCTTATTTTTTAACATATTTATTAACTGTCAGTAGAGTATATATGAAGTATTTCCAGTTTGAACATGATCTGTTGACTTGGAATATTTGTTAAAATTATGAGACCCTTCAAACTGACTCATCTTATTTACATAGTTGATAAATTTATAGAGTATCGTCCCATAAAGATGATTAGACTGGTTTGTAGTTAATGCTCTGATAGTTTACCGGCCATAGAGAACAATATTGTTCAGTGATGACTGTTATGATGACACTTCTTTTTGACTCTTAGGACTCAATTTTGTTGTTACTGTTCTGCTATTCTTCATCCAGATCATCTTGACACTTCTATGTCACATAATCAAAAACATGTTTAAGTCTGAAAGTGCAGTTTCTTTTCATATTGCATTCTTATTATTAACTTCTTCAATGTATTCCCAGAAAAGACTGTGAACACTTAGATTTCCCCTGCTCTGCTCAGTGTGTGTATGCCCATCAATGTGATTACTTACCTTAGATTCACTGAAGAAGCAACCAGAACTATTAACTTCAGCTATGGCTTTGTAATCCTTAATTAGATAAACTAGATAAACTGCAGTGATTTTTTTTAAAGGGAAGTATAGAACCTAACCTGTGTAATTGAGTTGCATACTGTTAATTTTTAATTTCCTTGGGGATCATTTTATATTTCACGTTCATTTCATGTTTATCTTTTATATATTTGAATGCATAACACAGGATGTATATTTTCAAACTAATTTAAAAAGAGATTTAGAATACAAAGACAAATCTTGAAATTTGATTATGCCATCTTAAAGATGTTTGCCATGTTGGAATGGAGTTTTAGATTCAAATGTAAACAAACAAAAAATAATTAAAATAATTTTAAAAAATTGCATAGACTAATACTCACTGCACAAGCTAGGCTAATATTCTAATGAAAAGTGAGAACATGCTTAGTTTTAAAGTAATTAATTTGCAATGTATTTTGTTAATTTTGGAGACTAAAGCTGATGTTTCTTGCTATGAACAGTAACAAATATCTAAGAAAGGCAGTCTATGAACTTCCATAATTGTAGTGTTAATGGTCACAATTTTTGTCTCATAATAGCCTATGAAATAGACTCATATTCTTTTATCATAGGGCAAGATTAAGGCACATCGATTATGATTGATTATGATCTGACACAAAGTAGCATTAATTTCTGTGATGATAGAATGAATGTTCCTTCATCTAATAAAATAAAGATAAAAATAAAATCAAATATGTTTCCACTTATGTATGATATAGAATTGTTTGAACAGTTCTTCAGAACCCTCCTTATGGATTTGAAAGTGAATGTGTCAAGGTGCAGAACTACTACTAGTCATATATTTTTCAAGAACAACCAAAAATACAGGATAATACAAGTATCTGATCTGACTTACAGGTCACTTTCCAGAAGAAATCAATTCAGATAGTACGTGCCATCAATATTGAATGATTACTTGGAAACATAGCTGTCATGTTTATACTCTCACTTAAAACGGTGAGGTTCCACTGTGGGGGTGACACCACAGGACAGTCACTAATCAGCTGCTCAGGCTGCTCTCTGGAGATATGAAGAGAAATATCTTCAACCTGCATCTCTGCTCCTCTGCTTGTTCCTGATGATCCTACATTCTCCTATGGTTGTTGCAACTCTAGGGTGAGCTTCTATGAATGCCTTCTGTTGAAGCATTTTTGCTGACATTAATAGCTCAATGTTCAGCCGAGCTGAGTGATTTTGGTTGACTTTGGTTGGGGTACTGAGTACTCTTATATTCTTTCTAAACAGAATGTTAAAAAAAAAAAAAGAATTACAGGGCTCAGGAGTATTGTGCCTGACAGGGTGATGATTTCCCACACAGATTCAGAATTAGAGATATTTAAAATGATAAATATTAAAGTTTCTTTCTGTGATTTATTAAAGTGTCTTTGTGCACATATTTATTAACTTATTTAAGAACATTTTCTCATGTAAGAAAAATACTGCAGTGTATAATCTGCTATATCTTAATAGAATACCTGGGATTTTTATCTCCTGACCTTTTCCTCACCTCTGGATTTCTCTACACTGTTTTCTCTTTTCCACCTGAGTGAACCTTTAGCCTTTTCTGCCTTTAAAGCATTTCTCTCAAACTTGCGAAGCAGGAGGTTAATCTCAGAGTGAGCTGTGTTTTCAACTTCCTTACACAAAGTAAGATTCAGTTCTTTTTAGCAGTCTTACAGGATTAAGAGCTCACAGTTTTGGAAACTGTTCAGAAAATGAGTTAAATGAGAAAACAGCACAAAATAACTCAGTGGATTTCTCTAAACAGATTTCCTCCTTTGAAAGGATTTAATTTTTCTTCAAGCATATATGAGAAGCGTTTGATTCATCCAAGGTCCTAGGGGAGCAGAAAAACTGAAGACTAAAACTAATATCTCTTTTGATACTGTTGGCAATGTCTGCAAAAACAGTGCCAGGAATGATTATATTCGGAGACTGAACCAACTTTTCATCACAGAAAAGGCTTGCAGTCTATTGGTATTATGATTCTACGGAGTCATAGCTAATAATTCATTAAATTTAAATTAATATATTGTCATGGGTCACTACCATACTCAACTTTTTTCATTTAAAAGCGGGCAGGTACTCCTTACCATATTCTTAAAAGTAAGAACCATGTCATATAATAAATCAGTTTTGGTCTATGTTTTATTAGTAGGTTAATGAGGCTGCCACTGCATTCTCTCCCCAGCAGACAAGATTTCCTCTTTTCTTTTTCAGAGTCTAATTTTATTATAATCACAACTTATTTAAGAATGGTCTCTATCAGAAGAAGCATCTGAAAACATTCATATATCTTGCTGTGACTTCTATCACACAGATTAAATATGCCTTAGGAAGGCCAAACAACAATATGATAACATGTTTCTATAGCTCAGACTTTTGATATAGTAGTGTCAGTGTCTATACTTAGCATTCCCCCTAGGAGTCCACTTTTTAATGGGAAATGCAGAGAACTCCAGTGTAGGGATAAAACACAGAAGTGTTCTAATTTGAAATTATTTTCCTTTGGAAGCCTATGAAATAAGAGACATAGTTTTATCTTTTTCTACAGTTAGAATCTTCCAAATATCAATTTGAACTTTTAATGGTTTTTAATGGTCTTTCATTCTCCTTATATGCTCTGTTTTCACCCCCACAAATAAAATTTTATTCATAATCCATTTCAGTAGTTCTACTATTTTTTTTCCTGAAATTTATGATTTATAAAAAAGTTATAAATAAAAGATTCTGACAGGAAAATTGAATTATTTATTACAAATTTCTATGACCACAGAATAATAATTGACTGTCCAGAAATGTTTTACCTAAGTTCAAATGCAGACAGATATCCAAATAATTTAGAAAGTTCATTCCTAGATTATTTTGCTAGTAGTGGGATCAGTGCAATCAAGACTAAGACCTATGACTCAGGAATGTAATTTTGTTTTCGTAATTACAGAACACATATATGTTAGTTAGACAAAACAATTGAAAAGTATTCAGCTGAATAACAAAAAATTACCAATTCAAACAAGGAGCATTTTGGGTTTTTTTTCTTCAAAAGGTCATACTTCAATAAAATAAGGGAAGTTTTTTACTAACTCAACTGAATCAATTGGGTTGAGAAGATTAGAGAATTAAATTAAAGTAGAAATTTATTTAAAACATCAGTGATAAAAGAATAATTAGAATTGGTATCTCAGACAAAGGGGACATACTGTAGAACAGGACTTCAGGCACAGCTGGTTAAATAGCTGCTTCAGTAAGTGTATTAGAAACCAGCAAAGAAGAGTCTGTCTTAGAGGTCAGGAAGTTCGAGGTAAAACATTCAGAACTCAAGCGGAGTCAGACTCTGCAAAATAAATTAAAATCAAAACCTCTTTAGCTATAGAAATTGATAAAAGAAAAAAAATTAAAGTGAAACAGCACTGCATTACAAGAAGAGATGCAAGCAGATTATAATCTTTTAGCACCCCTAGAAACAGATGAATACTTTGTGAAAGATTTGTATGGATAGGTCAGTCATTTATGCAGGCAAAAGTGAAAACTCAAAGAGAATAATGCACTCATGCTAGTAAAGTCAAGTAATCTATATCACAAGATTCCAAAGAACTGTGAGAGAAAGTTGTAAATATGGAATATCTGGAAAATTGATTTAATCAATTTCTCACCATAGCAGTCTTGATCTCTGACTATAAAAGAGAAAATATGGGGGAAGTGAGTTGAAAGGAACAGATTTGCCTGATATCAATATGACAGAATATTCCTTAATAACGTAAAAATAAAGAATAAATAAATTGAGATAAAAATGCAAGTTCTATTTAAAAAAGTAAATTAAGTCAGAGAACTTTTTTTTTTTGAAGATACAGAAAATGTGGATAATTCTATTGTTGATATTGTTATTTTTAAAGAATGGAAAATAAAATAAATCCAGTCTAAGTCACACAATGGTGGAAAAGGAGCATAGTAGAGAAATTGAAGACGCATAACTTTGCTGATGGAATAAAAAATTACAACAGCAGATTAAATAGAATAAATTCAGTAGTGTAGTGAATTCTTAAAAGTCAGTACCGAGGTTGGCTTTTTTTTTTTTTAGGTTTTAGTAAGCATGAGGGTAAAAAAATATATGGCTGAAGGGCTTTCTTTTTGTAATAACCTTACACTAGTAAACTTCAGTGATGGAACAAAGTTGACATACATCATCACAAATAATCAGGATAATAGGCAGGAAGAATTAAATTACCTTAATTTCTAGAGGAAGAGAAGTCAGATGTAGTGTAGAGTCATGTTCCTGGAGACTAGATCTCTGATAGGTCAACATTTAAAAATTTTTTTAAGAATTACCTTCTTTTACAATTATAACTGATCTCAGTATAGAGATTTCTGCCCCAACAGGCAGAAATTAGGAGATCTCCAAACCACTTAACAGTGGTTTTCTAACAGGAATAGTAGGAACAAACTGTGTTTATGATTGAGCTTAATTAATTCAGAAATAAAGGTGCTTGGGGGAAGTCTAAGACCCAGTTCTTAGCTCTTTGTCTGTCCCATATGAAAACATACAGCTTCTAAACCAGTCCTGGATCATACTTGCCTACTAAGCATCGGATCTTGGCACTCAGATTAATAGATGTAGCTCATTAACACCACTTTGCATCTGGTGTTTTATTGGTTTTGGTGGTTGACTTTTTTTTGGTGGTTATTTGCTTGGTTTTTATTGGATTTGGGGGTATTTGCTTGTGGTTTTTGTTTGTTTGTTTGGGGAGAGAGATTCTTTGTAACTTTGTTTAAACTAGCAGGATTGGGGTGAACTTCATAGGAAACTAAGTTCCTAAGGGTGGAGTCAGAAGACTACTGTAAAGTGCCAAATATATTTAGACATCCAACTGAATGACCACTGACTATACCAGTCCAGATGGTTCTATGTTAACTGTTCTCTATGTCTAGGAGACTTTTTATAACAATTTGTTTGTTACCTGTGATCAGGCATGCCCTTGGTGGTTCTATTTTTCATGAAAATCTCTTGTTAATTTGCTGCAGCCAGAAAGAATTGCAGATAGTGGCACAGTTGGACAGATTTTTATAAACAGAAGTTTTCAAAATGATTGCAGGTCATGTGTATGTTTGAGTCACAATTCTGAGAGTCAAAATTGATGACATATTGGTTTAATCTTGCCTTTGCCAACAACTTAAAGAGCTTTAGTTGAGGAAAAGTTATTCCCCTCAAGGCTTCAGAGATTAATTTCAAAAATCAGACTATTACAATATCATATATAATACAAAACTTTGTAGCTCTTGAATTCTACTTTGGTTTATCAGTGGGATAAAGAAAAAAACTGTCTCACTAATGCAGTTTTGGTTGTTACAACCCTGAATGAGAGGCCAACAAAACCTATGTGTTTACCCTAGTTGAGCTGAGAATATATTCATACTGAATGGGGTTTATGTGAAATGTTTTATCTGATTTTCCTTATCTCTAAAATGTACAGGACATTAGAATCAGTGTGTAGCTTTAGTTTGGAGTTAGGTTTTGGTGGTTTTTTTCAGTTTGAGAGGAAACTATTAACCACTACATGTTTCATACTTCTGAACAGGCAATGAGGAAATATTTCAAGAATCATAAGAATCGTCAACACAGCCTGGTAATTACTTCAATATTACCTTTTTTTTTTAAAATATTATTTTTACTATATTCTTGTCTTGGTTGTTGTCTCCAGGTAGCATTTGTTCTTATTCATGTCTGCTATTTCTGTTTCTCATAAAACTCATCGTGGTTCATTTTGTTGGATTTAGGAAGACTTGTCCTTATGATCAAAGCAGACCATTTTATACTTTACATCAGTGTCTTATAAGTAGTTGCCATAATCTGAGTGGTATGATAACAATTCTGTGGTACTACAGCTGTGGGATCTGGGGAGCTGGCATATCAGTTGAAGATTCTCTGAACTGAGACCTATGAGAACCCATTTCAGAAGTTATCCTCATGGAAACACATGAAACACATGCTTGCTCAGAGCATAAGAAAACTGAGCTAAAACTGAAATGTACTTCAGGAACCAGATAGCAGCCTCCTCTCCAAAATTCTTATGTTGAAACTTTCTAGTATTTTTTTTTTCAAAAATATTGAAAAGTAAGCGAATTTGATTTCCATTCTTTATTTTCCTAAATCTAGCTACAGTCTCAGTATGAATCAGGTATGTCAGTCCAAAACTTAGAAGATCGAATCTTTCATTCCTTCCCTGCTAAAATTTTCTCCATTGCAAAAGCCTTAGCCCTTCTGTGACTTAATTCACCATTTGTTAATCTGACAATGGGGTGTTGTTATGCCTCTGGGTACTGTAAACTCCCATATATTAACAGTATTCTAGCTAATATCTAGCTATTGTAGCAACAGACCATCCAAAAATAAGGACTATGGAAAGCTAAACTAAAATTTCTCCTGGATTATGACATTCTTATATATTTATTGAAATTCTTAAAGATGCCCAGCCCCAAGAATAGTCTCTGTACTTTGCATATATTGTAGTTGAGCAAACAAAGAATCGTAGAATGGTTTGTGTTGGAAGGGACCTTTAAAGGTCATCTAGTTCAAACCATCTGCCATTAGTGGGGTCATCTTCACCTAGATCAGTTTACTGTCCAACCCAATCTTCAGTGTTTCCAGGCACGAGGTATCTGCACCCTCTTGAAGTAGCATGTTGGAGTGTTTAATTTCCCGCATTGTAAAAAAAATATTCCTTATATCTACTCTGAATCTACTCTCTATTCAAAGCCATTACCCCTTGCCCTGCTAACAAGTCTCTTTCCATGTTTTTTTAGAAGTAACCTGTAAGTATTGAAAGGCTGCAACGAGGTGTCTCTGGAGCCTTCTCTTCTGCAGGTTGATCAACCTCAGCAATCCCAGGCTGTCTTTGTAGGAGATCTGCTCTATCCCTCTGATCATTTTTGTGACTCTCCTCTAGACCCACTCCAAAATGTCCATGTTTTCACTGTGCTGGGGACCCCAGAGCTGGATGCAATACTCCAGGTGAGGTCTCACAAGAGTGGAGCAGAGGGGTAGAATCACCTCCAGTTCATATTTGCTTTTTCATCCACTATATAAGGAAAAAGAAAGAAATACTTGTTCAGTGTATTCTTGAAGGTAAATGAGATGCTGCCTGGCACTGATAGTGGGAGGGAAAAACATGACCTAATCTGGGAATGAAAAAGGCTTATTTATGGCATTTTCCCCCCTAAAATTTAATATTTCTACTAGTCATTTTTTTTATTATTTTTATTTTTGCCATTTATTTCTTCCTCTTTCACTTAACATCTTTCATTTACATCTTACTACCACATTCTCTCCAAATAAATTGCATTGTGTTAGCCAAGATCTTACTGCTCTTCTTAGGGTTATTTTCATCCAATTCAATATGTAGCTGAGATCATGTCCAGCATAGTACTTTATTATTTCCTATGTCCTTATCTTTCTTCTGCTATATCAGAGTTATTTCTCATTAAACATGCCTTTTCTTGTCATAAGTGCACTTGTCCTTCTTTATAAAATCCCTAGGCATTTTTACAAAACTTTATTGGACTAAATGCCCTGTGGGGAAGAGACAAATGAAGAAACCACATATATGTGGTTTTCTGTCTGACATACTAGATCCAAGCCTAACTAAAGTAATATATAAATTATTGAGAAGAGCAACTTTTTAACTATGTAATTACTCACCTGAAAATTTGAGTTGATACTGAAATTTCACCTTTATCCAACTGTGATAAACAGATACTAATTTTTAAGCTTTACGCTCTGAACTAATAAACATTTACCACAGTTTTCATTCGCTTCAGTGAAGAGAACACTTATGTTATGAAGAAACTTACTTTATATGTGTTTATTTGCACCTGCATTAGAGATGGGGAGTGGAAATGTGTGAGGGAACCGCCAAGTGATTTTACAAGCTGGAAACAGCAGAACACGGGATCGGCACCGGGACCCGAGGAAAATGAAACCAAAGAGAGATCTTACTGGGGCTGGACCTGATCCATGTGATACGAACCTGTGGTCACCGTTTTAAAGTTTTAAAATGTTCCTGTTAGCCGGTTAGCAATACTCTGCATTAGAATAGGCATTATTCCGTTTCTATTTCATTTCTGTTGTTCGACTGTCATGATTAGTTGTTGTATTCCCATTCCCTTATTGGCCAGCCTGTGGTGCAGTGCACCACTCCCTTATAAGGGTAGCTACCCCCAGTTTTTCCCTTGTATGTCGTAGTCACCACCCTTCCCTTCCTTATGTGTCGCGCACCGCCCTAACTCCGCCTATTACTCCTCCCTAGTTCCAGAACCCTCCGCCCCGAACCTATAAAGGTCCCATGCACCCCTCAATAAATAGTCATTCCTGCTTGCACCCTGAAATCGGAATGGCTCGTCATTTCTGCCCCCAATAGAATGCGACAGAAATGAATAATTACAATTTCTTCATTAGCAAGTAAAAAGTTTACTGACTATAACACATACAAATATAGTAAGTTTTACTGCAGAAAACCATGTCAAGTGTTAACTTTTGCAAGGAAAGTTTTAATATTTACCTTCCCTGTATAAAACTGTAGCAAATCCTAATTCTAGTCTTATGTGAAGTTTTAGGAAGATACATGAGGTATTTTTATGCTTACTTGGCTTTCACAACAGAAACATGCAAAACAGAAATGTTTTCTATAAAAGCATACAAACAATAACTATCTGAAGCCTCTAAGACTGCTTCCTCAAAAATAATATCAAAAGTATAAGGTTTAGAAGCATTGTTCTTTACCAACATGTTCTTTAGACACAAGTGCATTGGTATATACTTACAAATGTTAGTCATCTAGCATTTAAATTGTGTTTTGCAAAGAATTTTGAAGAAATTAAAAGCAAGTATTATTTTATTACAAAAGAGGTAGATTATTAATCAGGAAATGTGAAAGAGCATTGCAGTGACTTAATTTGGATGTATTCGATGTTCAGAGCTTTTCCTGCTCCAGTGTAAGAGGGGCTTGGCACAAACTTTTGGCTAAGGGGTCAACAGAGAACTCTTATCCAGATGTCTTGTGGTTCTACGGGATATTTGAAATTATTTTTACTTTACACTGAGTTTTAGTAGTAATAGTATAGCAGAAACCTTACACTTTCTGTGTAATAAATTTTATGACATCATCCATTAGAAGACATATGACTTCTGACATTTAATGGCATTTTGATTGATCTTTGGCTTTTTCTGATTTTCACTTAATTTTTTTTTAAAATAAATTTTCTGTAAAATTCACCAGAACATGTATATTATAATTACAGAATCAGAGAATGTTAAAGTTTGGGAGAGACCACTGATGGGGTCATCTGCTTCAACGTCACTGCTCAAGCAGGGTCATTCTAGAGCACATTATGCAGATTGTCCTTCAGATGGTTCTTGAATATCTCCAGTGAAGATACCTCCACAACCTCTCTGGGCAATCTGTTCCAGTGCTTGGTCACCTGCACAGTAAAGAAGTTCTTCCTCATGTTCAGGTGGAACTTCCTGTGCATCAGGTTTTGCCCATTGCCTCTTATTCTATTGCTTGGCACCACCAAAAAGAGCCTGGCTCCATTCTCTTGACTCCCTCCATTTAGATACTTACATAGGTTGATAAGATACAATGCTTTTATCAATAATACTGTGAAATAATTCTTTCATATTTTTGTTGACTAAAGTGACTTCAGACATATTTGTGACCTTATTGTTCTCTACATCTACCTGAAAGGAGATTGTAGCCAGATGAGAGTTGGTCTCTTCTTCCAGGCAACCAACAGTGGGGTGAAAGGACATAGTCTTAAACTGCACCAGGGGAGGTTTAGGCTGGACATTAGGAAGAGTTTTTTCACAGAAAATGTGATTGGGCATTGGAATGGGCTGCCCAGGGAAGTGGTGGAGTCACTATTCTGGAGGTGTTTAAGGACTTACTGGTTATGGGCATGGTCTAGTTGACATGGTGGTGTTAGGTCATAGGTTGGACTCAATAATTTCAGAGGTCTTTTCCAATCCAATATATTCTATGATTCTGTGGTTTAGCTGTTCCACAGGCAGAAGCTGGAAACTGGTAAAAGAGCACTGCAAATACTCTAGAACTATACTGAAGAACTTCAGATTAGTCCAGTTATATCTTGCACAAAGTATTTTGCTTTGACAGTGATAGTCTGTCAAACTGAACCCTTACTCAGAAAAGTTTCTCATCTGTGTTATAATGCACAGAAAGTGAAGAGACCTTCTAGTCACAGCCTGTGGCAGAAAATGAACTAGGAGCTTGCAGGCTTGAATTACAGATTCTGAAGCCACAAACTTAAGGAAAGAAGGATTTGGAGATGAACCTCCTTTTGACCTCCTCATCTCCTGCCAATAATGTGTACAGGTGACTCTATCTGCAGCAAGAAGAAGAATCTTCAATATAGAAGAAAAAGAAAATAACAAGTAATGGGGAAAAAATCATGATCTCTTGAAGATGTGGGAGGATCCATTATTACAGCACTGCCTTTCACTTTTGCAAGATGTCTTAAACTTTTACAAATTCTCTCTGAAGAAAGAAACGTACTGAAGTGAATGCTCCAAGAATAATAATACTAAGCTAAAAACTCACTTAGACTTTACTCAAAGAAGCTACTCTAACTGATGGGAAAACACTTCCAAATCATGTTACTAGTGTGCAATCTGGTCCTTTTTGCAAAGTACAAAAAATGAGTGGACAATTTTTATTAGCAAAAGTTTATCAGCAATTTTGCAAATCAAATATCAGTGGAAGATTAAATAAGGATGGGAAGCAACCAATACTTGGAAAAAATGCATATTTTTTCTATATGTAGACATCTGTGTTAGTACTCTAAATTAAAAAAAAAAGAAAAAATGGTGTGGATATTCAGACAGGGCATAAAAGTGTGATCTACACTTTATCGGTGATAATTCAACATTGATAAATGTAATAATGGAATTTGAATTTATTATTTTCCTTATCTGATAAATTAAATTCAGCTATCTAAATAACTTTTAGCTTAGGAAAGTATGGGTAAACTGTTTTATGTATCTAACACAAAGAAAACTTCCTTGTAACTTGAGCATACTATATGCAGTTCGAGTAGATTGGATGGTGTCTCCACGTGCCTATACTACTTAGTCAGATCTTACTATGATCTTTTCTCTCTATCATGTGTTCTTATTAAAGACTATAGTATGGCTCATTTTCTACATTCCCTCTTTTAGTATAAGCTTGCATTTTGCCTCAAGGATAGAATATGGTGTTTAGTTGTTTTTGTTTTTTTTTTTAATTTGCACTGTATTTTGAGCAGTATGTCTAATAAAGACACATACTCTCCTGCTTGCCTGGTCTGTTTAGATACTGATAGTTCATTAAATTGAAGCCAAGAAAATCTGTGCTATTGGGACTCTTTTCTATTCCTGAGCAGGGATTTAGTGCCTGCTGACAATTTTGCTGTTAATTAAGATCCATATCTAAGCCCAAATGAATTGTTTGTAGAGAACTGCTTACTCAGTATGGGAGGTGGGGAATGGAAAGAAAAGAAAGAAAAAGAGAATAATACCCTTGCATCAAAGTAAACTGTGAATATAAGAAAAGGATTTAAACAGCTTTGTCATTGGATGTCTTTACCATGATTAGAACTGCAGGGTTTTTTTAAATTATAAATATATAAATAAATAAATAAAGAACCTTGTAGTGAATATGCTCTGACACAAATATTGCCTTCCAGAACCCAGAGAGATAACTCTGAATACTTAAAAGCTGACCTCTTTCATTTTTTCTCATCCAGTAGAAACTTAGCACATTTGGATTAAGGGATAAAAAAAAAAAAGACCAATATTTATTTACATTTTAGTGGGATGACATGAAACTAACCTATCTGGACCATCCATTTGTTTCAGTGTAAAAATTCTGTTAATATCTTCTTTTGAATATTTTTTATGATCAATTTCTTTGTGGACAAGTTTGAAATTTTTTTTTTTTTTAATAGGATTTCAGAAAGTGCTGAGTCTATCAACTCCTATTGGAACTCTATAATTTGATTGTATGAAACAAAATAATTTCCATCTAATGGCTTATAAAGTTAGATGTTGCCACCAGGGGAAGAATAATAGGACCTATTTGACAAAAATTGTTCCTTATGTCTACACTGTGGTGCAGCTGTCTTCAAGTTCTGGATCAGGATTTATCCATTCTTGAGCATCTGTACTCCTCCTGTGCCCAAGTGTTACAGCTTCAAGATTCATTTTAGTCCTCTCGTGAATCAGAGGCAGAGTATGAGAGAGCATGGAAGGAGCAAGTTTTTGTTCAAGTGCAGGCTGGAGCATCCCAGTCCAACAGGACAAATACTGTTTTGCATTGCAGCCAGGGACTAGACACACTGCTGCCAATGTTCAGTAGTGTTTTCAAAGAAGTGGCTTCATTCTTTCAGGTATTCTCTGTTGCAAGAGATCAGAGGAAAAAGAAAAAGAAAAAAAGAAGGAACCTGCACCAGTAACTGTCTAGAGAATGAGAACAAATGTCTCAAAGTAGTGAATATTTTTTTTAATTAGCTATTAAGAAAATGCAGGAAAAATTATTTTTCTCCTCCTTTCATTCATTGTTCCACAGTGACCATTTTCTCTTGCCGAAAAGCTCTACTGGCATTATTTAGAGACTTC
The DNA here is from genome assembly GCA_013396655.1 of Campylorhamphus procurvoides. Lineage (NCBI taxonomy): Eukaryota > Metazoa > Chordata > Aves > Passeriformes > Dendrocolaptidae > Campylorhamphus > Campylorhamphus procurvoides. The sequence goes on along the minus strand of WBMV01000687.1, from coordinate 40,567 downwards.
TATTCTTCGTATTTTCATCCTTTAATGACCTGGCAGGATTATTTAAGGATCTCATTATCATGAATATCACATTTTGTTTCTCTAGTTCCTGTTCTGATTATTTGTCTGAATATTCCACTGTGTATCAAATTCTCAGATTACCTCAATTATATATATTGCAATTTTTAAATTAGCTGATGGAAAGATTTCATTGACTACACATGAACTGTTCAGTATTGGATGTAGTGATTGTTTTTGAGCACTGCCTCATCCAGGATATTTAGCAAATATCTTTTCTCATTTGGAATAAAGGTAATGTGATTACTAACATCTATACTGGCTCAGGTGAGTGACGTGCTTCTTCTTTTTATTTTAATAAAGATGGATCTATTTTCCAAATATCACATCAGCTCAAGTCATGTCTTTGGGATCTTTTAAGCAGCTGTTAAGATAATGAAAACCTGCTTTCTGTGCTGCCAGCTCTGCACAGATGCTGTGTACAACAACTTTGGGAGTAGGAAAAAAGTCCTTCAAATTGCTGAAAAATCAAATCTATAGTGCAATGAGGAGTTAAAATTTCACAGGATAACTGCTGAAATAGCACGTGTAAGAGGTTCAGGAAACAGACATGTATGTTATTCTATTCTTCACTTCTACTGACTTCCAAAATCTTTCTTCTGATCCTTTCTCTCTGAAGTATGCCACTAACTAACAAACCATCAGATATCTTTAGGAGGCAGCAGACTAAATTCCAAGTTGCAAATCCATGCAAAGTCTACATGTACTTTCTAATTGCTATCCCCTTCCAAGTCTGTGACCTATTCTAGCAAACAGCTGTGAATTTGTAGCCATTGATGTGTATAGCTGTCTGCTACAAAACTTCATTCCAGACAACTAATTGCTTCCTGAACTAGCACATTCCACTTCATCAGCTGGAGCAGACTGCATTCTCTGCATTCAAAGATAACTTACCATAGTCGAGTCTCATCTTTGACAAGAGCAAAAACATATAAACCACAGATTTGTATGTATGACCAGTGTCCCACAAAATTGCTGAGTGCAACACAAAATTATTTTGTTATAGCGTCCTGCAGAGATGTTCCCTTTAAGTTTTGTGGTTTGATAGTCTTAGTAGCAATCAAGAGAATCACTGTAGACCTGAAAAATATTTACTGTGTGAAACAGATAAAAAATCCTGAAAAAATGATGAAGCAGTGCAAGAGCCTAAACAGATCTAAACCTGTTTCACTCACTTTTTGCAGCAATGATTAATTGAAAATGTACTTTGAATACAAATGAGTGATAATCACATAAGCACTTTTCTGCACAACTCTGGCACTCTCATGTTGTGGCTTTCATAAGCATTGCATATATGCACTGGAAGCAATTTGGCTAATAAGGGCCCAAAGAAGAATTTCTATAGGAAAAAAAAAAAAGAAATTCTCCATCAAAAGGAAGGGAAAATGACCAAAACAACACAGAAGGAGGAATAAAGGTGAGTTCAACTTCCTAAGAATACATGCTGAATATTATAGATATTTTAAAATTATTTTTAGGGAATAAAATGGATGAAAAGACAGTTAACACAAACAAAATCCTAGAAAAATATGTCATTTTCCTTAAACTGTTTGCAAAGGCCACATTAGCTCTAAAAATTAGCATCATCTGTCAAGAGAGCTTGTAGGCTGTCCAGTGACATGGATGCAGCTTGTGACACAAGTACACAATGTGAATTCTTAATGCCAACAGCCTTATCCAAATTGAATTAAGTGTGACACAGTGGTAGCCAGCAAGGTTCTCTTTTATACAGCTAACTATTTGAAACATGTTTGAGCTGCAAAGTTTATATGGAATGTGGTCCATTTCTTTGGCAGGTTGAATATAAAACAAACTATTCATCTTCATTTTTATCACTAAAACCACAAGAGGTCTTTTAAATACATAAATCTGCTATGATTCTATTTTTCCATGTACTAATAACAGAGATGATGTTTGTCTACAAAAATGTAGTGATTATTTTACTCAGAAATTCAATAAAAGTCCAAGTTTTTTCATCAGGTTAAAATTATGGGATTCTTATACCAATAATTCAGTTTTATATATTTTCCTTCCTGCTGCTCAGTGACAAAAATTATGTTCTGAAGCAGTTAGAAATTGGTAACACTGCAGATTTTTGACCTTAATTCACATTTAAGCCACTGAGCTGCAGCCTGATCACTTGCAAATTTCACAGCACTTATGTCTCTTATTAACTGTAACTCTCCATGAAGAAAAGGCAGGAAAAGGAAGGTCAAAACTGATATTTTGGGTGTTTTATTTCTTTTTTTTATTTGTGGTGACTGTGATCACACAAAGTATTGTTTCAGGTAAGTGTTCAAAGAAATTAAACTCAGGCAGATGGAGCATCCTTATCCCATTGCAAAGTACTTTTCTATTGGAAAAAAAAAAGAAAAAAAGCTCAAAATTTTCAGCTACTAGCATAATTTCCTGTGAGTAGAAAATGTTAGTATCTGCTGTAGCCTCCTGTATAACTATAAGCATAGAGACTTGATAAAAGCATTTCCATGCTTGACAGCTACTTTTGTATTCAAGCCTGTGTATCCAAATCCAGATGGGATAGCCTTTATAATGATACCCAACTAGTGGTTGCAGTTCTTCCATGTGTTGGAATCTGACACGGTCTTGTTTGCACTATTCTGGAATGGTGTGTATTCCAAGTATGTACTGTGCTGGAACCATTTTCTGCTTTTGGCCATGGAAATTCTGCACTTGTTAGAACAGGAGATATACTGTATATAGGGGTCCTCCCTTTTACTGAGTAGAAAAAAAGTGTATTCATTAACATTCTAACCAGGAGACATTCTTCCTTTTACTCCAAAGCTAGAGCAGATGCATGTGAAGCATGACATTCCATGCTCAGAATGATTCTCTTGAAACCTCATCAGGAATAATGTAGGGTACTTGAATATATTATACTTGGAGCTCTGTCATTCTAAGATTATAGTAAAGAGCATGTAATACATGTCTAGATAGCCACTGGAGATAATCTATTCCACATTCAAAAGTTTTGTTATGTTTTTAAAGGCAAAGTTTTCAGGTCAAGATTTTTGCCCAGCTTGAAACAATTTTGTGTCCTTGATTTTTAAAAGATGCCAACTTGAAAGGTCTCAGTATATATCCCATAAAAATGAGCACCTAAAGGTCCTTTAGAAAAATCTGACATTGGTCCCTACACCATAAACTTTTGCTTAACTCAGATGACAAAATTTAAAAAAAACCCCAAATCCTCAGGCTGTATTGACTGTCTTAACATGATTTGCTTGTTCAGATATTTCACAACCATGTGTGAGTATTGATTCTTCTATTTTTGCAAGATATCTTGGAAGATGTTTTGAAAGATTCAGCAGTATTATAACCAACTTTAACACAGGTAAATTATATTTTACTATTAGTTTTTTAGTTTAGTTCCTTATGTTCTTATTTTCTCATAAGATATGCTTTAATGCAGATTTTTGTCTCACTTCCATGATCCTTTCTTCATTTTCAAAGATTAAAGAGTTGGAAAAGTGAAAAAATTCTTACAGAGAGAAAAAAAAGGTAAATAGGTAACCCCATTCCTAAAATACAAATAATAACTACTAGAGACTTTCTGGAGGTACTTGGAAAATAAACCTTTAATCCCAACTAAATAATTGCATTATTGAAACAATATTACATAAACTGCTTTAAATCTCTTTATGGCCCCTTCCCATTTCGAATAAAATCTTTAATGTAATTTAATTTCTAGCACTCCATTCTATACTGCTAATTGTGAAGGTCTTAGCCACAAGTAGAAGCCCCTCTATTACAAACAAAAATGTATAAAAATAAATGCTAATATATACCTGTAGATCTTTGCTAGAAGTTAATTAACTTAAACTCCTTACAAGTAACTTTAAAGATGAGTAGATGATATAGTTAGTTGACTGAGTTTAAATAAATCACTCTGAAATTAATTAATTTTTATGATTAATTCTGTTCAAACAATCATGAAAAGTGTTAAGATACAACTAACGCTGTCTTTGAATTTTAGTAATTTCAGTAATCACATGGGGAAAAATATAAATTTTTGTCAGGACAAAACTTTGTAGTGAATATGTCTACAGTCATAAAACATATGGTGCATACTGAAAAGTGGATATAGTGTATTCTGACTTTTAAGAATGTCATAAATTGCTGCTAATGCAATTAGTTATTTATTTTTAATTTGAAGAACATTAAATAATCAGTATATCCAGCTAATGGGATACATGCACATGATCACAGGGAATTTTTTTTGGAAAACTGAGGCTGACATCAATGGTGACAACATGGTGAATCCCTAGGAGTGTGATTTATGAGGCTGTGGTATACAAATTCTAAAGGCGGTTGATTCAGCTGTTGTCTGGAAAGATTTACTCCCACACAAGGACAGGTGGCATCTGAACTCCCAACCTTTTAACAGCTTGTGCTTGAAAAGGATATTTTTCAAGTGCACCTGCATATAGGCCCTAATTCAAAAGGCATGCTGAGCTCCTGTATTACTTGATAGATATTGTTCATGTTTCCTTCTTTGTTCCTTTTGACTTAACAGGGGTTTGCTGCTGCAGGTATTGGCAGATGTTTTTGCTGATTACTTTCTTCCTTCTAGAGGAAGTGTCTTTCTACAATGCCCAGACATAGAGCATATAATCTTCACAGCAGTTCAACCCACACTAACAACAGGTAATACACCCAGGTGAAACAGTAGAAGGGGTTGCATATTTTACTGAAACCATAGGAAAAGGAGACTTTATATCACAAAACCAAATAAAGCCAAATGTAATTACTTCAACCAGTTCCAAAACCAGGGGAGGGCAGGAGAGGAGGTGGAAACATTTCTCCTAACCTCAGAAATGACTGACCCTGAAGAATACTCCAATGCATCTGGTGTTGGGCTGCAAGTAATACCCCTGTCCTATGCTCCTCTGTGACCAATCTAGTTCAGAGCTATCGGTAGGACTCATTTGTATCTGTGTGAGAGATATGTTAAAATAGCAACTGAATATGATGAAGCTCTTTTTCTAGTTGGAAAGCATACAGAACATAACAATTATACTGCCAAGGAAGGAAACACAGGGGAACAGCAGATAGGGGAGACAAAATACGTAAAGCAAGAACTTCTTCTTTATGCTCCCTCTAATGATTTTTTTTTTCATTTACAGAATGGCTGAGATTTCTATTGGATGAATTAAATATGAAATGTCTTATGTTATATATGCAGATTTTCTGACCAATTTCTTGCCTATCAAGCACAAAAAGTCACAACAAACTCATATCTTTTTTAAAACCTATATTCAAATGGTATTATAGGGCATAGGTAAATTAATTAATGTAACCGGAGAGCTTTTAAGCAGAGTGAGCCTTCCTTGCTGGCTCCTAAAGTCCATAAACATCAAAAAATGGGCAATTAGCTTGAAAGATGGTGTCTTTGGCTCATTTCTAGGCAAAAAATAATTGCATGATAAGATCATGTATTGAGTTCTGTAAGCCTGTCATGGACAATATACAGAACAGAACCAAGCTTCTGTCCAGACTTCTCCACATTTAGGTATTTTCTGTGTTTTTTCATCGATGACTTTGTATCTTTAACAACCAATGTTGCTTTTTAAGCAGATGCTGTTTACACAGATGAAAAAAATGATTATTCCAAAGAGAGAGAAGACATTACCAGAATTAATACGTTTAACAAGATGAGAGTCCTTGAAAAATGACTCAGCATGTAGTGGTCAAAAATTAAATCCTTCTATTTGCCCTAATTTATTGCACATAGTAGATATATGATAAATTTTAACTGATGAAGACACATTTTGTGCACTACTAAGTATTGACAAAAGGGTCAGAAAGGATGTCACCTTGGACAACAAGTCCAAGCCTACACTAACAGGCACCAGGTATGCTCAGGAATGCTCACTGGTGCTCAGGCCAATTGGCCTGAAGTAGCCCATCATGGTACTAATAAACTATCTTGGCCTTTACAACAGTATGAGTGCATTCAAGCTACCTGCTGGGAATGACCTTTGAGTGTTGTAGCCGTATTTGGCAACTGCTGGGAGAAGAGTGTCTGACGTGGGCCAGAAACCTGCTAAGGACCATGCTATTAATTTAAAACTACAGATGATCATATTCCAGTGCTAGATGACACTTCTAGTCACTATTTAATTTATTAGTACAAATGCAGTCTCTAGGTCCCTACCCACTATCCACTACTCATAATATCAGAATCTTCCAAGAGGCTAGCTATACAGAAGAGGTGCTGGGTTCATACAGCTATTTCAATAAAACAATAAGTTTGTATCGGAAAAATAAAAGAACATGCAGATATCAACAACTCAGAATCTAATTTTTGATAAAGAGTATATGTAGATACTCCACTGTATTTGCCAAGATTTTTGGTTTATATTTTTGTTTTGCTGATTAATTCTTCTTTTCTAAAAATTAAAAATAATTTTTTCCCATCAAATATTCTTTCTATATGAAAAAGTAAAGATGTCTGTAAAAGATATATATTTGGAATATTAAATGCAGATACACACCCCCACCACTCAGCCCATACACACACACACCACCCCCCCCCCCCCACATATATTTTTTCTCTAAGTGAAAAGTGTCTTTTACTATTGTACGAATGTTGAGGTGGTTTGTATTTCCGTGTTGGGTAGTTTGAGTTATTTTGGGTTTTTTTTGGAAAGTGGAAACTGTGCCAAAACATTAATTCCTTAGTTCTTTTCTACACCATATACGAATTGTGCCACAGTTTCAGTAGTTTACTGCACATCTTAAAGATTTTTTTCAATGATATTTAATTCTATCATGTAAAGTAATCACTTGAAATATACTCAACTTTAAAAAATTTATTCTATTTCATTGGTGGTAAATTTTAAAAAGTTACCACTTTTTTATAGATCCAACAAACTTAATAATAATTTTAGGAAATAAAATTTTAAAACTGTTTTAAAGAAGTCTATAAAATTATATCAGAAAAATAAGGAGGAATGTATCTATTAATATTGTTTTTATGGAGTCTTTTTACTTTAACATTCAAGAAATTATTTCCTTTCTTCATTCTTAAAAGTCATTAGGTTCTTAAAGTACATTCTTAAAGTAACATCTTCAAACCCTGAATTTTTATGATGTTACTGTAGTTTGTGTGAATAACAATGCTTATGTTTCTATTTGTGTCATGGATTTAAAGACAACAAAATTCAATTTCACCAATGTAAAATTAAAATAATGCTCTAGATCTTATTTGCGCATTTCAATAAGCAGGATAGTTTGGATAATTAACAAAACTTTCTGCTTTTTTTTCGCCTACATAAACAATGTTATCCAGTGCTTAATGTACATTAGTATTTTGAATGCTGTCTCAGCCATAAAATCTATAATTCTGACTGTAATGTGTGTTGCATTGTCTAATCAAATAATTCATAATTCAATAAACCCTGTAGAGAGTTTTCAACAGTCTTAAATTGGTTTGTGTGAGAAAAGCTAATTATTTTTCTAATTTCAATGTATAATGCTTTTGGAAAATGTCTAAACATACAAGCTGAAGTGTGGCTATCATCCATATAAATTATCTAGTATAGTGTACTTATACTAGGGAATGAATAGTACATTATTCTGGATGCATCTAAAATAACACTCTGTGGTTCTGGCATAGACCTACATAAAGGCAGTAGATAATTGTTGGTGTGGCATTTCCAAATAATTCTGTTCTTTCTTTAACCTAAATTTAATTATATGAAAGAAGTCATTTACTTCTTATTCTTCAAACATTTAAAACAAAACCCCCAGAATAACTATTTTGGAATTATTTACTATTTTACTCTGGTTGTCATTACAGTTCTATTGTTAGAATTTTACACAATGAAAATACATCACAATAAAGCAACAGAGGGTCAGAGCACCAAAGCAGTATGTAAAATAAACAAGTTCCAAGTTAAACATCTCTTGATAGTTAGCATAGAAGTTCTCAGCCTTCAGAGTCTGAAATTATGACAGTTAGCATTTTGGGGCAGCTTCTTAATATACATTTGGCAACAGAGCGACCTATTTTCATAGCATCCCTAGTGCAAAATATATGCCTGTGGTGTTTTTGGTCTGAGTCCAGACTTCAGATTTCATGACTCAACTTTCAACACCTTTCAATGTAATAAATCATAATTGGCAGTGAGAAATTTACTTATAATGCACGAAACCAAGACCCCAAGTCATGGAAACACCACAGAAATTTGAAGTTTCCACATCTGAGGAGAAAAACAAATGTATTTTATATTGCAAATTCATGTTAGAAAATGGTGTGTTAGCAACACTAAAACAAAATAGCCCTCTTGTACAATGAAGTCCTTTGAGATCTTTTCACCATGGCTAAATTTGGCAGGCTAATGTCAAACAGTGAAGGTTCAGTGTGAAAAAATGTAAAAGGAATCAAAATCTCATAATTACTACAAGCATGGTTGACAGAACTATTTTGGGAAATTAAAAAGAGCTTCTAAAGGTTAGACTTACTGGATGATATAATGTGGAAAAAATAATTGATTTTAGCAAACAAGTATTTCATTCTATAAATAATTCCTATGCTCACACAGCTGAAATGGGCTTTGAGCCTCTGCTATATCTTCAGATTTGAAGGTAGATTGCATAACTGAATAAAAGATGTTAAAGACGTCAAAGGGACTTAGACTGATGAATGTGGTAATTCTTAAAACCTGTATTTGCTTTAAAAAGTCTTTTTTATGGATGTTTCCAACTAGTTTCTGTTTTCTCTAAATGTTTTTTTCTTCAGGAGTGGGTGGGAGAGAAAGAGAAAACCTGGAAGCCAAACCATATGAAGCAAAATAAATTTAAAGAAATAAGAAGCAAAAGACACTTCCTAAATATGTAATAATAATAAAAAGAATAGCATTCTTGGATTTTTTAATGAATTGAAAAATATTAAAATGAAATATCTTTTTGTCTCCAAAAATACAGTGATTTTTTTTTCTCTAACAAATATTGGTTTAAAGGGGGAAAAAATTAAAGCAAAAAGCCAGATCTTTATTGAAGAAAATGAGAATTCAAATAAGGGACACAGTGTGTAGTATCTTCCTGTCCTAGTTCAGTGTGTGAAGTGCTAGATGCCAGAGAAGGGTGAAGTTACTTTTGTCAAAATAACTTTTATTATTTTGACTGCACAAACAATTTGGCTACTGAGGGGGACAAGTTGAATAGAAAATCATTGCCTTTTTCATCATTAAAATCTTACTCTTCAGAGGACACTTTCAATAGTGGTAGGTGAAGGAAAATCTCAAGAGAAGAAACACGGGCAGAATTTTCTTAGCATTAGGAAAATAAATGATTCTTACAGTGTTAGGTACTTCAGATTGTGTAAACAAATTGTGCAAGAGAGACAGGGACACGCTGTAGTGATTCCAGTGAAGGGCCACAAGATCACTGAAGGAGCAAAGCATTTGACACAGAAGCAAAGGTTCAGAGAAGAAATGAGAAAGCTCAGAAGGATCTTTGCAATGTATATAAATACCTGACAGGGTAAACTGAAGATGATAGAGACAGACCAGTGATGGAGAAGAGTTAATGGGCGCAAACTGAAACATGGGAAATTCTGTTTAAACAGAATAAACATTTCTGCTCCAAGGATGATCAAACCCTGAGCCAGGTTACCCTGTTAATGAATGGCAGGCTGTGCATCTCCATCCTGGGAACTGTTCATAATCCAGTTGGACACTGCCCAGAGCAACCTACTCTAGATAATTCTGCTTTGAGCAGGGAGACGGACTAGATCATCTCCAGGAGACTCTGCCAAGCTCCTTCATTCTGCATTTCTGTGTGGAATATTTCCCTACTACTGAAAAAATAATTGTGAGAGTAAAATTATTTCACTTCTGGATCATTTTCTTTTACAATCTAAGTGTTCAAAGAATCTAGAAATCAAATAAATTTGATTTCAAACCTGAAGGTTTTAGAAAATAACTGCATTTATTTTGCTTGGGTTTTTTTACCGGTATGCTTCAGTAAAAGTGTCTTCAAACATAACAGACAAGTAAAAAAAAAGACACTGTAAAAATTTGACCAGCTCTATATCTACTTTATGTTCCTTTTATTTTCAGAGTAATAAGAAGGATCAAACAAGATGTTGGTTCAAAGACTTCTTTTATATTTCCTCTCAAAACCCATTTTGCTAAATCTTCATTGCTAAGTGTAGGTTTATGATCCAGATGCAAGCTATTAAATGTTTTAGCTAGGTCTATTTTGGAGTGATGTCTGAAAGATATAGAGGAACCAGGAAACCCTAACTTAGCATTTAATATTTAGTAGAGACAAACTTATTTTAGGCCATAAAGAGGTAGTTTACTGATATTAATATGAATCTTAACAGATGGAGAATAAATTATAAATTATTGCTTTTTATGGCTTTTTGACTAACTGATACTTAGTTGTAGCAAACACAAAGATGTTGTGAAAACAATTATTAAATGGAGAATGAAATAAATAAGCAACAATACAGTACAGAAAGCAGAAAAGGAGTGCATTTTACTTACAATAAAAGACAAACCAAACAACAATAATTATGCAGTAATTCAGTAGGCAAACACTTCTATTGAAATGTTACTTTGAAAAGACATGTGAAAAACATTTTTGCAGTAATATATTTATTCTTACTCATTTCTCATTTGCAAAAGACAGTAGGCATCAGAAATATATCTATGTTGGGATGACATCTACAAGGAGAAATAAAGCCATTTATATTTGAAAGCTGTCCCCCAGGGATGGATATTTTCTTAAGGGACTTCCTTTGAAAAACAAAGCAAGAAGGCACATTTACTTCTACTGTACCTTACTTTCCATGTAACTGTAACTTCAAAAATGACAAATCTGTCAGTTGAAAGTACCACACGGTTGTAAATCTGTCAGTTGAAAGTACCACACAGATGCACTTCGCCTTCCAATAAAATTCTTTCCCCAATTATTCATCCTGAATAAAAACTTTTTATGTGGGATCAAAATAAATCTCTGAAAGGACCCAACAGATTTGCTTATAGAAGATCACTGTGTTCTTTTGTATAGAAGAAAAAGCATAGTAATTTGAATTAGTGTGTTAAAGAACAGAGATAATTTGATGGTGATATGAGAATGTTTATGTGTTCATTGATTTTGGGACTATTGGGCTTGCATGGCAAGGTTTTGGTAGCATGGGGAGAGGGGTATCTATAGCAGTGGTTTCTCTGAGAAGTTGCTAGAAGCTTCCCTAGACAGAGCCAATGCCAGCCAACTCCAGGATGGATGTGCTGCTGGTGGTAGCAATAGTAGTAATGTCTCTGGGAAAACATAGTTAGGAACAGGAAATAAAAAAAAAGTTATGGCACAGAGGTAGTTGTGGCCAGAGAAGACGGGAGTGAGAATATGCCAAAGAAACAACTATACAAACACCAAATTCAGAATAAGGAGAAGGATTTCTCCAGGCACCAAAGCTAAGGGTGAAGCAGCTTGTCCTTCTTCAACCCATGGAGGAAGCCCATGCCAGAACAGGTGGATGCTCAAAAGAGGGCTGCAACTCCATGGGAAGTCTGTGTTAGAGCAGGATTCTGGGAGGACTTGTGTCCCTGTGGAGAGAAAAGTCCACACTAGTGTGGGGGAAGCACCTGTGAGGGACTGCAGATCCAGGACATTGAATCCAGAATCAAAGGAAGATGATTTTAATGAATGGATGGAGCTGTCTGCCACCAAATAGACATTGTCAGAATCACTATCTACCTCTTGCCATGGAGTTATTGTTTTTTAAAAAGGTTTTTCTACTGTTAAGATGTTGTAGTCAGGATAAATATCTCTTAGATAGGTAATTATTACTATTTCATTACTTTTGTATGTTCAACTGTTCTGATTGGTTATGGGGAACCCAGTTACTGCCCCTGATTGGTTCAGGTACCCTTAAAACCTCATTGGCTTGCTGGTGGTGCAATGCAGCACCCCTATATAAGGCTAGCCACCCCCAGTTTCCCCATATTAGTTGTAAACCCTCCTTCCCTTTTCCTTTCATGTTGTGATCTGCCCCTAACTCCACCCAAGTTCCAGAATCCTCCAACCGAACCCCATAAGAGTCCCATGCGCCCTAATAAAGTGTTCATTCCCGTTCCTACCCCACACTGGTGTGGACCATTTCTTTTAACCCTCGGCGGACCACGAAACACTAGAACAGGTTTGCTGATAGAACTTGTGACTCTGAAGGGGACTCATGCTGGAGCAGCCTCTTTCTGAAGGATTGCACTCTGTGGGTGCAATGAAGAACTGTATCCATGAAGAACAATCCATGAAGAACTGAAGCAGAGTGGCTTTGGTGGGTACTCAGCCCCCAGTCAGGGCCATGACAAAGACACAAACCTTATTTAACCTTACCATGAAGATGTTTTGTAATGCTGTATAAGTAGAAATCAGAGAAAGAGAAAAAAATATTGACAAGGATGTAGTAATAATACATAGTTAACAGAAAGAAGTAAAAAAATACGGTTATATTTAACAATTAAAGGCTATGGTCAAACTGATCAACATTCAAAGTTGGACTTAGCTTTGAATTTCTCCCTGTTTTGACCAGGTGTTTGGGTCAGGTGACCCCAAATGATCCTTGATTCTACCTATGCGACTGGGGAAAAAAAACCGCACAAACTGAGAGGTTTAATATTTATAGGAAAGGTGCTATTCCTAGAATTTTTGTACTTGCTTTTTTAGTTTTCAAATAGCTGTGGCCACTCTTTATTTTACATGTTTTGTTTTTTATGCTTGTCATGAAACTATCATTTTAGTTTAATAAACAATGTGGAGTGCTGTCTGAAATTGAGTATTTTGGCAGCTCTCTTTGTGGATATCAGAAGTTACAGTGTTATTTTTATAATTTAATAACAAACATATTTTTCTTCTATAAACAAATTGCTGATGTCTTAATAAAAGCAGGCAAGATTTTAATATAAATTTCATACAAATTATGCAGACAATTTGCAAGAAAAGTGAAACTCTGTGTGAGACAGCACACACATCACTTCAACATCCTTTAGTATTATGATAATCTCTAATGTTATTTATTCCATAACTACATTTCTGGATTTCTATAGCGTATATTTTTGTCTTTCTAGAAAATAATTCATTTGCTGGTGACAAAGCAATATATATATATATATTTAAATTTATAGAAACATGAAGCCCAGAGCAAAATAAACACTGAAAAATATGCTTACACTTATTCACATTTAAAAGTATGCAGTCTTTCTTTAACCTTTTGTGAAGTTCCTAGAAGTTAAATTACTATTGTTTAAAGATATGATAATAGTATGGCAATTATCTCCATAGGCTCTTTTGTCTTTTAAAGCACAGGATTTATTTAAACTAAATAAAATGTTTAGGTGTAACAGTTTGCTGACATTGAACATTTCTCCAACATGTCATTGGTAAGTTTCAACTTCCAAATAATATACACTTCTGATTTACAGTAAACTCAGATGTTTGATCTGGCAAAGAATGGAAATTTAAAAAGACAAACCCAATAGTCTAGTATTTAGTCTGATATAAAATACCTTTTTTTTTTTTTCCCAGCTGTCACAGATAAAATGGATTGAGCTAGAGCAGTTGACAGGGAAGAAAGAGATTCAGCTGGGACAACTCTAACAAGCAGATTAATTAAATTACACTAGGGACCAGCCAGTTTGAATAAATATGTCTAGAAATTATGAATTGTTTTAAAATTTTGATTCCAACTGCAAAGATTGCTATTGTGCAAATGATGCCCACTTATACTGCTTTCTATTGATAATATTAGGGTTACACTAATTATATATTATATATATTATTATATTATATACTATTAGGGTTATACTGCTTTCTAATGATAATATTAGATAGTATGTATTTGCAAATGGATGGCCCCTTCCATATGCTTCTGAGCTCTCTCCTGGCTTACACAATTTCCTTATTTTGTCTGTTAAATATGAATAATTAGAAATACCTATGGAAAAGAGAAATTGTCCCAGACTCCTCTCTGCCCTGTCACTGCTGGGCTCAGCCATGCCTGGTCGCTGTCCCTTCAGCACCACACTCAGAGCTGCACTGCTGCCTCTCCTAAGCACCACATTCTGCAAGAGTGACTGGAGCGACAGTGGGGGCAGAAAAAAATGGATGGGCCAGAGCATGGGGTTGGGAGGTCCAATGCTAACACCTTCCCGCTGGAGAGAGCAAGGGAAAATGGCTGACTTCTGGTGAGGGGCCTGGATATCCCTTCCAAAACCATGCCCCTAGTGATGACATGGGTGGTACAGAATAACAACTTGGTCATACCAACAGCTCTAAGCTCCACTCTTCTCTCTGCAACCAGGACACCAACCAAGCAAGGAAAATACCCAAAACAAAGAACCAAGCCCTGTCCCCAAGTTACTGCCATATGATTATGGGAACCCTCACTATAATTAAAATATAATTTGTTCAAGGTAACAAAATATACAGTTTTTAGGAAACATCTTAGGCTAGCAAATTCCTTTTAATGCGTCTGAGAGACTGAAATGGTAATGTCTTAAACATTGTCAAAACCATAGAAAGACTTTTTGTCAAACTGCAAAAAAGCAACTCCCTGTCTGGGAACACAGAAGAATCTGGGACTACACACCCCCCACCCCACCCTCCCAGTATGCTTTCTGACTGGAATTTAAACCATGGCTGGGAACTTCAGATAAGACTATTGCCTAATCAACTCAGGTCTGAGGAGAAGTAAACAAGGCTCAGGGAAGAAGAATGTATTTGTGTCAAGAACCAGCACTAGTTGGCCTCAGCAGGTGGAGGAGGAGAAGAATTCTCTGTGTGTGATGGTGAAATCTTTCGACACCAAACAGGAGGAAACCCGCTCTTTTGGAAGACCATGTGCACATGGGACATTCACGAGAGAGGAAGTTGAGAAGGGGTCATGAAAAATCAAATACGCTCCAAGTACTCCCTGACTCATTCCTGAGTCCTGAAGTCTTCCACAGAGCCCTGCACGTGATCCAAGTGATGCAACAAATCCAGAGCCTGTTGCAAGAGACTGCAAAGTGCCCCCATCCGGGGGAGGTGCCTGGCATCTCCTGAACATATATTAATCCATTGGACTCTGTTTTGCAGGATCCTCATCACTGAGAAGACTAGAAGAAGAGGACACACAGGATGCCACAGGATTCCATGGAGTGGTGATATATTTTCTATTTAATCTCTCTGTCACACTCTCTTTTTTCCCCTCCTTCTTTTTGCTCTTTCTTTCTCTCTCTCTCTCTCTATGCCTCACATATACTGTTAAATAAAATCCATACTATTGACTTTGGTATATTGTCTCCTTTGCACCTTAATTCAGGCACAGGCAAATTTCTAATAATTTTAATAACTGGAACATAACAACAACGAATGTGAAAAATTGCTCCCTCTTTTCTTTTTTTTTTTTTTAAAGTACTTCTATTGTTAATGTGTCTGAATCAAGAGTAGCTTACATATATGATTTATTATGAGCTAATTAGAAGCTTTTTAAGTATTCAGAGCAAATATATAGTACTTCAAGTCAATAGCTAATACATTTATTGACATTTAATGTGATTATTAAATGGATCTTAGTTGAACTGCTGACAAAGAAGTATGTACAAGTGAGTATTTAAAAAAAAATGAGGTCTTCAGGTCTTAGTGTGAGAATAAATTTATAATCTATAGTCTATTTGACCTTTGGGAGATTTTATGTCTTTTCTTTCTGTAATGCGCTACTTTTTTCATCTTAGACTGAGTCAAAGGTAAACAGGACACAGGAAGCTTTGTCAGCCTGTTGAGCTGTTATTGCTGAAACAGCACGAACAGAGAGAGAAGAAAGACAGTCTTTCAGCAACCTACCAAGATAAATAAGAAAGAAACTTGCCCAAAAAATTACCTGGGGACCCTGTAATCATGCTTGCAGATATAGCTTGGGTGTAAAACCCCTTCCTGTGTGTGTTAAATGTAAACTCTAAGAGAAGCCAAGAATAGTCTTCTGTACTTGCTGCTTAAGTAAATAGAAAAGAATATAGATTTGCAGAGGATAAAACTTTTCTAGACACAAGAAATAGAGGCAGGTATTTGTCAGGGTCTTGAGTGAACAGAGAGGCCTTAATTGCTCTGAGCACTCCCACTCTTTCTCATAGACCTAGAAGTCCCATTTCTGCTCAGATCTGAGCCAAGACGTCCCAGCTTCTGGCCCTGGGGTTGATGTACATTGCATCTGCTACAACCCTGTTTCCAACTCCTACTCATTTGGCTCTCAGTATGGACCTTGGAGGGATGACAGACTTTCATTACCCCTTCATCCCTTCTAAGGCTGTCATTGAACCCTATCACCATCGCCCAGCTCTGCTGGCAGTGCTCAGACCCCGTGGAACCACTTATTGATAGTGGAGGCACAGCCTGTGCACAGATCACCCTTATTTCCTGCCTCATTTCCCTGTTGAAACAGCCCTGCAGACATTGGGCCAGGAAAAAGCTATAGAAATAGTCTGAACATCTTAAGCTGTTCTTGTTTATTGCCAACACTTTGCTTTCATATGTTGCGTTGATGTGACACTTTGCTGATAATTATACATATGTAACAAAATCAAGGGTCTTATAATGTCTTTGAAAAATGCTCACACACTTTGTCCCTTTCCTGCTGTGACTCCCAAGAATATCATTATGACCAGAACAAGAGGAAAAGGGGTAACTTTGTAGAGTAGTGGAACCAGAACCTTAAATTTACAAGCAATATCACACCAGCTGAAGCATGGTGTGTAGTCATCAGCCATTCCGGTTTATGCATAAGATCATGACCCTAAGAAAGAAAAGGAATCCTGCTGTGCCAGTCAGAAGTAGGAACACGCAACTCACTCAACAGATTCAATCAAATCAGAAAACTTGGACAATAACTTTATTTAAGTGAGCCAAAGTAATGCATAAGTTTGTATTAGACCTGATGAAATCTTGCCAGCATTAGGTCTTTCACTGAGATTTTAATTAACAGCAGGTTGTTGTTAGATGCATAGATATTGAATAAATGGAAAGTAAAATTGTTAAAATGTCATAAGTTAGTAATGGGAACACAATTTCTACAGATAAAACGGTACTTGACCAATTTAACATTGGGCATTGCAAACCTATTTTCTTTTATCTTGGTCATTAAGACCTGCTTCACATATTTCAGTTATATCCAGGTTTTTGGACTGTAACAGCGTAAGGGCATCTTTCAAAATGTGTATGATTTGCTTATGCTTTTTTGATGGGAATAAAGCCCAGATGTATAGTAGTGTGAGCAGTGGGAGGCATTTAGAAATTTATTAAAACTTACATGCAGTTTACAATTAGAACTTTTTAAAATTTAATTTTTTATTATAGAATTTGACAAATCTTATGAGCTCCAGTCATGACTGGAAGGGCCTCTTCATTTGCCACTTGACATAATAGGAAAGATGCTCTTGCACATATCTCTACTTATCTATGTGACTCATTCCTGTTGCACAAAATGAATAGGTTTAGGGATAACACTAGTAAATCCTACTGGTAAACATCCACTGGTAAATCCTATACATATGAATAGTAAATTACAGAACACTTAATACTAAAGGTGACCTCTAAAAGTCATCTCACCTGAACATCCACCTCCCATCAACAATGTATTGGTTTTTATCCTTTTTTTAAATCTTAATTTAAATAAAGCTACCTAGGATTGTAGTATCTTCCATGGGGTTTGCATCGAAACAGCCTTTTATGTGTACAAAATCAGGAGTTTTCTACCCTAGATAAATTCTGTACCTAAAGTGAGACTCCTAGTCCTAGTTGTAGCTGGAGACATGTTTAGTTCTGAGGACCTTTTTAAAGTTGTTATCTTTAGACATTTCAACCCTAAAACTCAGGACAAAAGAAAAATGTTTGACAGTGTTTTGGGCCCAATCTTTCATTTTGATGATTTATACGTTATTCCTACTTTGGCAAGTGTTCTGAGCAGTAATGGAAAGACTGGGAATAACATGTAAATTTCAAATACCAAGGGACAGTCTTGGAATAGATGTTTTGCTTATGGTTCCTGAGCAATTGCCAAAGATAATATATTATGAGTTTCTCAAGTCAAAAAAAGAAACAGGACAGTGGGAAGTGACACGTACAGAGGAAATAAGTGTGAGAGATGATTTTTTCTTTAGTGCTAGTTTCGGGGATACCTTGAGTTCCTGAACTCTGGGCACAGCATGAACACATACAGAAGTGAAATTTTTGAAAACCACTTTAGCAGAATTGTTGATTTCATGGAAAAATAACCCACATGGTTATAAAGAAAACAAGCTGAGAATTTAACTTTTGGACATTTTCCCTCAGAGTATGTGCACTATATAAACCAGATAGCATTTTAGGAAATAATTTGGTAAGCTTTTTTGTTCTTATTTTTATTTAAAAAAAATGAAAAAGGAGGGGCTGTAAGATTTGAAGATTTCTAGTCTCGTGTATGTGCAACTGGATGCTTTTCTTTAGCCATCTGTTGTACTGAAAATTATATTTTGCACTTCTACTGTATGAGAGAAATTGTGACCCATTCTCCTTGCCACCTTCCTATATGAATGAGTTAAAAGCATTTTTAGAGTAAGCTGATGATCCACGAACCTCCAGAGTGGTAGCAGCCATAACATCTACATCAACTTCCGCCATTGGGGTGCTTATCTATATCCAAGACCTAATAAGTTCAGACTCAAAAAGAGTAAATATATTTATAGTCCTTACAGCATTAAACTCGAGCAGAATACTGTGCACATAATGACAAAAAATCCCACATTTTTTACGCCTAATTCTACTGCATGTATCTGTCAAGGATTCTATTTTTACTCCAGTAGATTTGTAGTATATGTACTGAACCAATGGGCAGCTATTGTTTAATGAAAACTGAGTATCTTTTCTTTTGAACCTACAGATATTCCTGTTTCAGGCAAATATTTTCATGGAGCACTTAGGGAGACTGCTACAAAATTTAGTCATGTCAGTTAAAGTCCCTCCATTGATGATGACAGGCTTTGAAAAAGATTTCTATCCTCTTAATCCATAAAATGCAAACAAATGCAAAAGAAAAGAATATTGCTTTCTGTAGAAGTTGGACCAAATGGAAGCTTTTTTGAAAGCTTTAAATTATGATGTTTTCAGATTTGGCTTCGCCTCCCCCTGTCCTCGTCAGGAAGTTAGGCTGGACCAAAATTTGGAGCTTATGGCAATCTTGAATCCTGAAGTCTTCATTGCAGTATCTCCTCCTGGCTGCTTTGGCAGCAATGAAACTGCAGTATCTTTTCGGGTGAAAAGAATGTTTGGGTTTTTTTTTTTTTTTGTTTGGTTTGGAGTTTTTTATTTGGTTTTTTTGGGGTTTTTTTTGTTTGTTTGTTTTTTAGTTGTTAGGTTTTTTTTTTCAGGGGAGAGAGAAGCAGATGTAAATCTGGCTTCTGGTCTTTGAGAAGACCTTCTGAAAACTCAAACATACTTATGATTCTTTCCTCCACGTGCTGTCAAAACCAAATGACCCTTCAAATAAACCCAATCTATGAGATGATTTAAACAAAGCATTAAGGCCCCAAACTTAACACATTTGCTTGAAAGAGTTTCACTAGAACATTTTCAAGCAACCCCACCTGGAATAAATTAGACTGTAACCTCAAGCAAATTGTTAGAAAATAAGAAGTGCATCCATGAGTAAATACAGCTATTATTTCTCAAAAAATACCCATAATATCTAAGATTTTATGTCTTTTCCTCTCTAATGATTTTAACAGTCTTTGGAGGCTATTTTTCAAAACGTAACTGTAATTGTAGTTGCAAAGACCACAAAAGCAGAGGATGCATTTTTTCCTTAGATTACATTTGGCTTTTTTGACCAAAATAATTAAATTGTCATTAAAACCATCTTGTTCAAAATCTAGGAACATATAAAAATACTACATATTACTGACAGTTCAAGATCCTTTATTAACCAATGGAAATTACATTATGCTTCCTGAAATGTTACTAAATAAAATGTACAGTTGACTTTTCTTAATCAAATTTTCTACATCAGAATTCTAACATTGAAATGGTGACTAATAACTGAAATTCCTTTCACTAATTTTTTATCTCACAGGCTGTCTCTCAAAAATATTGATATGACAGATGCCCTCTAATGCAAAGAATTGGACAACTACTTTAATTTAAACTTTAAGCAAATATGTCCTTCTTATTATTTATTTTCAATACATTGTTTTTTGAAAATAATTTTAAAGACATGGAATGTGCTGAAAGCATTTGAAGAAAGCAGTCTCTCATAGTAACAGACATAAATATCTGAAGCCTGTAAGTTTCATTTAATTATATTTTATCCACTTACCTTTTATACATTCTTTAAAGGATATTTCATTAAAAACTTTAGTGAAATTATTCTGTTGAAATTGTAAGCCTATCAACGTCCCTTTATTTTTTCTATCCTTTCCAAAATAATGATTTGTTGAGCTTCCTGTTTTAACTGAGGTGTTTGTTTTAATCCTAGTGTTAACCTTATTTTGAAACATTTGTTTTATGAAAAAAAGAAAAATCTCTAATGGGAGAAAAAGCAGTGCTGCAGTGCAATGACGACCTGGATTTTCATTCCAGTAATTTCATTGCATTTACAGATTCATCCAAAAATGAACACTCAGTGCAATTATCGTATCTGTTTTTATATTAGATCTACTTATTTTTATCAGACCTACTTACTTGCTGTTTATGGATGAAAATATTTTCATTGCACTTTTGATCTGAAATCAGAAAGTACTGAAAACATTTATAATGCCAGATAACAGGCTCAATCTATCAGCTTATTAATACGATATGGGAAACACTTTACAAAATTGGTATATCTCTGTTTCTGGAGTGCAGTGCCATTACTTGTAACAAATTGAATATCTCCTGTATAAAAGGTGATCGAAAAAGTCTGTATTAATCTGATGGAAGTATACAGACTAGAAGAACCTTCCCAGTCTTAGCAAAATGGCTTTGATCTCAACTCTGTTGCACAGACCGTATTTTATAAACAGTTTTGGAGGGATTTTTGCTTTTTGTTGTTTTTTTTCTTTTAATTTTTAGGTAACAGACATCAGTGACCAGCATGCCACAACATCAGGAGTAACTTACTGTAAATAAATTTAAAAAATACATAAAAATACCACTCAAGAATACATAAACAGGTTGATCTTTATTTGGTCACATAAAAGGCCCTGACATAGGTGAATATCAACATATTTGTTTGATATTACTAAAAGAAACATGTAGATAAAATGGTTCCACTGATGAGAATTGCACTGTCCTTCAAGTGTGATATATTTTCTTTGTTTTTACACAAATAAAAGAGAATATTTTGAAAATTGGCAGCACAGAGCAGCCCATGTTTAGAAAAGGAACCTTGCCTGAAGGCAGGTTTCTAAATCTCTATTTACCTGATTAGTTGCCATATGTTGAAATAGCAGGTTGCTTGACAGTTGTTATGAAGTAGCTCTGGAGGCATGCCTCCATACATTTTGCCTCAGGGTGTATGTACACTGCTGAACAAAACACTTGAGCTGGATCCCACTGAAGTTGCTCAGGAGCTGGAGAAAGCATAAGTAAGCAATATAGTTCAGAACATTGCCAGGAATCAGATAATTAGTGCTGCCTTCAGATGAGGTCAGTTAGCTTGGCTGCTAACTACCAGGCTAATCCAGTTTTATTGTTAGCCCCAGTTATACACATATCCTTTACTTCCTTGGGTTAATATAACAGTTCACCAGGTAATCTTTAACATAAGACTGAATTTGTGCACTGCAGACATGATAAAAATAGTGCTTTTAAGAAACAAACCCTAGAAACTATGATTTACAGCTAAAAGTGAATTAAAGAGCTGATTAAAGGTCCTGAGATTTGGGAAATATTTTCTTTTCAGGGAAAAAATACTGGTATAAAACAGCTTGTGCCAACAAAGTCTCAGCAGTGGGGTAGTTCAGGAGAATTAATTTCTTTAGAATATAGAAAGTACCAGTTACTGTATCAGATGCTTAGCGTCACTAAAATGAAGTGGAAAAAACTGAGATATATTTGAGACAAAGAAGTAAATCTGTGCTGAGTTTACAGTAAAACACATGAAGTAAACACAACTCATGCAATAATAAACACAACTCATGCAACTCAGAAAAGAACAGGGTACTAATGTTCATGAAATGTGAGATGCTGCATGGAGCACTGCATAAAGTTCTGGTGCCCCCAGCATAAGAACATGTTGGAGCAAGTCCAAAGGAGGGACACAAAGTCAGTAAGAAAAGTGGATCACCTTCCTTACAAAGATAGGCCGATAAAGTTAGGGCTGTTCAGCCTGAAGAAGAGAAGATCGTGTAGAGACCTCATAGCAACCTTCCAGCAGCTGAAGAGGGCTTACAGGGAAGCCAGAGAGTGACTCTTCTACAACAGGTATGAGGCTCTGGAACTAGAAGGCCAGAAAACTGATGAGGAGGGCGAAGATCCTTCTGGGGTAGTGGGGTCTCCTAAAACAATACCACCTGTACCCCACACCAAGACCTCCACTGTTAAGAGGAAAAGAAAGATATATTGTAATGGGAGACTCCCTTCTAAGGGGAATGGAGGGCCTAACCAAACCCAAATCATGGAGAAGTGTCTGCTCTGTCCCTGGGGCTTGGATAAGTGACATTACTGGAAACCCTCTCCAGTCTAATAAGACCCTCTGATCCACTATTACCCTATCCACTATTGGTTGTTCAAACTTTCAAAGATAAAATAGCAAAGAGAAGTGAGAGGGCAATCAAAAGAGACTTCAGAGCCCTGGGAGGATAGAGGGATCAGGAGCACAGGTAATTATTTCCTCAATTCTTCTCATAATGAGGAATAATATTGATAAGAATAAACAGATCCATCAGGTCAATGAGTAGTTTAATCAGAAAAATTCGGGGTTTTTTTGACCATGGGATGATTTACTCAACACCTGATCTATTGACAACTGATGGGATGCATCTGTCTCAGAGAGGAAACAGTTCTAGGACAGGAACTAACAGGGCTCATTGACAGAGCTTCAAAGTAGCTTGGAAGGGGGAAAGGGAAAAAAAGCTAGGCTCACCTGTGATGAGTGTTGGGATGGTGTGCCAAAATTTGAGGAAACAAGCATTAATGGTATCCCTCAATCTGTCTCATGAGGTGTTGGCTACAATGTACCACACCTGAAGTATTTCTACATTAATGCACACAACATGAGGAACAAATAAGAGGGCATTGAAGTTTAGACCCAGTCCCAAATATTTGACATCACTGGCATAAGCGAAACCTGAGGTGATGAGACCTGTGACTGGAGAGCACTGTTACATGATTACAGGCTCTTCAGGAGGGGTAGGCAGGGCAGAAGAGGCAGAGGGGTGACACTGTATGGAATAGAAGGGTTAGAATGTATGGAACTCACAGCTGGCAATGCCAATAATCTAAAAAAAGGAAAAAAATCAAAATCAGAAATCCTCCAAATCATTGCCAAACTCCATTTCTCTTGTGATCTCTAAGTTTTTAAGCAAGAACAACTATGCATACTCTAAGTTTGCATCTTTCAGTAGAAAATAAGATCCTTTCAGCATTTTTCTGTTTATGATATTAATTATGGTAAAATTTCTAACTCTTTGAAATATCTCCCTAATACTGGAACTTAAACCACTGGATAAATGTTTGGAGTTATTGCTAAAAAAAAAAAAGAAGAATCATCTTACAAAGCAATAGCATCCTCATTACAAAAAATTGAAAACAGTGGTCAAACATGTAATATATAGTAGATACAATAGTATCTACTCAGATGTTAATATCAAATCTGTTAAGTACTATCTCAAGTTTGCCTGCAGAAAATACTCTTGCACACAGCTGTAAAGTCAATGAAAGTCTGTGTGAAAGTAATAGATATTCTTAAAAACTTAGTAAACTGTGTAGTGTATTTCAGAGTTATGAAATTATTTGCTTAATTTGGGTAGCACTACAATAAAAGATTGTTTAAAGGACTGTTAGGAAGAAGACTGTCTTTATGCACCTTGTGTCCAGCATTTTATGGGTACTATTATGGGTACTATTATACTTGCCTATATTGATGAAGGCATTTACCCTGATTCTTTATCTGACAGATTAATACTTAGCATTTTATGCATTTAATAATATATAAAACTTCAAAGTCCTATGAAACTGAAAACACTGCTCCATGTACTCATGGTTTATAAAACAGACACCTTTCTATGTGGAAACTCTGACCAATGGTACATGATTTAAAGAAGTTAAGTACAGAGCATATTTTTTGCTACTTTTTTTCTCAGTCATGCTGTGGTGAGGGATAAGAGACTGGACTTTGCAAAATATTGTTTTTTCATGTTATACTAAGTTATGTGGCCAGTTGACAATTAGCTCTTGGCTATGTATGGTCCCTAATTATATAGGGAGATTATTGGTGGTGAAATGGATTTATCAGCATGTATATATACACATAAAATATGATCAAAGTTTAAAAAACAATTAAATTCTATTTAATTTTAAAAAATGAAAATTTTGTTTCGCCTTATTTCTAAAATAAGGTTTGTTTAAATAATGAAATGATAACCTAGAAATACAAAATTATCATAAAATAGTTTCTAAACATAATTGATGTCAATGGTAATTAATCATTGTAAATCAAAAAAGTACTAATCTGGTTCTAAGCAGGTTCTCTTAATGCAGTCTCTGACTTTGCAAAATCTGCATTATATCCCACTGGGTCTTCTGGAGTGCAAGGCAGATTCATCCAGAAAAATCTGAACTAGAGAGTTCTTGAAAGAGGAGAGAAATTAATATTCCCAGTGATGCATTTAGCTACCTTTTAACATTGGAGGGTCTGTTCCTATCCCTACAGAGAAATCATCTGGCAGTCAATAGAATGTGTCCTGCCTTTGTTTGCTGAATTAAGAATAAGCACTATTGTGTTTAGCAAAGAAATTTATTTATACTCCCTCAATTAACAACAAAACTCATAAATTGAGGATTTTTCCTTATGCCATATGGGTAAAAATAACATAATTTTACAACATAGCAAAAATAATTACCTTATTAAGAATAAACTCATCACTGTGCAGGTCCTAGTAAACCCCACAAACCTTGATCCACTCTTGAAGATTCCCAAATATTCTCTTTGGTATTATGTTTCCAAAAGAAGAAATCTTACTCTATTAATCAGTGTACTTTCTAAATATAGTGACTTATCTTAAAAGCAAGAAGCAAACAAAACACCCTATTAGTAAGATAAAAAATGGAGTAAGGGTTTTATTCTCTGGAGTGACATAAACACACAGCCTTAAAGGTATGTGTATGGGTGCCGGACACCTGCTGCTTAGAATCTCTGTGGAACATTGTAGGATGTTGATAGGCCTCCAAAGGTGGCCTTTCATCTGTTTACAAATCCTGCTTGGTGATTAGTTTTTTGTGGGGTTTTTTTTGTGGTTTAGTTGTGGGGGGTTTTGGTGTTTTGTTTTTTTTTTTGATTTATTTTGCTTTGGTTTTTTTTGTTTTTTTTTCCATACTGATGACCTTTGCAGACATTTATTTATTTTAGTTTATTTTCCTTCATGTGATGACATCATAACTTTT
This sequence comes from Campylorhamphus procurvoides, assembly GCA_013396655.1. Taxonomy (NCBI): domain Eukaryota; kingdom Metazoa; phylum Chordata; class Aves; order Passeriformes; family Dendrocolaptidae; genus Campylorhamphus; species Campylorhamphus procurvoides. The sequence goes on along the minus strand of WBMV01000687.1, from coordinate 14,890 downwards.
AGAGGCAATAGGGGAGAGAATGTACAGACTTTAATTATTTCTTTTAATGAGAAGATCATGTTAAGAAAAAACCTCAACCAAACCAAACCAAACTACTTCTGAATTTTACTCTCTGACTATGTCCCTAGTCAGTAGTTGGCCATGATTATGTTATTCTTATAGAGATTCCTTGTTTCTGTAATTCTAGATTTGTTATTGTTTTACTTTTTCTATTGAAACATCTTTCCAAAAATTACACAATGTTCATTCATTAGTCTTCAGTTTCCTTTGGGGAAGTTTTCTGTTTGTGTTGGCTCTACAAAAAGCTTTATAAAATTTTCCCTAAATGTTATGAGTATCTTCAGTGCTTACATGCCAGTTGACTGCCATTGCATTGCAGTTCCTTTTCCCACATTCAAAAAGTTATTCAGTCTTTCAACATGTGATGTATGGCACAAACACCTGTGAGAGATCAAGTTTTAAACAGTGAAGTGCTGTTAATTATTCTAAGAAATAGGCTTTCCAATACAAAAATTCTTGTAAGCCTTTTATATGTTTCAAAGAATGGTTCTCATTCCTTGGCTTATTTAGAAACTGGCTGATGAGTTTGTTGCATTATTGGGCCTGCTTCTGGATCATCTTGAGGCCAGATTAATATGGGGCTGGTGAGACATCCTTTTGTCAGCCTGAATGATTTTTCTTTCAGGCCATGTTGTTTGAGGTTTTACATGGGTTTATGTGGGTAAATAAGGTCTTATACAAATGTAACTGTTGAGATAGCATCCAGTTTCAAGTGTAGATCTAATGTGTTGCATATGAACTATTCCCTGATCTTTGTTTTTTTTTCTTACTCTCCCACTATGATACAATAACTAAATCCATGTAGTCAGCAAATAACATTGTTGATGATTTTTACCATAAGACTGCAGCAGATAAAGTTCTCTTTCTTCATATTTTTAAATGGACTTAGAGAAGACCCATAAAAACACATCTATAGACACAATATTGCCTTTTTATTTCTCCCAGAAACTCAGTCAGTTTTTAATAATTATAAATGGAAAGAGACATGCCAAGCTAAAAGAAAATATTTCAAATAACCTGCAAGCATCACATGACAGTCAATGACTGATTGTCTTTGTCCATCAAGAATCATATTATATCACTACATAAACCTCTTTAAGACATAGAATAATAATTAGTTTTTAATTTTACATTCCTGTGGTACTGAGTTTATTTGCTGTGAATTAACACATTGTTTACTTACACACCATTCATCTTTTCAAGTCACCTTTTTTAAAAGCATAGAATCATAGAAAATCTCAAGTCAGAAGGGACCGATAAGGGCCATCAAGTCCAACTCCCTGCTCCTTGCAGGACTAGTTAAAAGTATACCTTACTGCTAGGAGTGTCAGCCAGCATCACTGTAGTATTTACAGTTTGCAGCAGACTGTTGCTCCTGATCAACAGCATCAGATTTATTTTCTTTCTTTTTAACTTCTTCCTACCCAAGTAGTCTATCAGTGTAAGTATTAACATACTAGGATATGCCTCACAGTCTTCTTTTTTCTGATAAATTAGTCACTGAATTGTATTGATATAGTATAGATAAGACTTTGTGATACTTATTCATATGTAGTCTGACCATAAGCTGACCATGACAGTGTTTGAAGAACTATTCCATAACTGGAGAATGAAATACATAAAAAAGCACTTAGGCAGAAGTGGTTTTCCACCTGAATAGGCTGTTTTGTTTTGGTAGTATAATGTAGCTACCAAACAAAAATACCGCTGAAGTACCAAAAAAGTGATGCTCCACTTGAGCATGGCTAATGACATAAGCAGCTCAGGTTTTGTTCCAGCACAGGCATCTTTGGATTCTGCAGTAGATTTTAGATGAGATACACCCATAGGACTTGAGTACTTTATCCCTGGTATCATTCCCTGTCTTTGTAAATGCCCACCTCTTAAGTACCTTGGGTCTAAGATTAGACACGTAACTTCCCTATTGTATTGCATTGTGTATTCCAAGATATATTAGAAGGAATAGAAGAAGTCACATACTTTCCAGGAAATACTTATTTCTAGATAGTAAGGAAGATGTAGTTTTATGTTCTTGCCTGCTTTGAAAGGTTGGTTTTGGGTTGTTTTCTATTTATTTTTAACATAAATTATAGCTTGAGTGGAAACAATGTTTATGGTTCCTTTTCTAGGTTGAGCTTTGACCACCTTTTACAACACAACAGGATTAGGGGAATTGAATTGGCACCTGATACACGGTTTACTCTGTTGGGTTTATTTTACCAACAAAAAAGCAACCAACCAAAACAAACAAAAATATCCTCAAACCCTGTAAGTATTTCTTTAAAAAATATTTCCAATAGAAAAGGATACAGCTGAACTCTGTGGACTACATATAATGAAAATTTCCATACTTTCCATATTAACGAACATGACTGAAAGGTGAAAACACACTATAACAAAATTAACTGCTAGGTGTTCCGACCTAAGGAGGAATAATTGGACAAAGATGGATTTTCTTTTCTTACATATGTATAGTAACTCACTTCAAAACTGTACTGAGCTGTCACAGAGTAAAGATAAAGAATATTTGATACAGGAAGCAGAGAAAGACAAGCATTGTACTTCCTGTGATTTACTTACAGAACATTTGGTATTATTAACAAGCTGTAATGTAACAGGAAATGCTGCGTACGGTGAGGGGTATGCTCTTACTAACCACAAAGCATCTCCTAAAATATGTCTTATAGCATAAATATTTATATTTATTGACAGTGGTTTCCATTGACAACATTAATTAAATTAAATTAAATCAACAGACAAGGCAGTTATTAAACTGTTGTCCAGAAACAGTGTTTTGGCAATACATTAGAAGATGCTTTCAAGGACACGATTTCATAATAATCACACTAATTTCTTCCTATTTGGGGCATGTTGTCACAGAGTTATCTCCCAAATTATGTTGTAGTGAAAGATTACTGTATTAGCAAGTCAGTAAGCATGTGCAGTAGCAGTCTTTTTTATACTTTTTTTTTTCCTTTTTAATAGTCTGTAAAATCATCAGGCAAAGTTTAAAGATTGCTTGAAGTGCTACTACAAATTAAAATCATCTCACTTTCCAAAGCTTAGCTGTCTCTAAGTCCTGCTTATACCATGCATATTCTGCTTCCTGATGTAGACTTTTTCCTGTTTCTATACTTTCTACTTGTAAATAAACAATATATTAAGCTATTATTTTTTAATGGAAGTTATTATAGCTTTGGAACTTAAGGGAAATTAAAAATATAAACTTCACCTGTACAGATAATGCTACAAATCATTTGCCTCCCTGAAAAAGCAGTTACAAGTTATCACCATTTTAGGGAAAGTGAAGGAGCTGCTTATAACAGTGTTGACTAATGCTTGTAAAAGCTAGCAAAGCATTTCAAGTTTACAGAGACTATTATGGATTACTGTCAATTGTATGAAATCAAGTCTTTCATTTTAAATCCCTGGCACAGTTCTTTCACACTCTCCAGCCTAGCTTTACTTAGACTGAATCACATGCAAGAGCTGCTGGCACCATCCTCAACATGATGTAAATTAAGCTAACTTCTCAAAGACATATTTCTGTAACTAGTTCTAGCAGGAAAAAAGGAAGGAGAAAAAAAAAGCCTAAATCCCTTTGCAGAAGCCAATTTTGAAATTTTTCTTTGTTTCTTTGAAACAAGCCTTCCATAACCACAAAAATAGTACGTCAGAAAGAGAAATAGTTTTTTTCTCAACTTGACTAAGTCAGAAATAAAAATGAAACATAGAAATCTTATTTCAGATATATTCTAAATTTGCAGAATGTGGCATTTGCTGATAATTTATCCATGGTGTATACTTCCAGTATACTCCATATGTATACTTCCAGACTTTTGAACAATCATCTTTTGTCCAGATTAAAAAAAAAAAAAAGTAGAAAAATAACAAAACCATTTCAAAAAAGATGTATCAGCCTAAAATATCTAGGTAAAAGTAGTTTGTAAATGGTCCATCCTGAATCCAAACCACAAGACTAGTATTCTCTCTGTCTAATTCAAAATCTGCATTAAGTATTTGTATTTATACCTATTTGACTCTGTAGTAACTTGGAACAGAGAACAAGTGTTCTCAAAACTCATTAGGAGATACCAGCTAGCTGTACCAGCCTTACTACACAGAGACTCCAAAAGATTTGGAAAAACAAAACCAAAACACAACATTCCAATTTAATGTGATTCTTTGCATAAAGGTGAAGCTTCTGCACAGAAGTGAATCTTTTTAACAGGGTGGTGCATCGCTGTCCATGTGTTGAAGGACACTTGCAAAGTTTTCTCATGCTGGATGGGATGAAACTCACTGCAAATCTGTTCTGCTAAATTCATATAGCCAGCTGGCCTGAGGTCCCACCTGCCCACTTACACAGAATCACAGAATCAATTAGGTTGAAAAGGACCTCTGAGATCAAGTCCAACCTATGAACTAACACCACCAAGTGCCATGTCCAGTCTTTCTTTAAATGCCTCATGGGACAGTGACTCCACCACCTCTCTGGGCACTTAATTCCAATGTCTAATCACTCTTTCTCTGAAGAAATTCCTCCTAATGTCCAACTTGTCCTCCCTTGGAGGTCTTCCTTGAGCCTTCCTTTTCTCTGGGCTAAACAAACCCAGCTCTCTCAGCCACTCTTATAGGATTTGTGCTTCAGACCCTTCATGAATGTTGTCGCCCTTCTCTGGATGTGCTCCAGCACCTCAATATCCTTTTTGAAGTGAGTGGCCCAGAAACATAAGCAGTACACAAGGCGAAGCCAGACATGATGAATGCAGGGGAGATTAACTTCCCTGGTCCTGCTAGCCACACTATTTATGAAATAGTGACAAGCCCCGATGTCATTGGCCTTCATGCCCACCTGGGCACACTGCTGGCTCATGTTCAGCTGGCTGTTGCCAGCATAGCCACGCACATGCACAGTGCCTGCTGCTACATACAAAACATCTGTATGATCATTCCTGACTCTGCAGAAACAGTTTCTACTGACTATTTACAAGCACCTAATTTGTGTACATTTCGGTCAATCTTACTGGACGAACCACCTGGGTGAATGTCTGGGATGGCCATGGTTTCCACTTTTCCCATATTGCTAATTTCCAGTTAAGCACAGGAAGATGATATTGTGTAGTCTCAGGCCAAGAAGGGTCTGTATACAGCATCAGAAACCAAACTTTAGACCATAACTGCAAATGCATGAAAAGCAATAGAGCACAAGCTTCAGACCAAATCAGCTGAGTTATATCACCTGAATGAAAAATTAAATTTTTGTTCAACAATTAGTGACACATAAATAGCATAAACATAAACACAAATATCTTTCTGTGTTTTGCCTTTTGTTTCCCTCTGAATACCTTATTTCTGTCATTTATTAAGCAACAATAACTGAAAATTAATTTACATCAGCATGCATTTGGATGGGAAAATCTTTATTGTCTGGTCTGAAGTAAGCTTATTAAAGCATCAAATGAAGTTGGCTTTATTCCTTCAGTTTGCTGAACAGATGCATAGAACAAGGGAGTAAAGTACACAAATTAGAACACTAGACGTGAATGCTTTTTTGACACCTAAAACTCTATAGATAAGTGTTTAATGTAAGCACTAGGCTTTTAAGGAGGGAGAGGATAGATTTTTTTTTTTCATTATTATTATTTGAGCCTAAATAATTAACTAATCATTCTTGTCGAGAAGAGAAAATAAAATATAAATTATGAATTATGACCTGATTGAGTTATAAGTAAATATTGATGACTAGATGAAGACCAACAAACCAGGAAGTTTAAGCAAGTTTCTTGTCAGCCCAGTTCCTTAACTGTTATTCCTGTTAAATGGTACAGACTTACTGCATGTTACATTGATTTCAATATGCAAAGGCAGTGAAATTAAACCATCATTGAAGCCATATTATATTTCAAATTATAATGTATTTATCAAGGCTAAATTAAATGTCTTTGCACCCCTCATAGTAATTTAAAAAAAAAAAAGTAATTTAGGATTTTCAACTCTGCTGAGCTTTAAGTACTTTATAATTCTCTGGTTTGACTGCAACATATACTGCAGTAATATTATCTCTGTCGTGGTTTAACCCCAGCTGACAACTAAGCTGAAAACAGCCACTTGCTCACTTCTGTGCAGCAGGACACGGGACAGAATCTGAAGACCGAAACTGAGAAAACTCATGGCTTTATATAAGGACAGTTCAATAGGTAAAACAAAAGCTTTGCACACAATCAAGTAAAGCAATGGATTCACTTGCTACTTCTCATGGTCAGGCAGGTGCCTAGCCACCTCCTGGAGAGCAGGGCTCTTCAGGGTAGTGTGTTCCTTCAGAAACAAATGCTACCACTCTGAGCATCTCTCCCTTCCTTCTTCTTCCCCCCACTTTTTTACTTGAAATTACTGGTAATCAAATCAGAGTATGATAATGAGAAGTAAAACCAAATCTTGAAAATACCTTCACTGACCCAGTACAAGTCACTCACAGGGTCACAAGTCCTGCAGCAAACCTATTCTACTGCAGGCTTCCCATGGGGTCATACTCTCCTTTGGGCCTCCATCTGCACTGGCATGGAGCCCTTCATGGGCTGCAGGTGGATATTTGTTTCCCTGTGGACCTCCATGGCCTGCAGGGGGCCAGCCTGCTCCAGATGGTCTGTACTACAGACTGCAGGGGAATATGTTCTTTCTGGAGCACCTCCTCCCCTTGCCACTGAAACCGTACAAGGCCATATTAGAAAAAACAGGCTATGAAGAACACACTGAGAAGGACATGGTTTCAGTGGATGTTTCTAGGAAATGTACTTGTTTGCCACGAAGGCTGAACAGAAAACATTCAAGATTGTTTGTGAGTCTGAGCACAGCACTTCGTAATCTGTCTAGCAGCCCACAGAGATGAGAAGGCTGAGTCGCCAGCAGGCATGATCAAGAGACTGACTTTTTTCTGGCACTGTCTGTTCAGCTCAGTACAACTTGTAGTCCATTATGGATGCTGAAAGTGTGAACGTTATTTTGCTTGCCAGGAAGTATATAAGGCTGCCATGTAAAAAAGAATGGCAGACAATGCAGAGATGAAGTAAGCAATTATCTGGGAGAATAACACCCTCTGTAAGAAGAAGGCATGGATCTGCTGCCTACCCAGAGAGCAGAGCACAGGAAGAGAGACCACTTTCAGCTCCCGACACTCATAAGCCACAGACCTTCTAGCAGGAAAGTACCCCTAGTGATACACAAGGTATAGAAGTCTCTTCTCCTGTCTCTCTAGCGTGTGAGCATTCCTCCCTCTTTAGGTCTCACACAACACAGTAAGCAAGAGTTAATAGGGCAGCTGTAAAGGTTCTCACTTCACTTCGCACAATGGTCTGTTTTTTTGCAGGATTTTTTCTTTTTTTTTCCTCTAAAAGGAGGAGTTTATGGGTTCAAAATCCTTTCATTGAGAAAGTGGCCTTCAGAATTTCAGAAATTCGCCTTCAATAAGAAATATTAGAATTTATTAAATTTACTGCAATAAGATACTTTTGAATCAGACTATCAGAACAAGCTGTCAAAAAGATATGCCCTTTAAAATTAATTTATTAATTGGTAAGATTTTTCTTGTTCTATGGTAATTATCTTTTCCACTCAGGTCTTAAGCAATCAATACCTATAGTCTTTCCATGTGTTGCAAGATTTAGCTGAGAGAAGGAAAATTTATTACAATTGTACACAAGCAATAAGGATAAGAAAAGCTGTCAAGCTGCATGAATGCAATTATGCCATAATATGTGGGCATGCATGTTTCACTGACCAATGCTAAAGCAATACTTTTTTCCTCTGATAAAGTCAAGACAGTTTATTATGGTAGCCTCATGTGTACATTGCTGCTGTCTCTGCTACTGATAATATTGCTTTGAGAGTCTTGCATGAAAGAGCCTTTGTAAAGTGCTCTATAGATAAAATAAGAATCCAATACACAGATTAATAAATCAACTTTTAAACCTCTGTTATGCTTTGGCTCACTGGTGTGGTTCACAACAAAAAATATAATCCTTGATTTGCAAATATAAGGTGGTAGATGTTTGGATCAGCTAAATGATTTTATTTTCATCTTGCACTCTGCTTCTAATCATTGCTCAAATGACAATAAGAAAAATTGTCTGAATGCCAATCATTTAAACAATGATTAAACAATCATTTAGATAGAAGCACTCCCTGGTCTGTTACCAAACGTGGGAAAATTAATAAAAGCATTAATTCTATACTCCAGTGGAAAAGTGGAACTTGTTATATTGAATTATAAACTTACGTTAGTCATAAACTTATTTTCTAAGTAAGAACAGAGTTTAATGGAGAAGTTGAAATAACAGTTAATGATCTGACAAGGAAAGGAGAATTCATTGGACTGAATTTGGAAAAAGCCTGGCAGATTTGACTTCATAGATGGACTGTAAAATCAATTATATTAAATACAATAAAATGAAAATCAAGAGAAACTAAGATTCTGCATGGTATATACAAATGCACTTCAAAACTTAGTGATATTTTATATCTAATTGATCCCTGCAGGGACTATTTTCAGGGTAATTTGAATCATAGATTCAAGAAGGTTCTATCAAGTTAGCGTGCAGTTCATCTTATTACTAATGAAGAATTGTTCCCTAAACACAAGCTGCAGTGCTTTGTCCTCTCCAGTTTTAAGTACTCAAAAGCATGGGTGTTCATTAAGAAGTTCTATGCAAGTGAATCTCAGTGTCTGTAAATGTAAGTTCCACGATTCAACTTAATTATTTCTCTTGTTATTAGTTAAGATATGCTTTCTACTCCTAAATATTTCTTGGTGGTTAAATATTAGTAAGTAATAGAATATGTAGAATTTCTATACACTGCTGATACACTGTTTACATTTATGCTTTGGAGAATACATTTAATTTATCATTGCTCAACAGAAGATTTCTGTGATTCCTTAATATCCTGTGCAGTTTTTTTCATTAACACTACTGACCTCTCCTGTGTATGACTTTTTTACGGGGAAGAGATTGGTTTAAGGTTTCTTCATGCTGTGCTAAAATAACCTAATTGCTTTGAAGAACTTTACTCAAATAGTAAGAAATCATACAGCATGGCCAACAGAGCACAATAGCATATAGAGTGTGCTCATAAAGATTTTCATGCTGCATAAAACTACACTTCATGATGTCTGTAACCTAGAAAAATATCTGCTCGGTTTGAGGCCACCATATTTTCTATGCAGCCTAACACATGAGCTAAATATTTTTGCATTGCTGCAATTAGACACTGTTCAATAGAGTCTGAATCTGAGAATCAAGTAGTTTTCAGATAAACCAGCATGTACAAGTATCACATGTAAGTTAGCATGCTCTTGAGTAGCTTGTCCCTCAGGACAAAGTGGGAAAGAGGGAAACCTAGGCAGGGCCCAAGTGATGTGGGAAGGAAGCTTCTATACCACACTCCTCCCAGAGTGAAGGGAGGAGTCACCACCATGAGGTCCCGGCAGAGATCTTGGCATACTGACTGCTTTTAGTAACTTTCTTCTCCTTCTTTTTTTGAGCAAGACTGAAGTGGCAGAAAGTATCAGAGAATTTTTGAGAGGGTGATTGTAACACTGGGGAAATGGGGCACATAACTAGAAGGTTTTAAATAACCTTTTTAGCATGTATAGGACTCCTATATATTATATCACATAATTTGATATGCTAATGCAATAACTGGCCTAATAATGATTCTTAGTGCTATGTATACTCTTTTATTTATAACAAGATTTTGAGTGTAACATCTCTGAGTAATGGAAAATACAAACATGCTTTAAAGAATGACATAATCAAATAACTATCTGTAACCAAACTGGAAAAAAAAAAAAAGAAGATTGAGGCTGAGTTTCTAAAAAAACAATCCAAGTCAAACTAATTTCATTCTCTTCTATGAAAGGATGGTAGGTTTTGTAGGTTGAGACTTTTGAGAAAAGGAGTCAGTTTACAAAGACATAAAGACATAAAAAAGAAGCACAGAAATGTATGACAGTGGGGTTCAACACTGCACAACAGCAAAATAATCAGGCTGGATTCCATGTAAGCATTTTTCTACATCTGTCTGAACATTCTGCCCTTTGAATGCCATGAGCAGCTTAACTCTGAATAGGCATTTGACACTAGAGAGTGCAACAAGTAGGGACTCACAAGTCAGGTTTGTGTATGTGACCTCATGGGGTGCTTTGTCACTGGTGTGTAGATTAGTGGGTTGTGGGGAGCAGCGTGGCTGCACATAAAGGTAGAAGTCCCGCTTTCACCTTCAATAAAAGGTGATAGCAAGGAAGGCAAGTATGCCTAGAAGAGGTGAGAGCTATTTGTAACCCATGTCTACTGTAAGAGAATAGGGGGAAGGGCAGATAACCAACTGCATTTTGGGAGCAGGGGGGTGAGGGGTGGGGTGGAGGTGGGGGTCAGGACTTCTGGGGATTACTTACAGAAAGGTCGTGAAATCTGTAAATGTTTACAAACATTTTGTGAATGCCAAGTTTCATTCTCTAAATACAGTTCTGATATTGTTGGTTAATTGTATTTCATCAATGATTTGATTTAAATCACATAAGGAATTTATTCCTGTGAGTGATGCTTCAATAAGAAACAATAATCTGCTATGGCTCAGACAAAAAGCCACAGATTTCAATAAAGAAGAGATTGAAGCCGACTATAAAGAAAATTGTTCTAAAAGTAAAATATAATGAAACACTGGAGAAGGTTTAGAGAACTGTCACTAATTGGAAGATTTTTAAGCATTCTGAAAGACTGATAAAAAGAGGGTAAATATTTTTCAGTAAAGCATAAAGAATCTTCAGAATGTGAAAAAATTCCAAGATCCAGGAGAAAATTATTTATAAATTATGTATTCATTTAACTTACTTTAGCTTACACATTCAGGTAAATATATTAAGTGAAAATAAACAGAAGTGTTGAGAACTAACTAATAAAATTATGGTAATCAACACAAGAAGGCATAGAAAAAAAGGAGCAATTTAGAATATGTAAGAACTTGACAGTCTCTTTGAGCACATATTTGGGCCGTAGTAGTATGGCATTTTGTTTTGATGCAATAAGCATAATGTAGGGTCTCTATCAGTTAATTAGTTATCATTTTACTGATACACTTTGAGTAAAGCAAACCCTGTCAACCCATCATTTATCTGATGAGGTGAATAGAATCTGTGAACGCTTGTATTCATTTAAATGGTATTATCATTGTTTCAATTGCTGCAATGCTGCAGAATTTTTCTGTTTGCTATATTGCTGCTTTATGTATGAATGGCACTAAAAATAGCAAATATTTCTAATACAGCCATTCATTCCATACTGAAAAGGTACTCTCATACAAGATCACAATCTGGGGAACTATCCATTTTGAATGAAGAAATCTCACTCCTGTGAGCTGTTTCTAGCATTAATTTTTATCCAGACAGGATAGATACGAGGCAAGATTATTGTAGAACACAGGTTCAGTCTAGCCCTTGGAGAATAACTTTATACAAATTCTCTGACTGTGCTATTTCCAGTGTTGTTCACACACTTACAAAACTGAATAAGAAATTTGAGCTATTTGAATTTTTCAAATTGTGACCTTTTCCCCTCTTTTCAGTACTGTTCTTGATTTTCTTTCACTTACCAAATCCTTTCCACTCCTGCAGGGAAGATAATCACAGGAAATTTTAGTAATACTATGCTATTGTAGATTCTGCATCTGTAATGAAATTACTTCCATTTCATTAGTGGGTCTTTTTTAAAAATGTAGGGTTTTTTTCTCTTCATTCAAAAAATATAGAAAATTTGTGTGATTAATCTGGAAACTATTTTTTTTGCCTAATTTATTATATGTTCATGCTGTGTCCTTTTGTTGGGAACTATTAATTCATACACAGTATGAGGGGAATTTAATATTCTTTTTAAAGGATGACGTTTTGATTCATATTATTCCACTTGCTATTGCCTTAAAATATTCTGCATTTTGTACAATTAAGTCCCAGGTTTTTTTGTGTATCTTAAAAATCTTCTGGTCTAAACTTTTCATAAACTTATTTCTATAAAATCACATGGTAATCTCAACATACAAACATAGGTATTTGAATCGAGTAAATTAGATTTCAAATTGCATTATTAAAAAAAAAAAGAAGGAGCGGGGGGTTCTTTCCCCTGTGCCCCCACTGCCCACTGCATTAAATTTGTTCTGATCCAGTGTTCTTATGTCCAACATGTAAAAAACAAGTTAGGTAATGAAGGTTCTAAATTTAATGCAAAATGTATTCTTTCAGGTAATTCATACTTGAGAGGCACATTAATTTTCCTGGGTACTGTTTGGAAATCATTATTTCTGAAGGAAAAATCCTACTAACTGGGACTACAGAAAGAATTAGGTCTTCTAAGAAGCCCTGTATGTCCTCTAAGGAGGCAGCCTATCACAGAAAGTTATAAAACATAATTTAACTTTGCATAATGTTCATGTACATTATTCTACTTTATCGCTAATATAAATGCTTTCTTTTCCTTCCTTGAGTCTCCTGTTGCAAGATAAATCCATTTTCACTTGGTCTTTCTAGTTGCAAGTTATTTTGGCTTAGCTTGCCATGTTGATAGCCTGTTTGGAAGAGGAAAATCCCTGAGAGAGCCAACTATTTAGGCACTTCCAGTGCCTAATTCTCTTTCCATTATCATGGGAAACTTGACTAGAATTTGAGTCATATCATGTTTCAAAGGCATAAGTTAGGAGAGATAAAACCTAATCCTCCTTTGTGTATTTTTATTTCTGGAAAGACACATTCCTTTTAAATTAATGAAAATTTGATAAACAGTATTGGTCATTTATGCAATCACAATATAATTAATTCATTGAACATTTCATATAATTGAGATAAAATAATAATGAAATAAGATTGTTTCAGTAGTTTTTGAATTGTCTAATATTTTTACTCATTGTTCTGTACTTTAGTTTGTTTTTAAATTGACAGATTTCCAATCTACTTTCTTCTTTTTTTATATTTTTCACTTAGCATTATTTGTTTATAGGAGCTAGCTCAAATTCCTTTAACCAGAAAGCATTCACTACTCCTCCCTCTGGAGACTCAGCTGGTTCTGGGAATATGTAGAAGCAGATAATAAACTACCTACATCATTTAAACTTACATGCCTTCAGCATCTAAGCACTAGTGTGAAGGGTGAACATCATATTTTACATGTAAATTACTCATAGTCATAATAGGAAGAAGATCCCTCCTCCCTTTGCTTGGTGTTCTCCTAGCCCTCTTATTTTGGCCTGAAAATGTTTGCTTTTGAGTTCCTCCTGGGAAGGAATTAATTGCATGGGAACTACTTTGTTCTATTTGCACGTACATGGTTCACATTTTTGAAAAAAAAAAATCGAAGTTTCTGCATTGGCACTCCACATGCATGTAGTTGGTATGCAGCTATTACAGTTTAAATGTGTGTTCATTGCAGCTGCTGATACACTGTAGCTCTTACAGAGGGGATCGGGAGGTTCTTCTGGAGCAGCCTGTGAAGCTCTGCAAACAGCAAGAAGTGTCAATTGTCTTAGAACTGAAAGCACAGAAGCCACCCTACAACTCCCACTAGAAGTGGGAACTCATCACACCTAGACCTTTGAGACTGGGATTCTGTTTCAGCATTGTCCCTTATAGCCGCGAAGGAAGATTAAGACAATTTCTTGAGGGTCAATGTGGGCTCGTAGGTCAAACCATCAAACAGAATTAAGACTGTAGAACTGTTAATATATTTTCCCTGAAATTGACCAAAGCACAAAATTCTTTCTTGTACACTTTTTCTGTATCCGTTCTTCATAACATTTTAAATTTAATAGATAGTTATTTTGAACTAACTTTTCCATGGACAACCTTACTATGCACATCTTACAACATCCTCCTTCATTTATCGTTTGGTAAAAGTGATTGGTAGATGTGATTGATCTTAGTTAGCCTCAAGTAACCTCAAAAGAAAAAAAAAATACTTCTAGTATAAGAACCTAAGGACAGAGTTAGCATTTTGTCTGCTTTAGTCACTGTAATTCACAATGTATATGTTCCTATTGCACAGTACAACACATAACTTTACTTTGTGACAGTATTTAATATTTAAATTTATTTCTTTTATTATTTACTTAATTACATGTTATTTCATTCACTATGCCTTCCCTGTTCACTCACCATGTAGCTGAGGAACTGTAGGATTTGAATAACAGGAAAATAGCAAATACTGACAGCAGAATTTGCAGCCAAGCTACAAATTTTAGTGGATAAAAACAATGCAAGTAAAGAAACCTTTCAAAAATGAGTGGCAAAATGATGGCAGATTGTGGGGTGGTTAATAGTGGAAAGTAGGCATTAAATTATCCTCAGATTCAAAGAGTCTCTGAGTCATTTAAAATATCTGCTTTTGGCAGATGCTCAAACCACGAACTTATCTGATAATCTGGATTGTATGTTGTCTATGAAAATTTTATACAATGCTTCAGTCTGAAAGTCTGAAATACATTTAGATATTTATGATGTGTTGCTTTATGCCCTGGTACTGTCCAAGCAGAATATTTTGCACCAGATGACATGCACTACTAGAGCAAGGTGTTGTATTTATTATGTTATAAAACAACAGTACAAATATCAGCAGCATTTTGGGAAATATTTCTACTTAATCATTTGAGTTTCTGGCTTTGGGGATCTCTGGGTTTAGAGACATCATGTGTATTTATTGCAAAGTGTCTTCATTGTTCTAGTCATGTACAAATCAGATTTATTTTCATTATATTTAAAGCAAATATTTATTCACTTTGATGCCGCAGGGTCTCTTTG
>WBMV01000685.1:0-79703 GCA_013396655.1 Campylorhamphus procurvoides | reverse complement strand
GTGCGCACGGCGGGAAGCGGGGACGGAAGGGGCGGGGCGGCGGAAGGAGCGGGCGCCGCTTCCCGCGGGCGGGAGTGCGGGAGGCGCTGAGGGAGGGGCGGCCCGGGGATGGTCCGGGCTGCCCGTCCCGAGTGGCGCCCCAGAGTGCTGCTGGGTCACAGAATCGCAGGAGGGGTCGGGCTGGAAGGGACCGCAGCGGTCCTCTGGTGCAGTCCTGCAGCACAGGGCACAGGGTAGCGTCCAGACGGTTCTTGAATTTCTCCAGTGAGGAGGACTCCACAGCCGCCCTGGGCAGTCTGTTCCCATGCGTGGTCACCTGTACAGTAATGAATTTTTTTCATATTTAGGTGGAACTTCCTGTGCCTCAGTTTCTGTCCGTGGCCTCGTGTCTTGGTGCTCGGCACTGCCGAGAGGAGTCTGACCCCATCCTCCTGATACCCTGTCCTTAGGTATTTATACGCACTGATAAGGTTCCCTCTCAGTCGTTTCTTCCCGAGGCTGAACGCGCTCAGCTCCCTCAGCCTTCCCTTGTAAGAGAGATGCTCCGGTCCCTCAACCATCTTTGTTGCCCTGTGCTGGACCCGCTCCAGGAGCTCCGTGTCTCTGTTGTCCTGAGGAGCCCAGGGCTGGACACAGCACTCCCAATCGGTCCTGCTGCCTCCCCCGCGGCCCCTCCGTAACAGTGGGGTCCAGGGTCCAGGACGCTGCCTGGGCTGGAGTCCACAACCCTGGCTGGTGATGGGATTACCTGCCGCTAACCCTTATCCTGCCACCACCATCCACTCCGCTCTATTACTGGCCAGCACTTGGAAGTCTGTGCTTTGGTGCAAATTTGGTGGAAGAGCAAACAATGTTTCATCAAACACAGGTTTTCATTTCGCTGCTATTCGCTCCCCCATTAATGAATTATACAGGCTTTAATCAGTGAAGAAAGTTAAGCAGTTGCACAGGGGCTTCCTGTAGCAGCCATCAGTAAAATCCTAGACCGCTTCAGCAATGCCACAGGGGAGATTAAGCATTTATAAACGTAAGTCTGAAAAGACAGCATTGTAGTTCCTATGCTGCCTAGAGTTTGGAGGAGACAATGACTTAAATCCAATACAATTGCATAAACATAGCTGTCAGGGCATTTGGAAGGTGCATCCCTCATGACCCTCAGACCAAGTTTCTAAAACTTGGTGCATGTGTTTTTGATTCGCAAATTAAAGTGGTTTTTTGTTAGTTTCTTTAGCAGTTGCACAATGGGATCTTGGAAAAGCAATAGTTCTGGATGAAGAGTCAGTTTATAGTGGCAAATCATGTCTTACAATTGTTAAGAACATTATACTGGAAATTACCCAGAGTTGGTGTAGGTAAGACTTGTAGAGTGTTCATTTACTCTGTAGCAGTGCGGTTTGTAATTTTGACAACCACCTGTCAAGAAACACCTATAGTAACAGGGAAGCAACAAGAATGATGTAGGTTTGCTTCTGGAAAGTAGGTTCTAAGAGGAAAGATTGAAAGAAATGGCTTTGGTTGGGCCAAGAATGAAGCTAGGATATGGTAGGAATAAAGTCATGGAATATTTTTATGCAGTTCAAACAGCACAAATCATGGATTTCAACTGCAGCTGACAAGGCTAAAGTTGATCTTCTTTTACGACACCTGGATGAAGTAGTTGACCTTTAGTAGATGTGCAAACCTAACTTTGAATAAGACTCATTTAAGCCACTATCCACAAGTAACACTACACTCCCACCTCTAACACCACAGCTAAAAAACAGGTGGAACCCTTCATTTCAGTGTTTCAAATCATATTTATTTCCCTTTTTACTAGTTTTCCTAATCCATAGGCAGCTATGGTATGAGGGCATTTTCACTTCTTGTTGAAGTGGTATGTATAATTTACATACAAAAAACTCAAGATTAAGTAGGCAGAGGAAAAGTAAAAGTGAGTCAAACAGAGCACAGTCAGTTGTAAGTGAAAGGGCCCACACAAAGCAGGCGGTGAAGTAAGTGAAAGGAGTGCTGTCATTAGGTAGTCTCATTACTGATAACCTAGGCATTCCTTTCTGCCTTTGATTTGTTGAGGTTGGTTGGTTTGTTTGTTTTCCTGGTATCTTCTCTCCTTATTTCATTTAACCACAGGGAACTAACTTCAACTCTTCAAGTTTGGAATGTGTTTTGGTGATGTGGTGATAATACTGCTGTGAGAAATGTGGGTTCTAATCTGTTCCCAGAGATGAGAGAATTCAGACCTCAGCATATCTTAGGTCATGAGGACTACTGGCCATGGGTACATCCTACAAAGTTACTTGCTGAATACTGCATTGACAATTCCAGTTTGAATCTTAAGAGACCTAAATTTGACATCAGTAACACTTGATAAGACCACAGAAGTCCATTAGGGAATCTGGGCCAGTGAAACAACAGGTTTTAAACCATCTGGTTCATAGCACCTTGCCAGTTCTCATGATTTTATCCTATGACCTAGGAAATATGGCTTTTTAACCCAGTATTTTTTGAATCATAAAATGATATTAAAGTGCCAGTGTTTCAAATGGTTTTGGCCCTCCTGATTAGACAAAGAAGTCTGGAAAGAAAGCAGCCAAAAACTTCAACAATGGGCATCAGGAAAGGAGAACTCAAATTTATTGCTTGTTTAACATCACGTTGGTTTTGACCAAAGGCCATTAGTTTTGAGGCTGATAGTTGTTTTTGAATATTTGAAGTTTTAAATGGTGCTCCTTTTATAGAAGTACTATATTGCCTTTGAGGTAGTGCTGGCCCCTAGTGACTTAATAACATCTATTTAGTTAAATATGCAATGTAATAGGGGAATAAATAAAAGCACTAGGAATTTTTTATTCAGTTTATAATTGTTGCTGTGATTTGTATGACAAAAATCCAGTGTGCTGCAAATATTTCCAGTTTTTGATAATGTTAGTGTCTGTGCTGTGAGATGATTCTACATTGTTCCTCCTTATCTATACCATTAGGAATGGGTAGAGTGAAAATTATCCTTAAAGAAAGTGCAAGTTCAGCAGGATTCCAGTCTGCAAGCTTAGGCTCAAATGAACGTTTTTGGTGGGGAATAATGCAAGCCTCTGAGGACTTGCTGGAATGCTCTGTGAAAATTAGTTCTGTAATGTTATAGTCCAAGTTCCGGCCTTATGTGTCTCTAGAGACTTTGGAAATATATATGATTCATTTTTCTAAATGCTTTTAGGCTTAGGTTTTATCCCCTCTAATTCTCCATTATCTGCTTTTACATTCAGGAATGTTATTTGTGATTTGAGCTATGATAGATTGATTCCACCACCCTTTGCCATCAGATTATCATATTGAGGATCTGTGTCATCCACGTGCATTACTTGCAGAATTGGTGCCATATTGAGCCATTTCAAGCCCCTTTGTTGGCAGTTTTCTGAATTGACTTAATTGGACAGGGAGTGCCAACCAACAGTAGCACTGTCATCAGGACTTCATTTCCTCGTGATTGTTTGAAATGCACATCAAACAAACATATGCTTATGACCCTGGAAAGGTCTTGGGGCTGTTCTAGAAATATAGCTCTAGACTGCAACAGAGCTCAGGAGGAGGACAGTTCCCTTTGTTTAACCATTAATTCAATAGGTCCTTATCAACGTCTTCCTTGTTACATTCAACAAAACCTTTTGGATTTTTCCATTACTGCTTTTAGTGTAAAGATTGTGCCAGCTTAATGGCAAACTTAAAGGTCAAAAGGATGACTGTGTTTACCCTTTTGAGATACTTTTTCCTTTCAGCTTCACTGGATAAAACCAGAAAATAACATATGTATTTTTTAAAAATTAGAAAAACTTTATGGTAACAATTTCTTTCAAAATGATGGAGATTTAAGGGACAAGTTCTGAATTGTTCAGAAAATAAAGTGAAGATTCTTTTCTTAACCATTAAAATATAAAAAAAGACCATGATTTTCTCATACATCTCCAAGGCTATCACTGGACTGTAAAACAAGTGCTTTGTCAAATCTTGGCTACACATACAAAGTGTCCCAAAGAATCCTAATACTAGACATCAGACAAACTGTAAATAGCCTGATGCCTCTGTTTCTCAGTGTAGCCTAACAGCTCAAAAAATTATGAAAATACTTGTTAAATAAGTTGAAAATAGATGCTACTAGTGTTCTTCTGTTTCTACTGTCTCCAAATATATGTATATACATATATATCAGTGTGTTATGATCTAGTGTTGGTGATAGACCTTCTTTAAGCCCTAATCTGGAGTAGGTGGCCTTCATATATCACCACTAACCAATGGTTTTATTATTATTGGTGATCGAGTGAATCTGTGAATGATTTGTAAGAAAAAGTCAAAGCTCAGGTGTTGATGGCTGCTCATGAACATGCCTTCCAGAATGTCCCAGCTATTAACACACCTCCAGCTGCCCCTTGGTATTAGCTGGGGGAGACTGGGATGCCCAATTTCATTTGGCATGAAGGATCATCGCGTTAATGAAAGTCCTCATAAAAATGAGTATAAATGAGTGAAAAACAGACCTCAGCTGCAGATAAATAAGTGATTTTCCTCTGTGTCTGTGACATTTAATAGCTTTGAGGTTTTGAATATAGTCATATGTAAAGAGTTTATCATATATAATTTACTCAGTGGTTATTAAACAGTTGCATGTTCTGCACCCTGTGTGAAATCGAATTGTATGCTGAAGTCCAAGGTAGGTCCCAGATTCCAGCAAGTATTCTTTTCCAAGATTTGAACAGTTCTGAATGTGCAGTGCCATCTCCATAACAGGGATTTTCAAAATATGCAACAGGCGTTCTGGAAAATACACTGATCATAAAAGAGTGATAAAGTTATACAGTATGTTAATGTTGTTGATGCACTTCCTGGGAATGAGGAAATGCAAGCTTACACTGAGGAAAGAATTTGGAAGAGAACATTGTATGAAAGGACTGCAAAATTGTAAAATAAACTGTAAATAGTCATAGAATAAAATTATAACATAAAAGCTCAAAGCTACCACTGTGAGAGTTAAGCAGCTAAATTAGTATATACTGTCTTTAATAAAAGAGATTACTATGTTTAATCAACAATGATTTCACCTCCCAGATACTTTGATTTTATTTCCTTTGTTATGCAACATGTTATTTTTGGTGGGCTCCATTATCTGGGAGCATGAGGTAAGACAGAAGGTCTTCACACTGGCAAGCTCTTCTCCAAAGACATAGTAATAATACTATAGTATTAGTATATTTGATACCACTATATGCAGTCTATTTGCCTTAAGGGAGCATGTAGCTGTATCATAGTAGGCTGGGTCCACAATAATGATTAATTACTGACAGACCTTTTCTGATTGGTTCTTATGAAAGACAGTTGTAAAAATTATATACATATATATCCTTTTTTTCTTACACTCTCTCTGTGAAACCCTTCTGTCCATCCGTCTAATTTTTTAATTTAAATTTCACTAATATTTTGTGTAAAAAGAGTGTCTCTAGCAAGAGGCATTAGAGCCTTTACTCCTAATCACATAGAGCAATCTCCCTTTTGGTGAACAACATTGCTCATCATAACTGCATGTTTGAGGCTCGGCCCTGCCATCGTCCTGACTACTGCCTGGAGGGTACAGTAACACTGTGCTACAGAAGATTCCCAGTGGACATAGTTTATATAGCTCATTTACTGCTTGTCTGCATCATAACACCATTTAGACTGTACTTTTCCCAGTCCATTAGCAAACAGCCCAGGGCCTGTTCCCACCTGCTTCAAATTATTTCATATGCCAGAGCAGAAAAAGCACGGAGCTATTGTACAGACACTGCTCAGATACCATACTGTTTGTCCAAGTTTTTTAGGTGACCCGTAGTAAGAAAAACTTCTTTCATTCCATTTAGCCCTTGACATTTTGACTCCAGCACAGCTGCTTATGTATTTCATTACTGTCTCAAGATTTGGCTTGGATGAGCTGTAGGTAGATACACACAAAGTGAGCATTTTAGGATCCTCACATGGTAACCTTCTTGCTATTCTCTATTTTTACTTTAATTTTTTAATTTTCATATCTTTAAGAAAAATTGTCATGAACTGGATTCTGCAATAATTTCAAAGACAAATTATTTGATTCCCACCCCAGACCTTAGATGCAAGAATAATAGCTGTAATTAAAATAAAGTTTACTATATCTAAGAGACCTGGTGTGCATTTTCTGATATCATCACCTATTCCATAAAGTGGTTTTGGCACTTATTTTGGAAAAAAAAGGAATAAGTAGATTATGGAAATGGTACCCAATTCTACCACCTTATTAATGGTTTTCTGTTTGCCATGGTGGAAAATACCTGTAAACCTTTCTGAAGTCATATTCTATATGTGACTGCAGCATTTTGACTCCTGTACTCTTTGACTCTTTCATTAAATAAATGAAACATTTTTACTGCCTGGCTTTTCATGTCAGAGGAGTGCCCTATTTCTCTTTTTTCCCCTAAAACTTTTACTATTTTTTTGTTAAATGGCAAAAAATTGTGTCTTTTCCACAGGATTCTTGCTCAAGAGGTCCTGCAACTTTTCTCTTTAGTAGAGTGAGAGGTTTGGTGCTGCTCTCAGCATCCATACCACGTCCCATTCCATTAATCTGATTTCTGAACTTGGAAGATTTTCATTGATTTTATAAAACTTTTTAAAATCCTTCTATCACTGATGCTTACATTTTTTCCTAGATGCTTTTTGCTATGTAGTTTGTTAGTGGTTAGATTCAAAAGTTGTATAGCATAATGTAGGAGATTTTAGCTGCTAACCAGAAGGAGCGGACCTGCAATGTTATCTCCAGAACTAGCTCCAAGCTTCTTTACTTTGACAGATCCTGAGAGAATTACAATAATTCCTCTCCCAAACCCTGTACCCATGTCTAGATCCTGCAGTCTACAGAGGTATGTCTATGCAAGATGAGTCCTCTGTTAATGTTCTTAAATAATTTCTAGAATTACAAGACATTATCAAAATTCATTATTTGTTTAATGTCTACAACACTTACCTAATCTCCATTATCCTCCATAACATTGACTGAAATTTAAAACAGTATAGTATTCTTCCTATCAGAAGCAGTATTTTTCAGGCCATACTTCTATATACTATTTCTCCTCACTTCTTTTTTCATCAGAAAGTAAGGGTGTAATATTGCACCCTCACAAAGCAAGAGTGCAAAAAGGCAGTAAGTGAAGAATTGTGTTCCTGAAAGACATTTGCCTTAGAAATATCTACAATAATTATCCTTTCTTTGCATCTGTTTCATGTTTCTTTGCTAAGTTAGATGCTTATTTTATACATACCACTTTATATTATCACATCATGCATGGTTATGTAGATTATATTGTCATATTTGTTTATTTTAAAACTATTTTAATGTTCAGAAACACTGTTTTATAATCAAACTTTTTTACAATGAACTATGGTAACTTTGTTCTTGGATGACATACTGCCCTCATCTCCTTAAAACCATTTACTGTCTGGGTGCTGAAGTCTTGTTAAGAAATCCTGATCTGGATATAAGCCAGAGTTTCAGAGTCCTTAGGAGCATGGTGCTGACTGGCCAGAAAGGTCACTGGTTTTCTCTGTATACTTTGAGTGCCATAGTCTCTCACTGAACAAAGAACAGGAATAAGATGTACATCCATTCTCTCTGAGCAATGCAAGAGGATAAATTCAACCCTAGTATCAGTGTACAGTTTCAGAGGAATTTTTTCCATTGATGCCAGGCTGAATTTGACCCTCAAAATATAGAAGCTGCAGAAGGCAGCAGGTGTTAGTTCTGCATTGCTAAACCATCGTTACAGTTTACCTCTGCAGGCACAAATTCTAGCCACCCATCCTTTTGTCAGTATGATAACCCCAAAGAATGATGGAATTTAATTAATTTCTCTTACTTGACTATTCCCTTGACCATAGTATGTATGAGAAGGAAACCTATGAATCAAAACAATTGAAATTTTGTATTTGCACCACTCTAAAATGATACAAATTTGGGGGAGAAAGCTTTCTTTTCTTTGAAATATGGAAGCCCTATACCTACTTTGTTAGTGCAGCCACTCTGCATCTCCAGGATAAAGATATATTTATATTTAGGCACTAAATAAATATATTTTATTGATCTTTTTAATATCCAAATATTTGCAAAAGAATACCATGAATAAATAGGCATCACAGTTTGATTCCCCCATTGGTATGTGTAGGAAGAGTGCAACTTAAATTGTTTTATAGCAGAGATCTTGTAATGTACTACATACAGACCAAACCAACTTAGGTAATTTCAAAATAAAGATAAAATTGTGATGACTAGTACATAGTACATTTGTCATTTCCATTCAGTCAACTAAAAATAACTACAGTTCCTCATTAGTGACAAACATTTGTTCTTTATCACTATTTGTAGCTCTGTTTTCCTTATAAGAATTGGTCTATTTTCAGTCACGTCTTCCTGTAAAATGGCAACTTAAATCTAGACTGTGAGTTCAGTGTAAAATGGCTAAAAGGTACTTCCAATATAGAAAAGGTGGGACTAAGACCTTTCTTTTTCTAAAGATAGATTAATTGAATAAATAAATATAAAATACAGCTGACATAACTAATTACATGAGGGAACCCATAACCCACTGGCTATTGTGAATCCATTTTTATTTTAATGGCCTCAGTCCTTTCTACTTCCTTATATTTCACTCCAGACATAGGAGCTGTCCATTTTTTTAAGGTTTTTTATTAACATATGTAATCAAACATCTGATCAGATGCTGGATTAACACCATTAATTCTAGTCTACTCAAAAGTGTCCCTAGGGAAGAGAGCTCAGGATTAGTTTTTTCTGAGCAGTGGTTTCTGCTTTCAGTTATTCCAGTAATTTCTGTCTGCTTCTGGTTTGATCTTTCAGCCATCAGGACCTGCATCTCATAAATGGTCATGATGATTCTGGCATGACAGTGCTTTCTCTTACTCCTGACACTTCACAGTATTCTTTCTATTTTATATTTGACTTTCCTGGTCATGGCCATCTTTATTCCCTAATCTTAATTGCATGGTCTGCACTGGCTAACCACCTAATTAGACAAGGCATGAGTACTCAAGTGCTCAAGGTGCCAATCCTGGGTCAGGGCAAACTCAATTTACTTTAGGCTGATCACCCATCACTTTACAGATCTCAGTATTTTATTGTTTTCAGTCAAATCTCAGTTTCTTACAACAGTAAGTCTGAAGTCTTGCTGAAAACTGCTCTTCATAGGTAATATTTAATGTATAGATTATAGATATTATGATGCAATGCTCAGATCCAATACAGAATTTAAAATAATTAACCATCCCTCCATACTTAAATCACCAAAAAGAATAAAGGTATTAATAAACTTACTGTACTGATTCATGATAAATTATTTTTATTTTAGGAAATTGCTGAGATAGGAGACCTATCAAGTGTCTCTTAGATTAATATACTACATTTTTAAAATTATATACTTACATAATGATATACCCACATTTTACTGACCAATGAACAAAATTAGAAGTGTTTTCTTTGGCTAGTTATTTTCTCAGTATTAAAATAATGACATATCAGTCTTACTTGTTTTCATTTAAAAGCAGAAATTAATTTTTCACTACTCAGGGAATTCTCATCATTAAAGGACATGCCTCTCTTAATGTGTTGGGCCCAGCGAGCTGGGAAAAGATTGTCCTATGCTGAGGCTCAGTATGATCCAAATTTTGTGCATATTCCACAGTATTTTCTCACCTTTATTAATTTAGTGTTTTTCCGATCTCTTGTGACTTGCTATTAACAAGCAATCAAATAGCAAGATTTAAAGAGGGAAGACTGACAGCTGCCATTCCTGCCTTCAAAAGGAAAAATACTTTGTTAATTGCATTATTTTTGGTGCCTTTTAAATAGATCCACTAGGTGGTGCTTGAAATAAGCTACCCTGGTGTGACTTGCTCAGTGTGGTCAAGCCCATCTCAGAAATCCAGGGGCAAATGGAAGTCATTGTCACTGAGAAATATTAACCTATATTTCAATAGTCAAACTGTAACAGGAATATTCTTGGCAAAATAAATGAGATTGCCATGCAAGTGCTTGGGTTCCTCCTTTTCCAAAACTGAGTTTTCTGTTTCAGAAGTAAAACTAGACATTCATTGCTATGGAGATGTACTACTCTCCATTATAACTTTCAGTTATTCTTCACCTCTGGGACTCTCAAAATAGCTAATTTTTCATTAGTATTTTTGGCATTTGAAGAAAAAGTTTATGTCCAGACTCAAAGTGATTTGGATAAGTAGTTCGTTAAATATATTAAATAAAGACAAAGCTTGGCATTCCTTGAGTGTTTCATCAGTCCTGAAAGAAGTTTAACCTCCAGTAAGAAATGAAAGAAGACTGTTGCGATGTTACTGCACATGGCCACAGGAAGGGGCAGGAAGGCCCCTATGGCCAGTTATTTAGGTATGAATTACGGACACTGTGCCGAATTCCTTGAGGAGACCAAGAAATTTGTTTTCTTAAATTATTCTTTAGCCATTTGCTGTGCAATCACTCATCCTAATGTAAACCAACTTCTTTGGAGCTTTAAAAAAAGCACGGCTGCCACAGAATTCTTGATCAGCTATGCCTCAGTCAGTTGCCCATTACTTCCCCTGCCTTTCAATCTGATACTGAAAGCTTCTGGCATAATTATTTGTTCCTGACATTTCTTCTCTATCAAATAGGGTGTTAGTCCTGTCAAACTGCTGCCCAGTGCCCCAGTGGGAGCTCTGAAGCCCCACCAACTTCTAAGAGAAGCTGTGACACCCTTAGTGCTCAGGCCACTCCGATTGCCATTCCTTCTGCCTTGAGGATGAAATTCTGGTGAAGCAGGCTTCACTCATGTGGTTTTGAGGGAAGTGCCCTTCAGAAGGCATTTCTTTGCTCTGTTCTTTGCAGATTTCCAGGAGAACAAATTCCTCTAACTCATGGGAAGTGGAGGATAGCTGGAGAAGGAGAGGGAGGGAACATGATGAGCTTGTTCCTCTCCTTTTTACTTGGCTGTGCACCTCAGGCAGGTGGCTGAGGGCAGCTGCCTGGGCTTTACCCGTGTGGTGCTGACATGTGCAACACCCATTCAAGTCTTGCCTGAGATGTAGGCTGGCAAAGGTGAGACCTGTGAGAGGGCTCTGATTACTGCGGCAGGTCTAGGAGGGCTTCAGGTTTGGGGTGAGGGAGCTGAAGAACTGAAGTGGGGGAGCCCAGTGGGAAAGTCAAGGTAATACTGAGGGCTGGGCAGGAACTGGAAGTGCTGAACTAGCAGCTATTGAAGATTAGGAAAATCAAAGTAACAACAGTTGAAATGGTTTAAGAGACACAAGACAAATGTAGAGTAAGCGAGACTTCTGTTATTCATAGAAAAAATGTTTAAATTACTGTTTAGGCAGGGTATGAAGGGAAAACATTGTGAATTACCAGTGGAAGAGAGTCTAGAGAGATTATTATGAAAGCCACTATATGCACATGTGAACCTGGAGAATTCAGACCTAGTTATTGATAAGTGCACTGCAATCAAATGTAATCTGTATTTCAGTTTAGTGAAAAGCCTGTTTTGCTCGTGGCCAATGCACAAAGGCTCTTTTCACTGTAAGGCTAGGAAGCAGAATAAGGTGTATAAACTAGGATGAAAAGCTAATCTTTCACCTTTAGTATGTCTACATCATGTTAGCTATTTTTCATGCTTAAAACATAGTCTATGAAGAAACAGCCTAAAGATATTGATCTTAAAGAAAAGAAAGGATTTGGATCACTGGACAGCTATAGAGAAGAATTTAATCAGGAACTTAGCATTTTGTGCAAAGATGATTTATAGGACATGAAAAAATAGGCTTAGTTATCTGCAGTGCATCTTGGACTAATGCTGATATCTATAATCTGAAATATGCAAACTAAAAAATATTGGTGCAACCCTCAATTAATATGAAGTTGATTGTTCAAAGGCTTCCTCCTTCTCTTTTTATATGTTATTGCAGATCTGAAATGGATACACAAGTTTTACATATTCTACTTTCTTTCTTAGCTTGTTGTTGCTGCTGAAGTTTAACACCAGTTTTACTTTTGTACCTGAGTGTCTTCACTTCTCAATATGCCAAACTGCCAAAAATTAAAGTCTTTCTTTTAAATCAGAAGTCACATTTGGATATATCATGTAGGTGGTTTTATTCTTTATTTCTCTTATTTATTTTTTATTAAGTTTGGGAGGGGAGGGCGGGGTTTAACAACCTAGATCTTTTTTTTTTTTTTTTTAACCGCTTCTGTTTCATTTTCATGTGTAGAGGCTGATAAAATCTTTGCTCATGACAATGTGAGTCTGCCACATAGGTAGGGTGAGAACTGCAGTGGTCATCTCAGCAGAGAGCCAAGAAAAAAGCCCTTGGCTCTGTGAGTCCTCAAAGTAGGGGGTGAGCTACTCCCTGTGCCAGGCTCAGTATAGTGTCTTGAAATCCAGATGCAGAAGGAACCTGCTCTGATGTCTACGCTTTAACATTGCACTTATTTTTATGATCTGTAATACTATTTGAAAAGAGAGAATTCAGGTTCAGGAGCTGAAAATAGATTGCTTCGGTATGACCTCATCTAGGAACAGGAAAGAGTTAATTTCTATTTCACTAAAGTTATATAAGTTTTCGCTTGTTTAAACAAGTGATTTAATCATTTCTTGTAAAAAGAACTTAAACCAATTTACTAAGTTTCAGGATCAAAAGAGGACTATGTGACTTTTTCAGTATTTAATGCTAAGTTAGGACAAATGATGTTTTCTACAGTTAGTCTGTAAATTTTCCAATGCAAGCTAAGTCAAAAAATTTAGGTTACGTGAGGATTTTTCTTCTCCTGCCATGTTCTGAAATTGCTATTAGTTCTAAACCACGCCTAATTAATTATTGGTGCAAATCCACATAGCTGAGTGGTGTCAGTGTTTTAGAAACATTTTTTGGGGTGATCTTTAAGACAGAAAATGGAAATTCAGTCTAGGAAAAGCTGCAGAAATATGCCTTGGTCAAAAGCCAGGCCACAAAGTCTTTGCAAAGGGGAAGAAAAGTTCTTTGTTTTGCATTGCTTGTTAAAAGCTAGAGAAATAGCCGGGAAAGATATCCTAAAAGCATGGTTTCTGTAATTTTTCAGCAGGCTCTCTTATAGAATAAAAATTGTTAAAGAGCATGAATAATCATGGTGCTTCTTGTGAATTAAACATTGAATTTGTAAGTCAAACAAACATACAAGCAAACAAAAAACTGGAGTGAATGACTGTCCAAACAGAAGGAGGACAGTAACAGATGATACCAGGGACCTCCATTAAGACCATATTACTTTTGTTTGAAAGCAAAATTTTTACCCACTTAGTCTAAAAATAGGCTAAAATGGGATGGAAATAACTCTGTTAGAAATCAAAGATGAGATATCTTACCCCTTTGCAACAGGACAGAGAATGACTAATAACAATTCTGAGGCAGAGTACAGTATGTACTCTGTTTTGTGGTTGTATTGCCTTCAGATATATATCAAGTATCATTTATTTCTATGCAATTGGTCATGCTCTTTTAGGATTGTCACATCCACTTCTCACTTCCAAAACACTTATCACTGGCAACTAAAATACTAGTATGTCTTCTTGGCTTCCTCTGATGGATGATTAGCCAACAGTCTCACCCTCACAGTCCAACCCTTTCCTGCCTCCCTGCTGCTGTGGCAGATGTCATCTCTCTGCCTATAATTTTGGCTATACCTGAACATCTGTCAGGCTCCTCTGTATCTTCATCCCTAGCTCATACCTCCTTATTTAGTAGTTCACTCTCTGTAATGTCACCAGGATAGAATTCTCTTTGTCTACTCACAAAACTGAACTTCTCATTTATGTTATGGTGGTCTCATTTTATTGAGACCTTTTTTTGGTCTTGTCAAATTCAGTCTTGCTCTTGTCACACCTACCTACAAGGCTGCCATAAAAACTGCTTTTTGTGCACATCTGAAAGTGTTAGCTCTCTGTGTGCTTCAGTATACTCCCATTTCTCTGCCATATCAAACCTAAGATGCTTATCCTTAAGCCAAACAGTTTTTACTGTTGCCATCTAACCTATGGCATCAGCTTTTCTTTAGCTGTGAGTTAGAATTAGGAGCAAGCTGCCTTCTGCCCTCACTGTTTGGAAAAGCTCCACAAAATGAGTCTTCTTTCTTCAGTCCCTCCTTGAATCTCATCTAGGCCATTTGTAGCTTTCTCAAGATCTAGGCTGCAGACATGCCATAATTTAGGCTTATTATTTTGACCAGTGTGGTTCCACTGTTTTCTCGTCCTCTAATTCTGTCTTTTTATGTCTTTTCTATAAGACGGTGTAGGCTGCCTGAGGCCAGGGACCAGCTTGTTCTGCACCTGTATGGAACCTAAGAGGATAGAGTAACATGAATCATAGTAGTCATACCATCAATGCATACACAATGCTATTCATACTGCATGTGTTTTTTTAATAACAGGCTTTTTTTTTAATTAACCACATAATGAATCTACCTTCTCAGTCCTTCCGTTCACATGCCTTTTAGTTAATTTCACTGATATTAAACCCAGTTCCCCTGCCAGGACAGCCAAAAGGATGTCACAGGGAAGGACTATTTCAGTGCCTAAGAATAGCTCTGTCCTCTGGCTACCTTCATGCACTAAAAGAAAGTAAAACATTGACAGAAGATAGAAATGGCTCTGTATGCTTCCTTCAATGGTGCTGCAATAGATACTATTGGTATTATTAGTATTGGTAATATAGACAGCATTCTTTTCTAGTTGAATTCACTGAGGAAAACCATAAAGAAAATCAAGAATAAAACACCTAATTCATTTATTATCTCATCTGAGTCAGCGAGTACCCAGTGATTGTCAACCTGGATTAAAGGTTCTTATTGACAAACTCAAATATTGTTTCACTTGGCAGGTAAGGGTCTAAGTAAACAGGATTTCCCTGAATGTAGCAAGAAATGTTGATGCAACGTAGTTATTTATTAGCTTTGGTTTTACTGTTAGAGAGATGGTCAAATAATGCCCTAATGCTTAGAATTTAAATGGGTTAGACTATTGGCACTGCTTAGACTCTGCCCAATGTCTTCTCAATAGACATAATTTGGAGAAGTCCTTTATCCTCCTTTGGTACTTTGTGCCGATTTAAGCACTTTTGAAAATCAAGCCATTCATTTAAGTTTTGCAGTAAAACTACTCAGAACCATTTCTTTGTCGAAGATATTCCTCAATTAAACTCAAAGCTTTCACAGAGAATTACCAATCTGCTTGCACAGAGATCTGCCCAATTTGAATTTTTTTCTTGAAATATCTGATGTTGATGTTCTAGTCACTACAAGTGCAGTATCTAAATATCCATAATATCTTAAATCCAAATGCATATATCTTGACACAGAATGCTCTCAGAGGTTTTGGGTTTTACAGTATAAAAATGAAAGCAAATTTCGTAATCTTGGAATGAAGTAAATGAATGGCTGTCCTCTGGACAGATTTATTTACATCCCTAGCTTTAACTGTTTGTTTTAAAAACATATAAAAGGGTCCTTCTTCTCAGTTTAAAGAAATAACAATTTAAAACCAAATAGTACTTTTCTTAAAAAGCAACTTCCCTGGAGAAAAAAAAATATGGTGAGATGTTTTTCCTACTGAAGAAATCTGAATTCCATTTGACTAGAAGAAATTAATTTTGATAGTGAGGCTCACCACTCCTACTTTTACAATGTCCAGCAGACACAGGTATCCCATCTATACTTCTGGTCGCTCTCCTCACTTGCATCTGCAATCCTCCTTGCAAATAGTTATCAGCCAGAATTTGCTCACATGTCCTGACAGCATCAGTATGCCTTATCTTGCCAAGACATTATGGCTCTCTGCTGCACACCTTGCATGTAGAAGTCATGCAAACCAAATGAAGGCCTGCCTTGACTGTGCCTTCACAAAATTTTCCCTGGTGGCCTTCTCTGACATACTACATGTTTTTACTGGATGTAGAAAATGGGAGCTCTCTTAGCCATTATGTATTTTTATTTATTTGTCTGGATCAGTGTGAAAACTTGTAGGAACAGTTTTTCAGTGTTGACTATTTTGCGCCAATCCAAGCTTTGTTTTCTCACTGACATTTTTACCAGTGTATGAACTAAGACACCCAATGTTGTAACTTTATATTTTTCAAGGTTTTCAGACATTATCATTGCTCTTATGTAAGCTTTATAAAATGATAGAATCTTCAAAATCAGTGCCAAAACTCCTAACGTCTACCATTTTAAATACAGCAAGTGGGATTAAGGCTACTCCAGTGATACAGCAAATCCTATTAAAGTCATTTAGATTAGACTTTTAATGTTACTTAGGTTTCTAAGTCTCCTTTTATCTGAGTTAAGATGAGGTGTATAAATAAATTTACCGCTCTGGGGCTTAGGAGCTTTTGAAAATCCCACCCACCAACATGCAATCTACAGTTTTTCATATGATTTACAGATCTGATTTCTCAAGGAAAAGATGTGATCACATTGCCTGCCCCTCTCTGTGTCTGCGTCAGTCTTTGACCCGTCTCTCCATCTTAGAACTTTTGAACCTCAGAGCTAATGTTGACTACATTTGACAGAAAGGCAAGAGCCCAAAGGTAAGTTCTTACAAAGCATAATGATTGGAGAAAGGCAAGCTGCAGGATGAGCTCAGCTGTTCTCACTTCTCTCTTGTCCACACAGGCTCCCAGGTCAGCACATGTTGGTCATGGCCAGCACAACATCACTGTCCCTGTCAGGCGGAGGCTCTTACTTTGGCTCCAGGAACCATCCACAGAGAAGGCAGCAGACACTGCCCTGCTGAGTATGATGAAGGAACTTGAAACACTGGTCCACCGGAAACTAGGCCACATTTATTTCATCATCTAAATCCCATCACTGGCTAACTTGCAATAGCTTACAATGAATAGTAGCTTCTGAACACAGCTGGAAAAATGCTCTGGAAAACAGCAGATTTCCTCTGAAATGTCATCAACAGATTTTATTTAAAAGTAATTGTACTCTGGACCTTCACAACTTTGCTATCTTGCAAAGGTCAAAAAATTTTGACATGTCCCAGTGGCATCATCTGTACTGAAGAACTGACATAGGTACCTGCCCAGTAGAAGGTTCTCCAATCTAGATTGGCTCTATGACATGCCATCAGCAGAAGATGCACCATTTAGTCATAGTTCACAATGGATATTATTTTTCATCCCTCAGGTTTGCCTCATCTTGATCCCAGCAGGACATGTATCATGTCAGGACAAATGGAAATCTATTCACAGGCTGTGGCTCTAACTTGACTTTTCACACTTAGGTTCTTTTGTAAATAAAATGTTGATGCCCAGGCCCGTGAAGCTTTATGTCATCAAGACAGTAGACAGTGATTTTCCATGCTCAGTAAAAGTACATTAGGAAACTCAGTAGAGATGACTGACCTTCAGCTGGAAACAGAGAAACTGGTATTAAATTGTCATTGACTCATCTTAGAAATTCCTGTCAAGAAAGTACCCAATGGAGGCAGTACAAAACAGTTTTTAATCCAGTATGGAGCAAAAGTATGGATAAAAGAATAGCTATTTTCTCACCTACTCAAAAGAGTATTTGCAAAGAGTATTTATAAAGAGTTGAAGCAAGTGATGTATCTGTCTGGAATCCACCAGAAAAGACTCAGCATTTTTTGATGCCTGATTCTATTATAAGTATCAAAATCATGACAAGATCATCAATGGTACATGAGTATATGAAGAGATGTCAGGGCTCAAGTTTTTGTTTCAGTTTAGGTATAATGTAAACAATGCATAGATTGTACATAGCAGTTTGTTATATTAGTCCGATTCTACTCAAGCACCCATGTTTTGGCAGTCAGAGCTTGCCTAGGTGAGAAGATGGCCATTGTTTCAAACAGGATGGTGGTTTGGTCACATCTAATTGATTTGATGTGTCTTAGAACTGCTTGTTAAAATATCTACTAACAGAATTGATTAACAGTATTATTAAAAAAATCTCTGTTTCACAACACAAACATATTTTGTAAAAAAAAAAGAAATTACAGTATCACATTTTCTGCATTGTAATCTTAGATATAGATTGATGTCTGTTTATCATAAGAATTGATCTGTACAGCCATATTCATGTACAGTATTCAAAAAATGTCAGTAGTAGCAGACCACAGTTTAACACATACTTCAGTGTTTTCCAGAAATAAAAGTCTCTCTTTTCCATATAACTTAGGCAAAATGGCTGTGTTGCATGTCACTCATTCTTTTACAGTATAATACGCTGGATTCCCTCCTATTTAGAAACAGAATGACAGCTGCATAAATTCATCAGGAGAGATGATTTATTTAAAGTGTAGGTCAAATAAAAACCTAAACCCTAATAAAATACACGACTCAAAGAAAATTTTGCATTTATCTTGCTGAGTTATATAGTATTATAATAGTAACAAAAAAAAAACAGACAGTAAAATGTGTCAGCTTACCTGGTATGGAAGTGAAAGGTAACCATTCATGGTTAGTTTTTATATTTCTGCATGCACACATGTTCATGGTAGACCTGGGTAATTTTTTAAAAAATTTTTAGGTGCCCTTTCCGCCATTAAATTTTAATTTACAGGCTTCAGCTTGCAAATAGTTTTACCAGTGGCTCAATCTATGTTATTCTCACATGAAAAGCATGCAGTAGGTCTGAGTCTGCTTTACTCAGAGTCTTTAAACTTCCAGATTTCTGGAAGGTGAATGTCTTCAAAGCTTCACAACCTCCATTGAAAATTCCGTGGAAATTGATTTTAGTAGTCTTTGCAGTGCCATCTTATTTACCAAACACATTTTTTGATTCTTTTTTGACATGTTTTAGTGCAGAATTCTAGTGTAGGACTCCAAGACAGACACATCTTGAGAGCACAGAGTCAACACCTAACTTCCTGGCTAGTAAAACTCCATTGAAAGTAATCTTCCCAGGCAAAAATTTAAGTCAGGGCACTGGACACTGCTTCTGTGCCGGGGCTTGCATTTACTACTCTATGTATCCTGCTGTGTAGCCTAAACAGGAATAAAAACAGGATGAAGTAGCTGCAGAGCACATTCAAATTCTGTACAAGGCAGCAAAGAACCACACCTTGAAGTAGCACATTTTGTTTGAGTACTTGGCATTAAAGATAAAGGAAAGGGGAACTTGCTACAGCAAATCATAACCCATAGACTGTTACATTGCAAGGAGAAACCATATGCTGGAATGCATGCAGGAAAAAGAAGGCATGTGAATGCACAAATATTCACCCTGTCGATTTTGCTCGTGGATTTTGCTCACAGCTTTTCAGTGTCTGTGAGTCCCAGACACTGCTGTCCCAGACAGCAACCTGAGTTACTGTTTTTTATCATCTGTATACTTATACAGTGGAAAATGTTTACAAACTGCAAGAGCAGCAAAAAATTGCGAGCAGAGGTCTCAGGGAGGGACACTGTCACCAGCCAGACCAAACACACTGGCACAGACAGAAGTTGTGAAACATACAGATTCAGGGAATAATAATAAGTTTTTTGAAGAGCTCTTGTGTTTGCTAGTTCTGGAGGTTTTCTGGCTCCTCCTCACCCCCTTACCAGTCAACAGAATTAATTTGGATAGAATGATAGGCAGAAAATTGTGAAAGGTGAAAATAAAGCCTGAAGTATTTAATTAAATATGTGGCCAGTGGGTAAATCCTTGCCCATATTTATGGGCATAGATTAAATTGAAAGGAGGAAGAGAGGAGCGTTAAGGAACCTACACAACATAGGTAAACACATATAATGTGCTGCATATTCTCACAGCCATATGACAGAGCTGGGTCTATTGAGTCCTTATTGTTTCCATAACACGCTCAGACTTCGAGGGGATGTCCATAAAGTTGGCAGTAAATAAGCAGATGATTCATACTCTTGCTACAAGAAGACAGCAGGATCAAAGTCCTTCTCCTTCATCACTCAGTCCTTGAGCTACTTTGCCAGTTCCTGGCCATGAGTGTTTTTCATTATCTTGTCACACACCGAGGATTGCAGTGTCTTACAGAGCAAACTAGATTTAAGTAGAAACTTGGGCTGTACTTATTATACACCTTTTTTTTTTAAATTATTTTTACATGAAGATGGTTTTGCAAATACTCTATTGTGCTGTAAAATGAAAGCCAAGTTCTCTGCTGTGTATCTGCTGTCTATCTAATATATTATATTATAAAGTAAGACTTTCAAAGGCTATTGCTAACTCACTGAGTCACCAACCAACCTTGCTAGACAGTATATTTTAAGCTTTTGGTCTATCACAATAGGAAAAAGTTTGACATAGTTTCAAGCAATGCTATCAGCACCAGTGAGTAGACAGACAACAGGAAGAATGGATCATGAAGAAATTCAGACAAAAATCAGAAAATATTTACTGCAACCAGACCTGTTACACTTTAGGTTTTCAGTTGCAGTGAAAAGCTGANGCAGAAGATGCACCATTTAGTCATAGTTCACAATGGATATTATTTTTCATCCCTCAGGTTTGCCTCATCTTGATCCCAGCAGGACATGTATCATGTCAGGACAAATGGAAATCTATTCACAGGCTGTGGCTCTAACTTGACTTTTCACACTTAGGTTCTTTTGTAAATAAAATGTTGATGCCCAGGCCCGTGAAGCTTTATGTCATCAAGACAGTAGACAGTGATTTTCCATGCTCAGTAAAAGTACATTAGGAAACTCAGTAGAGATGACTGACCTTCAGCTGGAAACAGAGAAACTGGTATTAAATTGTCATTGACTCATCTTAGAAATTCCTGTCAAGAAAGTACCCAATGGAGGCAGTACAAAACAGTTTTTAATCCAGTATGGAGCAAAAGTATGGATAAAAGAATAGCTATTTTCTCACCTACTCAAAAGAGTATTTGCAAAGAGTATTTATAAAGAGTTGAAGCAAGTGATGTATCTGTCTGGAATCCACCAGAAAAGACTCAGCATTTTTTGATGCCTGATTCTATTATAAGTATCAAAATCATGACAAGATCATCAATGGTACATGAGTATATGAAGAGATGTCAGGGCTCAAGTTTTTGTTTCAGTTTAGGTATAATGTAAACAATGCATAGATTGTACATAGCAGTTTGTTATATTAGTCCGATTCTACTCAAGCACCCATGTTTTGGCAGTCAGAGCTTGCCTAGGTGAGAAGATGGCCATTGTTTCAAACAGGATGGTGGTTTGGTCACATCTAATTGATTTGATGTGTCTTAGAACTGCTTGTTAAAATATCTACTAACAGAATTGATTAACAGTATTATTAAAAAAATCTCTGTTTCACAACACAAACATATTTTGTAAAAAAAAAAGAAATTACAGTATCACATTTTCTGCATTGTAATCTTAGATATAGATTGATGTCTGTTTATCATAAGAATTGATCTGTACAGCCATATTCATGTACAGTATTCAAAAAATGTCAGTAGTAGCAGACCACAGTTTAACACATACTTCAGTGTTTTCCAGAAATAAAAGTCTCTCTTTTCCATATAACTTAGGCAAAATGGCTGTGTTGCATGTCACTCATTCTTTTACAGTATAATACGCTGGATTCCCTCCTATTTAGAAACAGAATGACAGCTGCATAAATTCATCAGGAGAGATGATTTATTTAAAGTGTAGGTCAAATAAAAACCTAAACCCTAATAAAATACACGACTCAAAGAAAATTTTGCATTTATCTTGCTGAGTTATATAGTATTATAATAGTAACAAAAAAAAAACAGACAGTAAAATGTGTCAGCTTACCTGGTATGGAAGTGAAAGGTAACCATTCATGGTTAGTTTTTATATTTCTGCATGCACACATGTTCATGGTAGACCTGGGTAATTTTTTAAAAAATTTTTAGGTGCCCTTTCCGCCATTAAATTTTAATTTACAGGCTTCAGCTTGCAAATAGTTTTACCAGTGGCTCAATCTATGTTATTCTCACATGAAAAGCATGCAGTAGGTCTGAGTCTGCTTTACTCAGAGTCTTTAAACTTCCAGATTTCTGGAAGGTGAATGTCTTCAAAGCTTCACAACCTCCATTGAAAATTCCGTGGAAATTGATTTTAGTAGTCTTTGCAGTGCCATCTTATTTACCAAACACATTTTTTGATTCTTTTTTGACATGTTTTAGTGCAGAATTCTAGTGTAGGACTCCAAGACAGACACATCTTGAGAGCACAGAGTCAACACCTAACTTCCTGGCTAGTAAAACTCCATTGAAAGTAATCTTCCCAGGCAAAAATTTAAGTCAGGGCACTGGACACTGCTTCTGTGCCGGGGCTTGCATTTACTACTCTATGTATCCTGCTGTGTAGCCTAAACAGGAATAAAAACAGGATGAAGTAGCTGCAGAGCACATTCAAATTCTGTACAAGGCAGCAAAGAACCACACCTTGAAGTAGCACATTTTGTTTGAGTACTTGGCATTAAAGATAAAGGAAAGGGGAACTTGCTACAGCAAATCATAACCCATAGACTGTTACATTGCAAGGAGAAACCATATGCTGGAATGCATGCAGGAAAAAGAAGGCATGTGAATGCACAAATATTCACCCTGTCGATTTTGCTCGTGGATTTTGCTCACAGCTTTTCAGTGTCTGTGAGTCCCAGACACTGCTGTCCCAGACAGCAACCTGAGTTACTGTTTTTTATCATCTGTATACTTATACAGTGGAAAATGTTTACAAACTGCAAGAGCAGCAAAAAATTGCGAGCAGAGGTCTCAGGGAGGGACACTGTCACCAGCCAGACCAAACACACTGGCACAGACAGAAGTTGTGAAACATACAGATTCAGGGAATAATAATAAGTTTTTTGAAGAGCTCTTGTGTTTGCTAGTTCTGGAGGTTTTCTGGCTCCTCCTCACCCCCTTACCAGTCAACAGAATTAATTTGGATAGAATGATAGGCAGAAAATTGTGAAAGGTGAAAATAAAGCCTGAAGTATTTAATTAAATATGTGGCCAGTGGGTAAATCCTTGCCCATATTTATGGGCATAGATTAAATTGAAAGGAGGAAGAGAGGAGCGTTAAGGAACCTACACAACATAGGTAAACACATATAATGTGCTGCATATTCTCACAGCCATATGACAGAGCTGGGTCTATTGAGTCCTTATTGTTTCCATAACACGCTCAGACTTCGAGGGGATGTCCATAAAGTTGGCAGTAAATAAGCAGATGATTCATACTCTTGCTACAAGAAGACAGCAGGATCAAAGTCCTTCTCCTTCATCACTCAGTCCTTGAGCTACTTTGCCAGTTCCTGGCCATGAGTGTTTTTCATTATCTTGTCACACACCGAGGATTGCAGTGTCTTACAGAGCAAACTAGATTTAAGTAGAAACTTGGGCTGTACTTATTATACACCTTTTTTTTTTAAATTATTTTTACATGAAGATGGTTTTGCAAATACTCTATTGTGCTGTAAAATGAAAGCCAAGTTCTCTGCTGTGTATCTGCTGTCTATCTAATATATTATATTATAAAGTAAGACTTTCAAAGGCTATTGCTAACTCACTGAGTCACCAACCAACCTTGCTAGACAGTATATTTTAAGCTTTTGGTCTATCACAATAGGAAAAAGTTTGACATAGTTTCAAGCAATGCTATCAGCACCAGTGAGTAGACAGACAACAGGAAGAATGGATCATGAAGAAATTCAGACAAAAATCAGAAAATATTTACTGCAACCAGACCTGTTACACTTTAGGTTTTCAGTTGCAGTGAAAAGCTGACAACTTCAGCACTACTATGCTAAGGCATGCCTACAGTATGAATTCGGAGAAGGATGACAACCATTATAGACTCCTTTTTGCTGTACAAAATGGTTAGCCTTGAGACACAATCATGAGTTCTCAATTAAGTTTTGGTTAATTTGAAAGATTTCTTTCAACAGTAATACTTCAGTTCTGAAGTACTTCACATGAACAGATTCTTGTAACAAGTGGAGTCCTACTGATATGATTGTCTGCTCTGGATTTTACTGGAAGCTTGCATTTGTGCAGGAGTTTGCTTCTAAAGGACTGTTGGTTTGGGGCCGGGGGGAGGGTTACATGTATATAAATGACAGGGGGATAGATAATATTTTTTCCTGTGCATGCAATTTCATCTCTAGTTAATAAATACATTTTTAACTCTTACCAAATATCCATTCGCTCTGGCATATGTGATAATCTTGAAGAATAAATAGTTGTTTTGGGTTTTTTTGTAGAGTTATTTTCTTTTAGCTGGTGTATGCTTCTTTGAACAGAAAGGCAAGAGGAAAGAGCAAGCCATTTGGCACCCCATAAAATCAACTCTCCCAATTATTGCTTTGATTTCCCAACTCATAAGTTTGCATTTACACATTTTGAATATGTGAATTCTTAGTTAAAAAATCAAAAACCTGAAAATGAAGCATTCCATGATGACCTCTTCTGCACAAGTTTCAATAAGTTAACCAGAACTTAATAGAGGTGCTGACTACCTGCTATCACCAGTGGCTGAAATTATTTGTTCAGCATCTATGCAAGTTAAGCTCTTAATCTTGATCCCAATGATAGCTATGTACTAATGCTAGTTTGTATGCATGTGCATGAAAGACAAGGTCCTTCTATTTATCCATATCATTCATAGAAAGAAAAGGCAACTGCTCCTGTAGGCTTGAAACTCAAAAACATTTTACAATTTTTATAGTGTCCTGTAAAAAAAAGGAGCACAGGTACATGTATATTTTACAGTCAGTCTAAAGTAGTTGCCTCCACACTTCTTGAGCACTTGCCACAGAAGACCTGTTAAAGTATGATGTGGGTTTCACACAGAAGTAAAACTTACACTGAAGGACTGCAAACTCCAGCTATCTGTTAAAAGTCTGTTTGTCACAGGAATATGCCAAAGGGAACATCAAAGAGCTATTGCCACAATTTCAAGTCTGTTGTAACAGCAATCGTTCTGGTCCAAGGACACAAACAAGGCAAAGTTTACAAACAGGCGTAATTTATTTAGACAGAGCTTTGAGACACTTGAGCTCTTTTCCAGATGTAATTAAACAACAGCAAAAAAACTCTTTCCGTACAAGCTTCATCTTGCAACAGGTCTTAATTGCTCTGGTGAAGGGTCAAGTATACAATGTGTTGGCTCCCAATAATAAAAAATAAGTTTTAATAAAAACCTTAAATTTACAGATATTTTTGTAGCTCAGCATTGAGGGAAAACACTGAAACTGCTAGCAAAATGAGCTTTGTTCAAATACAAAGCCAAAATAACAATCTATATTTTGTAAAAAAGATAGTTAAAAGTTATGAGTTGCTCAGCTGAGAGGTGTAAGGAAAAGTATTTCTATTTTCTCACCTTTTTTGTTTACACAGACAAAGCACTTAATCATAAAAACACTGAGATGACAAAACTAAGTTCTCAAACATTGTGAAGTGGTGATGTTCCTGTGACGATGCTTTTTTTGTTCTGCCACCTATGGGCTACATATTTGTACGCCAATTTTTCCCATAGAGGCTTTCCTGCTCTGTGCAGAAACAAAAGAAGTGTTTTTTTAAAACCTGCTGTCAGTGTCCCCTCATGTTATGTCCATTTCTTCCTGTATTTCCAGCTTGCTTTTTCTTCTTTATCTATGGTAAGTCCATACTTCCCCACACCTCCTTGCCATTCTGCATGTCCATGTCTATAGACTTGACTGCACACTCACGCATTTCCCAGTTTTTACCCTTTCCTTCAGCACTTTTCCCCTGCAAGCTTATATTCCCTATTCAGTCTCTTGAGTTTTGCTTTAATATCTTTTTAGTTTTTTTGGTAAAAAAACCCACCCTTCCTTACTTATCTTAGCCTTTAGATATGCAGATTATTTTTTACATTTGTCAAGCTGAGGGGGATACCTGTAGACATTTCAGCAGTAAGAGTCCAGGACATGGTTAGATATGACCAAAATGCTATCAAAAAGTATTAAGTATAGCTGTAAGAAAGTCAGAAGAGGGGAAAGTAGTCTGGAAGAAAGTTTTGTAAACCTTTCACTAGGCCTAAGTATGCCTTATTAGTTGTATGTTAAACGAAATAAGGCTTTTAGCCTCTGTAGGCCAGAGAGATCGCAAAGGAAACCTAATTACAGGAAAAGGTTGTAATAAAAATACTAATAACAGCAATGAACTCTTCACCTTTGATCACTGAACTCACTGCTGGGAGCAACTTTGCACTAAAATTTAATTCAATTTCACTGCCCTTTCTCCAGGCAGAGTAAATAAGTTTCTATTCGTGCTTATCCATGTCAAGGAACTGGTGCTTCAAGGCAGTTTCCACCAGCACCGATCTCCCCCCTTGCACAGCAGTCCCCGGCTGCAATGAGGTTGCGGCTTGTTGCTATCTCGTATGTAAAGATGGATTATTTTCGCCTAAGAGGCGGGTCCCGGGGGTCCGGGATGACCCTCCTGCGGCGGGGGTCTCTGGGCTGCTCGCCCTCCGCAGGGAGCAGGCACAGCGCGCTCTGGGGGCCGTAAGCCAGAGACAGGAGATGGGCTTAAAACGCAAAACTCTGAATAAACTCACCAAGTCCACAAAAGCGAGCAAAAGCCACCCCCAAAGAGGGGCCGCGGCACACTTTCCTCCTCGTCCCGCCTTCGCGGGTGCTGAGGGGTNGTCCCTTCGGCCGCGGGGGCTCGGGGTGTGTGCCCGTCCCTTCGGCCGCGGGGGCTCGGGGCGTGTGCCCGTCCCTTCGGCCGCGGGGGCTCGGGGTGTGTGCCCGTCCCTTCGGCCGCGGGGGCTCGGGGCGTGTGCCCGTCCCTTCGGCCGCGGGGGCTCGGGGTGTGTGCCCGTCCCTTCGGCCGCGGGGGCTCGGGGCGTGTGCCCGTCCCTTCGGCCGCGGCGTGGCACCGAAGGAAGGCGCAGCCGGCTCTGCGCGGTCCCGACGAGGTAAGGCAGGAGGCGTGTTAGGTATGGTACAGGCACTCCAGGAGGCGTGTTAGGTATGGTGCAGGCACTCAGGCATACAGTAAGCGTGGTAAGGTCGCAGCTCCGGTTAGGAAACAGTATCCTTGAAAGGATATCCTTGTCATGATTATCAGGCTCAGGTTACTCGTTAGTAGCAGCGGTGCTAGTGTCACTACAGACATAATTACTCCAAAAAAGTATGTGTAAAAACTTCTTTACGCTTGGACTTTAGTAATTTACAGCACTTCTTGCGGGCTTTGGTAATTCATAGTACTTTCCTGACTCTTTGTATGGCTTTCTGCCACAGTGCGCTCATATTTTTAGTATCCAGGGGTACAGTTTGTTACCATTTCCACTCCCCCCCTCTCCCCAAGAAAGACTGGCAACCGCTAAACCTTTGGAACAGAAAGTATTACCAAATGTTCCCGGAGCAAAAACACTGATTCGTGTGTGCCAACTGGAAGCTGTGTTTCCAGGAAATTTGATGTGGATTACATAACATAGCCCAGGATACCTCACCTCTTAGGTTTTGACTTCTCTGTACTGTAGATTTTCCAAGTTTAGTCACCATAAGAGAAGATTGTACATGGATGTATTGCAAGATCAAGGTAGCTAAAAAAAAAGAATGTGATAAATTGAATTAGGACCTTCATCATAAATAGCTTTAAGATTTTTGTTCTTTTCATTTGACTCACAAAATTTGCATCATATCCTTAAACCTTTCCTCCTCAGGATAAGAACTGGAGAGTTAAGTTAGATTCCCTTGCTTTGGGCACTTATGGATCTTACTTTTCCTTGGAGTTCATGAGGTTGTTTATATCAAAGCTGTGCTCTAATAACTGTAAACCCTGTTGGTTTTTTCTTTTTTTTTTCTTTCCCAACAAAAGCCATCCTATTTCCCTGTATTCTTTGGTTCCAAAAAGCGGGGCTTTATGAGGATGATATGGACTCCTGAATATCCACTCCTAATTGCAGTGTAATTTGTTGTTACTGGTAATCCTATAAAACAGGATGGTGGCACTTCAGAATTTGGCCCATACATTTCTGCACTTTGATGTGATTAATTGTGAGGTGTGTTGTAGGTAGAACTAATCTCTGAGAGTGTGGAATCTAAGCTAGGTTTACAGATAGAGTCTCTGAAGTAACAAATTTCCTACACTCCTCTTAAGAATTAGCCCTCTAGACTGGAGACCTGCTTTGAAAAAATTAAGTCTTTTTAGAATCTCTTTATTATTTTGAGCCTTCACAGGCTGCTAAGTTTCTGAATTTCACACTTTTCTTTGAATTAAGAGATTCTGATTTCCAAACCCAACCTGTGTTTAATGTTTCTGTCTATAATTGCAGTTCTCCAAATGTTGTAGTTAATGTTCCTAATGTACTTAACGTTCCACATACCAGCTAACACTTTTTTTCTAGAATGCTTCTCTTACAGTATAAGAAGAATAAAAAGAAGCACTTTTTTTTTCTCAAAGGAATGTGTTTAATGTGTT
Organism: Campylorhamphus procurvoides; assembly: GCA_013396655.1. NCBI lineage: Eukaryota > Metazoa > Chordata > Aves > Passeriformes > Dendrocolaptidae > Campylorhamphus > Campylorhamphus procurvoides. Next base: position 51,234 of record WBMV01000685.1, on the reverse strand, counting down.
TATTGCAATTGATATATCAAGGCCCAAGAGAATTGTTGTGCAAAAATGTGTGATGGTCCTAAGATGTATATTCATCTAACCCAAAACTAACTTTATGAAGAGGTTATGTTAGTAGTTCAACCTAGACAGAGCTCTCCTGCCATCAGTCCAAACAGTGGTGTTCCCTCCCGTCCTGGTTTGATGTTGTCTCTTGGTTTGGCATTCAGGCTGATACAGTCCTTTTTTCCCACTGGGGTCCTGTGTACTACTGCATAGTACTTGTAAGGGCAGCTAAGGGATAATCAAAGTTCATGATCCTGTCAATGTTTTTGAGCAACGGTTGTCCAGAATCTTAGTACAGGCTTATACTTAGCCTTAATTATGAACAGACTGTTTATTGTTGCATTTCTGGTTAATAATCGACACAGATTTATCTGATGACTGTTGTTAACATTTGGAAATGTTCCGAAAAGAATAATCAGGTAAATTGTGGCAAGACATTCAATTTCTAAATCTTTTATGGTGACTCATTGAAACAGCAATCGTTTACATTTTTCCAATGGCAATTCCAGACTTGCTTTTAACTGCTGATATCTTGATACCTATAAGGCTAGAAGAAAGAAATTCCTGCTTGGATATAAATTCATGCCTGAGCTGAGCATGTTGTTAGTTTGTGCAGATATATTTAGCTACTGTATATACTGTAAGCTAAGAAGCAGGCCACAGGTCTCTATTAATTGTGCTAAAGCAATGGGTTTATATACCCTCTTCTATAGGACTGATTCTCAGTGACTTGGGGATACTGTGTTCTTGTACTTGAAATGGATTATACACTGGAGAACAGAATGAAAATTTTTAAATGCAGTAAAAATGTAACATTGAAACTCTATGCCAAGAGTTTTCATAGCATACTTTTGTAAGCATTGCTTTTATGGCACTGAAAACTCTCTAAATATCTAGGATCCTTTTAGGAGTTCTGCTTGATACAGAGGGATGTAGTAAGACTTAGGGTGTGGTCTGCATTTGACTTACAGAGGAATCAGAACTTCCTTGTGTGTTGTACTGCAAGTCACTTAGAATAACTATGCTGTACAAGAAGGGTTGTTTTTCATAGTGCCAAACATACTGCTGATCCTCAGGCATTACCTCTGAGGATGTTCGTATCATTCAAACATAAATACTAAGTTTAAATAGGTTCCTTGGCTGCCCTTCTTTCACCAATACCAAGGGATTCCTTGAAAAGGGGGGAGGAGCATTTATTAGGCTCCCTGGGCTGACTATTGAGGAAGCACAAATCAGTCAGCCAGACTTCCCTGTGCACTAAGCCAAATATCTCAACTTGCACGTGCGCCAGTCTTTTCCCACTGGTAAAGAGGTAATGCATGTGGAGTTGAGAAAGTTCTGTATCTCTACAAAACTATTTTTAGTTCTTTGTTTGTGTATACCATAAGTTTGAATACCAGGTGTATCTATATACACATATATAAAAAGAAATATAAAATATTTATGCACAAAGGTGTGGATGTGTATATATATATATATATATAGTTATATATGTTTATATTCTGAAGTTTCTGTGGTTTCTCCTGCAAAGAATGCCAATAGAAAAATATTTTCCTAAGCATTGTGTGCATTGGTACAACTGCTGACACAGTAAAGGCTTAATTCTGTCTAGCATCCTTGTTAATATAAACAGTTACTAAACAAGAAAAAAGATTAATTTACATATACAGATGCATTGTTTTCTCTAACAAGTACATTGTTTCCTAGCTCTTTTACTTCTAAGCAAAGTACTAAGTTCACTTTGGTTTGTAGCACATGAATTTTGGTTTAATTGGTAACTTTATAATCTCTGATGTTGAGTAATCTGGAAGTATCCCCAACAGACATCAGGTCAGGTAAAAACGCTCTTAATTAATGCTTAACTCCAGTCTGAAGCTTTTCATCCAACCTTCCCCATTTATCAAGTTATTTTGCATCTATTTTCAGATGAGCAGATGCTAAGTAGGTTATTCAGTTTGTAAACACAGATAATTATACATTGTGATGTTTTCCTTGTGTTGTAAGTACGTGAGCCATTTTTTATGCTAGGTAATGAATGTGCTTGTTTTTTCCTGATACTAGGTTGTTTCATCTATATCCAGGGTGTTTGGTATACATAACATTTGTTTTTCCTTGATGTCTTTACTGAAAAAAAACCAACATATTTTTAAAATATTTTCCATGAATTTCTGTGTTTTAAACAGTGTGAGACTAGAAAACCTGTAAGTACCCACTGCTATTTTTCCAATTCTGTTACATGATTAAAAATTACTCATTTAAATAGCTGTGTGTGACCTGATTATGTCCATCTCCTAAGAAAAGAATTGTTTATATAAATAAAAATTTACTGAATATCTCCAAAACTGGCTGTAGATGCTGTGGAAGATTATCTGATGCTAATCTTTACTTCAGCTCTAAATCATTTAAGGTAATTAGATTAGGTTTTCAAATTCTAAGAACTCTTCAGTACTTGATTTTCCGGCCAAGTGAAATATGTTTGAAGCTTAGCCATGCTATATGTCTGAAAGATGCACCACTTGCTCATGTCATGGAAAGTATCAGAAGTATGCCGACCATGTATTTGCTCCTTAGTGGATGCGCCAGTAGGTAAACTATGTCTTCTGTAAGGATCTTGAGTGTGTCACAAGCCTCAAACATTATTCTGTTTCTTCAGAGGTCCAGAACTTAAAACCTTTGTGTTTCCAACTTGAAAAATGTAAATATTCCTGTAAATTAGAAACTAACTGTATTGACAAAACAGGATTATTTAGGGTATTAAATGAATGTATCATTTTTATTCTCATCTTTGTTTTGGCAGGAAGCTCTTCAAAGAGGTATTTAATATATATAGATGATTAGGTTGTAATTGTTAATTAGGTTCATTAAGTTGCAGTACCACAGATTTTAGAAGAAAGGTGAGAAATTACAAAGCTACAGATATTTGCATAGTTGTTTTGAGGTTGTTTTTTATTTTTCTGCTTTTTAAGTGTCTGTTTTGGAAAGGCCAAGGGCAAGAACATGTGTTTACAGCACTGTCTGGTTGGCACAAAGTGGCTGGGATTGCTCAAACAGTGTCCTTTGTAGAGAGTCATGCACTAACAGAGTGAGATAATCATAGTTCCTCATCAGGCCTACTTTTGCAATTATAGTGAATTTCTGTTTCCATACTGCCCCCCCCCTTCCTTGCCTTTTTTTCTTTACTTGTTAGTTTTTAATTTGGCCTAGTCTAGAACAAATTTAATGGAGTCAAAAGGCTTCTAGTAAAATTCTCATAATGGTTAAACGTTCCTTCTGTGATGTTTGATTTAGGATGAGGCTTTTATCCACTTTTTCATTGCTAAATCAAGTAAAGTTCTAGCATGGCAGATGAACTTTTTCTTTGATTTTGTACCTAAATATATATTTATAGGTGCTGTTTCTATAAAAGATATAGCTAATTTCTGATCAGCAAATTCTGCTGACAAACAAATGTTTTATAAATAATTTCCTCATGGCACTTCATTTGAGAGACCTTCAGAATCCTTGAAGACCTTAATCTGAGCCATAGAGAAAGTATGTTTTCTATAAATGGTATAAGAAGCTTGAAATTAGAGGGAAGGGTAAGAAATAAGACTAATCAGCTGACATAAGCATGCTGTGAGGTACAGGATGGTGAGTCTCAGGTCTCCCACTAAGAGTCTCCCTCAGGTCTTCCTCAAAGCATAGGTGATGCTGTGATTTTCCAGGGGATGAATTCAATTTTCCTGAAGTTTCTTCTGACTGTTCTACCAATGAAATGCTGAAAAAAAAAATACTTGCATAGATCAATTTGTAATTTATTTAAGATTATGTTCTATTAGTTGGAGCTGTCAGCTCTTTTACTGTCACGTTTCTATTGCAAAATATGGAGTAATAGACAACGGTATAAAAATTAGTTTCTGTTAATACTAATTAACAGAAATAAAAGACTCTTGATTAATGTTTTCAGTGTGGTAAACACATTTAGTTTGTGAAACTGCTGAGGATCACACTGGGTTTTGCTTTTTGATGAAATATAGCAACAATTTGGAAGGCTAGCCTGTGCATGCTACCTTTAAGAGATACTGAAAAGTTCTGATTCACTTAGCTCCTTTGAAGGTCTTGGGTTAGAACTCTAAGCTGTAGCTATTGAGAAAATTAGTACAAAATCTAAATTACTTGCCATAGCTATCCTTCTGCCCTCTGAACTCAGTGCTAGAGGACTTAGCATAGGTGATAGAGCAGAGGCAAAATTTAGTTCAGGAAGCTTTTCAGAAGAGTCTTGCATAGCTTCCTACTTACTTATGCAAAATATCTTAAATTTTAGTTAAAGGGTGTAGCAGTTCATTTTCCCCACCATCACTTAATTAATTTTAAAGGAGAAACAGTAATTAGATTTGGAAATTAGAACTACTGCATCACCAACTTAGTTTTTCATGATCCATCTCTAAGATGACCTTTCACAGTGCCGCCTGTAATTCCACTACCTAGCTGTTACCTCACAAAGGAAAGCCTTTAATTGCCTCAGAGTTAGGCCATTGCCTTTCGACACACAGCTCTTCCTGTGCCTTAGTAATACTAGTTATGATCCTGCCTTCCAGCCTTAGGAACTTGGGTGATCATACCTGATAACAGACAGGATCTTTGTTTTAGCCAAACAAATTCTCATTATTTCCACTCCGTGGGAGGGAAATTGTGTAATGTGCAACGGACCCACTACTTTGGTATACTGTGCCTTTTCAGAGGAGTAGGAGGGACTTCAAAAATGTTTTCAGGTATGCTGATGATCATACCTGTTTCAAATAGTAAACTAGAATTACTGATGACTCTGTGTACAGAATAAGGGAGGGTGGGGGGAAAAGGGTGAGTGAAGGAGAATGTTCCCCTGTAAAATTTTTGCATGTCTAAATTCAGAAAATCCTGAACGAATCTGATGTAGTATCAAAGGAATATCCCTAAAGGTTATCTGAGTGAGAAAACTGCAATTTAGATGCTTTTTACGTAGAAACTACAAACTTATTCTGCATCCTGGGGGTTTTTCTGACAACTCCAGTCCATTAACAATTTGATAGGGTCCTAAATTCAACTAAGCAATTTACTCACTTTTTTGATCCAGTATAGCAGCCTTCTGTTTCTAGGAGTGATTTGTTAAAATATATAATGAAAGTATAACTAAATTAGACCTGACTGTGAGCACATGTGGAAAACATATTTTTCAACTGTGCTCTTCATACAATAGCTGATGTTTACCTGGCATCCACATTTATTTATTTCCAGTTATTGAAGAATTATCAGAAGTGGAGAATTGAATGTCCAGAAATAAGTGCAGATTTACAACCATCTTCTGTTCTTGGTCTTTTGCAAGCTGGCTATCATGGAGTCCTGAGATCAAGGGACCCACATGGAAGCAAAGTTCTAATATACAGAATTGGTGAGTGACAAAACTGGTTAGGACTGTTTCACACCTGGCTCTGGCATTGATTTTTTTTTGTTTGGTTTGTGTTTGGGGTTTTGGTTTGTTTGAACAGGTTTGTTTGTTTGCTTTAATTATTATAATTTTAACAGTAAACTAAAAATATTTTATGGGTACAACAGCAGGGGCTGATAAAATTAGATAATATCAGTGTCTTAACTAGTCAGCTAACATATTCCCTGTTTGAAATACCTTTTCATTAATGTAAAGGTGCGTTTACTCACTATGAGAGCTACATCATTTTGCTTATATTACTGGTATGCCTAAAGTTGTACAATTCTTAAGGAGAAACTTCATTTCCTTTTTAGTGGAATTCTTGTTGGCATCAAAAAAAGTCTTAAAGCCTAGGACTTGTAAGATTATGTCATTATTTGGGTGTAAGTGTCCCAGCAATTATTTGTTTGCATGTAAATTTTCAAAGTAATGGGTTAAGACTGTGGTACAGGTGAAGATGCAGTGCAGAGTAGCGAGAACAGAAAAAAAGGTGTACACCTATTCATGTATCAGTGTTCAGTTTAGGTGTGGATAAGCAGTTCGCTGGGTTTTCAGTGGTTACTTGTAGCCAAGGAGCCTTACCTAATGCCACTTAGAAAATGTTTGATGCATTCCAAAAGGCTTTTTAGAAAAGATGTAGGTAAATGATCACCACATCTCTTTATGCTTGTTTTGGACAGACATGTTATTTTTGCCAAGTTTCAAAGAATTGTTTTATTATCAGCTTGGTTTAGAAGGCAGTTATACTCTGCAGCTTTCATCTAGGGCTAAGGCTCATCCCATGCAATTCTTTGCTCAGGACTTAGAAAGAAATAAGTGAGATTCACTGAATCTTGGCAGAATTACTGTGCTGACGAAAAATTGTGTGAATCGAATGGATTATTGATCTGTAGTTTTCAACTAGCATGACTGAGCTATTCTTGTCAAAGCCTTGTACCGGAGTCTGTAGCCATAGGTGGAATACGCATTAGGTGGTATCTACACCCATCTACCATTATGTGGTACCATCTACTAAGAGAGAATAAAAGATGAGTTACAGAGCAGGCACACAAACTTGTGTACTGACAAATCAGTTTATTTCAGGACCTCTGATATTGCTGGTTAATTCTTGGTCCTGAGAAGCACAACAGAAGCAGTAGCAAGCAAAAATACAGGTATATGAGGTATTCTTATGGTAATGCAGAGTAATCTATTTACTCTTCAGGACAATGGGATCCCAGTTTATTTACAGCATATGATGTGTTCCGTGTAAGTCTCATCACATCTGAACTCATTGTAAAGGAGATTGAGACTCAGCGGAATGGAGTCAAGGCTATCTTTGATCTTGAAGGCTGGCGATTTGCTCATGCATTTCAAATCAGTCCAGCAGTGGCCAAGAAAATCGCTGCTGTTCTCACAGTAAGTATGACATACTGCTTTATGCAGCTTCATTGCTATAACTTCAAATTTTTCATTTGTTCTAAGCTATAGTAAATTTTCCCTCTGTAGACCTTTTGGCAGCTTTAAAGAACAAAATCTTAAATCCATTAAAAGTCATACGTTATGGTTGATTGTGTGTTCTTCTGTAGCAGTAAATGCCCTCTAACTTCTGATAACTTCTAAGAATTTCACCAAAGTGTTACAACACAAGAATGTCATGACTGTAAGAGGAGATGAAGCCCAGTTTTGGGAGGAACTGTGCATCTCTTCTCTTCCATTCTTTGTGCATTAACATTCAATGCTTTTATTCCTGAGACTCAGGAAATGGAAGAAATAGCATGCACTAAGAGTAGGTAAGAGCAAGGCATTACCAACTTGTTACCATTATGGATGATGCTACATTCATCTGCTACCAACAGAATGTATAATGTTTATGTTCTGCTTTCTTTTTGCCCCCCAACATGACAATTGTTTTGTGCAAATCACTGCTACCTCACCTCCTATTTTTCACAAAACTTCTAGGGACTTTAATTTCTTAAAAGCTTATTCCTTTCTGCCAAATTCAGCTGAACTTTGCCATTGGATTTGAGAGGAAAAGAAATAATGAAAGAAAAAAGATAGGGACAGAGAACTGACAGGCAAGCTACACTGTGGTTCTATAATCCCTTTTTCCTTCAGAAGTTAGGTTGAAAGTCAGAAATAATAAAACTGTTAGCTTGTGATGTGGAAATGAGCTAGGGAGATCATGTCTTGCTCTGATTTGGTAAGATTCATATCTGAGGTTCAATCAAACCTAGGTCATTGAACTAATGTCATCAGAACTTCAGCTGTTCTTCCTCTTTGGTATCTACTGTATAACTTTAGTGAAACCGTCAGGTATTCACGACTTTTGACATCTAGAATAAGAATTCTTTGTGCTACACGATCTTGGGCCAGAGCGCGTGAAAACAGAGCTAATGAGAGTGTTTGAGTTGATTTCTGGGGTAGTAAACAAATTGCTAGTAATTTTTTTAACCTTGAAATAGAGCAGAAAGGAAGTGGAATAGAATTTGCAAGTACATCTAAAGGTTTCAATCCATTATCTCAAAGCAGAAAATTCTTTGAATGTGATGTTTCCATCTTGACCTATTTCAGATTTGTTGGATGTTTTTCAAGCTTCTAAGTGTTTATTTTAGCTATTGAAAAAAAATTGTGTGTTTCCAGTGTTCTTTTCTAAGAAGAGAAGGAATTTTAACTCTGTTTATTTTGGGCTTCTTTTTTTTTTGGTGTGGTTTTGTTTGTTTGTTTGCTTGGTTTTTTTTCTTATTTTTGTTGTTGTTGTTGGATTTTTTTGGTTTTTTCCTGGTTCCTTTTGTTACTTTAATTGGGTTCATATATTTCACCCAGAGATTGTCTAAGTGTTGTTCAATCTCAGATTCACAGAATCATAGAATATGTGGAGTTGAAAGAGACCTATCAGGATCCTTGAGTCCAGCTCCTGGCCCTGCACAGGACAGCCCAAGAATCGCACTACAGGCCTGAGAGCACTGTGCAAATGCTTCTTGAAATTTGTCAGGCTTGGAGCTGTGACCACTTCCTGGGGAGCCTGTGCCAGTGCCCAACCACCCTCTGGGTGAAAAACCTTTTCCTGATATCCAACCTAAACCTCCCCCAACTCAACTTCATACCATACCCTTGGTTCCTGTCACTGGTCACCACAGAGAAGAGACCAGTGCCTGCCCCTCCTCTTCCGCTCACTAGGAAGTTGTAACTGCAGTGAGGTCTCCCCTCAGTCTCCTCTTCTTCTGGCTTAACAGACAAAGTAACCTCAGTCACTCCCCATAAGGATTCCCCTTCAGACCCTTCACTACCCTTGTGGTCCTCCTTTGGACACTCTCTAAGAGCTTAATGTCTTTTTTATATTGTGGGGACCAAAACTGCACACAATATTCAAGGTGAGGCCACTCCAGAGCAGAGTAGAGTAGGATAATCACCTCCTTTGAGTGGCTGGTGATGCTGTGCTTAATGCACCCCAGAACATACTATACAGGCTGTATAGCAGATACATTTTTTTATTTTCATTACAACAGTAATTTTGTTGTAAAGCTGAACTTCTGGCTTGGCCAGAAGTAATTCCCAGTAATTTCAAGGTTTGTCTCTAAATTATAAATCTAAATTATTTATATATATTTACATATTGTCCTCCAGGCTATGAATTGCCGATAAATGCACACGCCTTGATACCTTTTTTGTCAATTAGTGGCAGAATCTCTGTTGTGAAGAATTTTACCTTAGAGGAAAGACTGAGCACAAGGTTTGTGTACAATATTTATGTGCAATGTGGTGGCAGTTTTCTTTTTTGTTTTTCTGTTTGTTTGTTTTTAATAATCAGCCTCTCCTCATCCTGATTTTTTTTTTTTCCTTCTAATGGTCAGAACAAGATACAATTTTTCTAGGTGCCGTTGTAGCATTGTAAATTAAGAACTCTCCAAAATGCAGGAATTGTCAAGGTCGGGAAAAAAATCTTTAACCTCTGGACTAGGCAGTTTTCACAGGCTTATCCTTAGCAGTGGAATCTTTTCAATAATATTTTCTTTTTCTTATGCTGTTTTTCATGTATGTTGACAGGATTCCTTTCCACTAAAAGTTCGAGGTATCCACTTGATTAATGAGCCTTTATTCTTCCACCCAGTCTTCGCTCTAATTAAGCCTTTTCTCACTGAAAAAATAAAGGAACGGGTGAGTGCACACAAATACTTCTTTCTCCCACAAAACTCATATGACAATCTGTAGCACTTTCCTGAGTATCTGATACTCCTGAACTCCAAAGAGCTCAGTTTGTTAGTGCCATACAGGCCTCCAGAATGATTGTCAAGTATTTGCAGTTATCAATAACATGAGAGTTGCAAGTGGTGCTGTTATCACCACTCTAAAGATAAAAACCACTATGACAAAGAAAGGTTTAATAATTTGCTTGAGGTCACAAAGAAATTACTCTTCAGAACTAGAAAGAAATAGGTCCTGAATCTCCCAGTACTCTGCCTGCAAATGAAAGAACAATTATCACTGAACAGTGACGTTATTCTCCAAGTTGTGGAGAACTAGTAGAAGACAACTGTTTAGGTCTGAAAGACTACCAGAGATATTTATGCTTCAAAAATAGGTCAGACTTAAATTCAAAGTTTTTTTCCAAATAGCTTCTTAGTTGTTTTAAATAGTTTTGCAGTTACAAATCTGCAAATCATCCAAATAAAACCTATTTTTATTTGGGTGCAAAAGCGTGCCAAGGATTCTGGCTTATTGTAGCATGGGAACAATAGCGGACTTTTCAGCTGGCATGAAAGTGACAGCAGGACTAAGGTGCAAAGTAAGCAGCCCTGCCTATTGTTATTCCCATTCTGAAGCCTCCTTTTCTCAACACATGAATCTTGGACTTTTGCAATAGCCACTACACTCCAGAACAGTAAATACAGATCTTTCTGGTCACTGTGATCTGTTATTTGCCAGCCCCCTTCTCCTAGCACGTGTGTTGCTACGAGAAGGAGGCAGCCTTGCGCAGTCCATCACTCTCTAAAGATTAGATAGAGAGTATGTTCCAGCAGCCTGATGCCCTGGCCCTTCTTTTCTCACATTAACACCTGTGGAAAAAAACCAAACAAAACCAAAACAAAAACCATGTCACGTCACCTGATCCAGTTTTGGGCTAGAATTTTTAAAAGTGGAAAAAAGGGCATATGGACAGTAAAGGCCTAAACCAAAACAAACCTGGTATCCTAGTTCATTGAATGGAACAGTAGCAGATTGTCTTGTCTCTTGGCTTACAGTTACAGGTATGATCTGAAAAAAAACCCCACCAAAACCAAACCCAACTCTAAGGACCAGTTCCACATACCTTCATAGAAATAATTACTATTCCCTCACTTATGTTACTTCCTGATGAGGAAGTGTTTGGTAAAAGACAGCCAACTACCTTCTGCATGTGTATCCTTATTTGCGTAATAATAATTGCAGAAAAAAACCGTCAAGTACTAATAAGAGGCCTATAAAAGTGTCAGACTGGAACTAATGAAAATAAGTCCAATAAAGCAAGAGGAGAAGAAACAAAACTACAGTATTATGAGGGTTAAAGTGGTGGAATAGTCCAGGATCTAATTTCATTTGGTAATGAAACATAAGGATGAAGATACAGATTCTTTTGAATATCTTTCTTGACACCTGTCTGAACCTACATACATACTACATAATGTTGCTTTTAAATAAATGTGGCAGGACCAGATAGTATTGGCCAGGGGCCATATACTATCCTTTTCTTGAAAATGACTGAAAGGCAAGTGCATGATATCATGACAAAACCAATCTCTGGTCTTCCCATGATTTAGCTCAGTTTAGGATTTGGGATGTTGTGCATACTCTTATCAGTGTTGCTAACCAGTCTGGAATAAGTGTATAGTTACTTTTGGCCCGTGTGCTCACAATTGCATAAAATGCAGTTCCCAGGTTTTAGTCCATCCATCACTAATCTTCAGATACTGAACAGGACAGAGTTTGAACACCCATGGGAAACTCACAAGGTACTTCCTTCTTCTTTTAAGGAGCTCATTATAAACAGGTACACTTGTTTAGTCAAACTAAGCTGGTGGCTTCAGCTCTTGCACTGAGTTTCTTTGCTGCTTGTTTTCATTCAGTAGTCTAGCATTCATACCCAAGTAAATGCTTTTCATATTTTGTTTTAGGTGTATCTGCATGGAAATAACTACATGCAGAGTCTGACCGAACACTTCCCTGTCAGCATTCTCCCACTGGAATATGGTGGGGAGGAAGTCTCCATTGAAGAGCTGGCCAAAGAATGGACTGACTTTATAATGGAATCTGCAGATTACCTTCAGAGCATTTCTCTGGTTGTGCAGGAATAATTTTTTATAGTATTATATCAATTCTTAAACAGGGGAAATGGAAATAAGTTTAATATAAAAACAATTTAAATAAATTATTGTGAATAAAACCAGTATATCTTTGCAGGGCACTGAATATTATGCTACACTTTTATCCTAACTGGAGTCTATAAGAGATTAATGAATTCTACATTCTTATAGTACTGTTTGTAATTGTTTAACTTCTGTGCTAGAAAGTTGAAGAATGCATTGGATATCAGATTGATACTTTTCCTGTTAAGTCTTTGGAGACAACTCATTTGTAATATAGTGGTCCAGAACCCTACACCTAGCTCTTATATTTTTGCTTGTCAAGAAAATAGGATACAAAACAAAGATAGGAGTGTGACTGGGGTAGTTTGTTGCAGAAGTATGACTATAGGGCTAATCTACAAGGAGCGAAGAGGCTGCTTTTTGGATTGTTTCTCAGGGAAAAGGCTGTTCTGTTAGTTTTGTCAAATTGAAAATTAGTCAGCAATAATGAGACATTTGTGTCAATCTTTGTGCTGTTTGTGCAGGTTCCCTTTTTGTGCTAATTAACACAGTATCTTCCAGTTTTATAGAGGAAGCTGGGGAAAACACCATGTACCTTCAAAGGACAGTATGAATCAGGAGTAGGAACCGGTAAGAGAGCCCAAACAACCTTGAAAATTCTTATTTTCTTTTTTCAAAGTGATGTTGTCTATGGACAGTTATAAGCAACTCAGATTATCAACTTTTAATTCTTAGTTTAGAGGACTACAGAGGTCAAGAACTTTCAGTTTGCCTTATCTGTTTGTTTCAGAGGGTGAAGTAAGTTATCCTTCATGGATCTGAACTTTAGAAATACCTGTTGTGTGGTTTAAGGGTGCTTTGGTGTCACTTTGAATCTCAGCTTAGGAGATGAAGGGTGTCTTAATTTTATTTTCAGAATAGTAATTGACAACTTGCCAGTCTATTTGCTGTTGGGCACTGAAAGAAATTAATTTCTGTTAAGCCTTCTTTATTTCTATAGGGGTATTGAAAAAAAAAATTTCCACTTACCGAAAACTGGGTTTTGTTTTGGTTTTTTTAAGGGACATTATTGAGATATGAACACTGCATGTGTAAAAGCTATGTATCACATTACAAAGCAGGATCATCCTGCAATCCCCAGTATCTAGCAATCTAAAACATTATTTGACTTTTCACTCAGCTTTTTCTTAAAATCTCTGTTAGTACAACCGCTCAAGTTCATTTACTCAGTTTTTAACTGTTTTGTAATAAGCCAAGGAGTCTTTGCATAAGCACTTTATGTTTAAGCATTCCATATGAATCTTTGTACAAATGAATCTGTAACAAGTGCTTTGTTTCTCAGGTAGCTATAAAGGATAACTTCAGTTATTTTGGAAGCTTTAGGACACTGGGATGTTATATTCATATATGCTTAAGGGAGAGAAGTTATACCATCCTATTAAATCACAAGTGTCTTATTTTACATTATGACTAATACTGCATTATTGCGAAAGTCATTGGAAGCTATTCTTTATTAGCAAGAGGAGTATCTGTGAAAAACCCATTAGAGTACTTTTTGACTGTACTTTCTTCTGCTGTAGTAAGGTAAATGCCAGAAATACTTTCAAAACTGACAAAAGCTTCTTAATTTTTTTTCTTCCAATTCCCTCATTTCCTCTAGTGTGTTTTTCATTCTTCTCTGTCAGGGTATATTTGATATGGAGCCTAAATTTAAAGAAGCTTTTTTGAGATAATTTTTTATAGGCTCATAAATGTCATATTTTTTTTTCCCTCAGATTGAACTATTTTGTGACAAATCTGCTTAAATACAGGAATTCAGTGTACTGCTAATTCTTCTTTATAAGAAAATAAACTAAGTAGTCAGGCATCTGGCAATTGTTCAAGTGTGTAACTCAAGTTCTAAATCATTTACCTACTGGAGAACTGAAGCTGTTGTCTTAATTTTACAGTCTTTCAATTATAATACTTGAATGTAAACTGCACAAAGCAATGAGCTGTGTTTCAGTGAACAGGAAAATTTAAACTTTTCCTATGAAACCAATAGCTGATTGTTGTTGGTTTATGTAGCAGAGATCGCATTTGATTGCATATGTATATACCCATGCATACGTATCTGGTTTTAGGGTGTTTTAATCTTTATTTGGACTAAACCAGCTTTATGGATGTCAAGTCCTAAAAGTCTTCAGAAATATCCTGAATTTGTTATTAAGTGGTACTGTGCTTGCATAACACAGCAGTTAAAGCTACTTTCTCATAAACTTAATTATTTTTTAATGTTTACATATTATATGGAAAGTGGGAACTCTTAATTGCAATTGCTGCTAATAGTAAGGACACAAGATAACTGGAACATTTGCATAATTAATGGAGGAGTTATTAGCATGGTGGGTGATGGTGTGGCACCTTTGAGCAGCAGTGAACAAAAGAAAGATCTCCAAGTGCGTTACTCTTCAAAAACTAAGGCGAGTGCCTCTAAGAAAAGAAAGTTCCTGTTAAACAGTGGAAATGTGATTTACTACTGACTGTAAGCACAACGCAATGCACTGTGTTTCTAATTTTTGGTTTTGTATATTAACACCTCTTTAACTAATAAACTCTTTCTGGCTGAGCCGACCTCGCGTGTCTGTCCCTGTTCGGGGGTACCAGCGCTCTGTACCGCATCCCTTCCCGCGGGCTGCGGGGCGGGGCTGCTCTGCGGGACTGCATTTCCCAGGAGCCGCCGGGCGGGCGGTGCGCGGGGCCGGGCCGGGACCCGCCGGCTCTGAACGACCGAAAGACCGATCGACCGGCTGCGGCGACGTGGCCATGGGGCGCCTCGCAGCGCTGTGGCCCGGCCCGCCAGCCACCCTCCTTCTCCTGGTGCTGCTGCTGCGCTGCGCCGCCGCCTTCGTGCTGCGGGAGAGCCCGGCGGAGCGCAACGACAGACCCACCATCGGTAAGGGCCGCCCGCAGCTCCCCCCGGGGCACGGCCCGGCCGCGGCTCCCTCCCCCGGGGCCTGGCCCGGCCGCGGCTCCCCTCCCCGGGGCATGGCCCGGCCGAGGCTCCCCCCGGGGAATGGCCAGGGCTGCCTCCTGCCTGTCTCTGCGGTGCCGGGGGAGGGAGGCAGGCGCTGCTGGTTTCCGGGTGGAGCGAGATGTCTCCCCGAGCGTAGGTTTGGTTAGAGATGCTGCAAGTAGCGTTGCGCTGTGCACGCGTTGTCTAAAAACCTTAAGACAACTGGTTTATCTAAGAGGAGTTGCAGTGCTAAGCGGAGAAGCCGAGCCTTCGTCAGATAACCTGTGGTTACCTTGTGGCGGGGCACCGTAATTGATAGCCCGTTGTCTCCGTGCCTGTGCTTCCCCCGTGCAGGGAGTGCATCGCTGCAACCTGTCATATAGGAAATTGGGTTTCAATTAATTAATAATACCACAAGTCTTATGAGGAACGGCTGAGAGAGCAGGGATTGTTTCTCATCACTCTCCACAGCTCCCTGGAAGGAGGCTGTGGCCAAATGGGGGTCGGCCTCTTCTCCCCGGCAACTAGCAATAGGACAAGAGGGCA
Organism: Campylorhamphus procurvoides; assembly: GCA_013396655.1. Classification (NCBI taxonomy): domain Eukaryota; kingdom Metazoa; phylum Chordata; class Aves; order Passeriformes; family Dendrocolaptidae; genus Campylorhamphus; species Campylorhamphus procurvoides. The sequence continues at coordinate 35,885 of WBMV01000685.1, read as the reverse complement.
TGGACTTAAGCTGTGCCAGGAGAGGTTGGACATTAGGAAGAATTCCTTCACAGAAAGGGTGATTACACATTGGAATAGACTGCCCAGGGAGGTGGTGGAGTCCCTGAAGGTGTTTAAGGAAAAACTGGACGTGGCGCTCAGGTGCCGTGGTCTGGTTGACAGCATGGTGTTTGGTCATAGGTTGGACTTGATGATCTTGGAGGTCTTTTCAAACCTCACTGATTCAGTGATTCTGTGATTTTTCTTTCAGTGTGTAGTATTTGACATATATATAGTACTAATTTTCTTGCTTGGACCTTTCAGGGATATTGGCACAGGAATGTCACTTCAATGAGTTCCAGAGCTATGGAAGATCTTATATTGCAGCATCATATGTGAAATTTGTGGAATCTGCTGGTGCTCGAGCTGTGCCAATAAGGTAGATTTTTTTATATCCTTAGAGGTGGATAATAATTGTACTGTTTAAGAGAACCATCTTAGAAACACAGAAAGCAGTTATGCTGCTTTTGTGAGTGTTTGTTGGTCTTCAAAGACTGTTTGAAGATGCCACAATTTGCAAGGAGTTTTTAGAAATCAGAATAAGAGTAGAGTGGGCATGTACATTTTAATATTTCTTATATTAAGTCTTTTTTTTTAAAGTACTTTTTTTTTACCTGTAAACTTGTCTTATGTAGTTTGAATGTGTGGTTTTAGAAGGTAGCTGTTTTAAGTCTACTACGTAATCCCCCAGTAAGAGCACCAGTTAAGTGCCTGAATTAGAAGCCAACATTCCTCATGTACCTAGTGGGGCTTTCATAATATTTGTTGACCCGAAGCTTCATCCATAAATTAATGCTTCTAATTCTGGCAATTAAGTTAGATGCAGCAAAGCTGGATGCTTTGACTTGTACCCAGTGTATCAGTTCTACAGAAGTATAGCCATCTGTGCTGTCTGGTTTTGGCTGTGGTAGTGTTATTCTCTTCACAGTAGCTGGTATGGGGCTGTGTTCTGGATCTGTGCTGAACACAGGGTTGATAATATAGAGATGGGTTTTTTATTGCTGAGCAGTGCATACACAGAGCCAAGGCCTTTTCTGCTTTCCATACTGCCACGCTGGCAAGGAGGCTGGGGGTGCATGGGTATGACTCAGTGTTTGCAGCTCTGCCCTGCTTGGAGTCAATTGGAAACCGGAGTTGCCGGTCTGCAGGAAATAATAACCATACCATTCCTGTAAATGGTAAATTTTCCGAGTGTTTGCAAAAGGTCTCAGAGTACCTAATCCTGAACTGTACCTGACAGGGCCCTGTTTTCAATCATGTGGATTGAGCTGTTTCAAGCAAAATGTTTAATTTGATTTGGATCTATACTATTCTGTTTAAAGCATGCTTTCTACGTATTTTCTGTGTCTGACACTTCTGTTCTATAACAGTTATATTTTCATGGTTAAACACGTGTATTTCATATGTATAATCATATTCTGGTGTTTCAGATTAAATCTTACAGATGAAGAATACCATAGAATATTCCATTCTATTAACGGGTAAGTTTTGGGCACTGATTTCCTTTGAAAGACATGATAGGTCTGGTTTTGAGCTCTGCTGTTTATCCCAAGAAGACACTGTCTTCCTACTCTTAAGAGAGGTTGTGCTGGGCACTACAGACATGAAAACATGTTCTGAGACTGAGAGTGATTTCATCCAGTGTTGGTGTGCTGCCTTTCCTTCCTTGAGGAGCATGTCAATCTGCAACAGTGCCAAGTCTCATCTTGGCATTCTCCTGTGCTAGTCTGCAGGCAGGCAGAAGAGGCATCATTGTTTTTAACAATTTTGCAAGTGAAATATCCCACTTCCTCTTTGTCAGTTGTTCTCTCTTCCTCATTTGAGCTGTCACCTTAATTTTGACGTTTGATAGCACTTGCTTGGTATTTCATCTCTATTCCTACCCTTTCCTCTCCTTTCCGGTCCTTTCCATATCTCCTGTATCGTAAAAGTTTCTGATTTCCAGTCTCTCCTACTCTTTTCTCCATGGGTACTTCCTCTCTGGCTACTTGAATGGCCTATCTTGCCTGTTGTGATTCTGTGGCTTAGGTATTTGTTAGACAAACTTGCTAACTCTTCAGAGGACCTATGGCAACTGTCCACCCATATGTTCTTCCTACATTTTAAATGCGGGATGATGTGATCTTGTTTAACAGATTTTATTGTGGGCTAACCCATTTATGAGTTTTTACCCTTTTGCAAAGAGTGCCCTTTAGACAAGTAAAATCAGCTGATGCTGCACTTCACAGCCTTGATTGTATGTGAGGCTATAGCATGTGATTGGGCTACTTGTAGTCATGAGATGAGCATCCTAAACTGTGGATAGTATTGTAAAGCTTTTGCATATACTAGAATGTCGATCATATGTAGAATTTGCAGAATTTAGACCTTTGTCTGTCCTCAGAGAGCATTGTCTTCATGTATCACAGCATGCGCTGGGTCTCTGCAGTCTTGTGGTATAAGCAAGTGTAAGACAGTGACACTTTGTCCCCTCTGGCTAATCCTGTTGGAGACAAAAAGAATCATTTCATTCCTTTCTCGTGGCTACCGGTCTCTCTTTGGTTACTTAAAGAACTTTCCACCAATGGGGTCTCCTTTCTACCTCACCACCTACTTCAGTGCAGAAGATGGTGTTAGACAAGTAGATTCAGTTCTCTTGTCCTTCTCTCAGTTGAGTTTGTGTTATGTAGCTAAGTAAGGATGATCTATATTCCCTCTTGTAGCCCTCTATTGTCACTTAATAGATTTCACAGTATAACTGTGTATAGATAACAAATAAGATCTCTGGAGGTAATTACTTCTTCTGTGGAATCTTAGAATAAGAAGGAGGTATTTCATGTTGCTTCTTTGCAGTTGGAAATTACTTATTATTAAATGCTACCTTCTTAAAATCATGAAAATTACTATAGTAGAGACATAATTTTGTGAATATAGCAATGTGCTCTTGAGGTTGCTTTTGAAATGCCCAGTGTACCTCATCAGCTTTAACCAGTTAGAGATGCTGGAATACACGTAGTTGCATTTCAGTCTGCTTATGACAATGTCAAGCCATTATCATTGCTACTTAATGGGTTATTTCCTTTTTGCATTAGCAAAAATGGCAGTAATTTTTCCTAATTAGTATTGACCAGTTTTTGGTTTGAATAAAAGGAACAGCTGGAGTGAATTTTTCACCACTTCCTTGTAAGGATCACCTTATTTGTCTAATTAGATCTCTGAAGAAATCTATAATCTAGCCTGTTTTAAAAATACCTTCGGCTGTATTAATTTTCGATGTTGACACTGGAGAGTAATCTGATTTATATTTTTGTGAATACTACTTTTCCACAGAATACTTGGTAGCTTTTGCATGATCCTGTGAATTATTCACGTTAAAATAAACCTGGTCACAAGGGTTTAAAAGCACACTTGCTTTGCAAAGGCTTGGGATCATTTGAGATGTTAGTTGTTTCTAACTGCTTGCTGGTATCTCACTGATACAGGTTGCCAGTTTTAGAGTGCAGAAATGCAGAGGAAATCCTTCAGACATTTTAGTAAAAAATCGACAATTAGTGGATGTGACTTGAGTAAATCTAGTTGAGGTTCTGCAGCAGTGGGATAGGGAGCACTCACACATTCAGTTCTGTTCTGTGGGCACTGTTCCAGTCACAGCCAGAAGAGCCTTCCTTTATTCCATATTACCGTTTCTGATGGTACTTGATGACTTTGTGTCATCCTGTGTACATGTGAAATCTCTGCTAGACTGTACTGAATCTTCTGTGATGTTCAGATTTGGGAATCCACACAGAGAATTTCTATTGCTGATTATTTCTTGTGGTGGAAAAGGCTTGTGCACTATTTCTTTGAAAGTGTCCCTAAGATTGCTTTGTCTTTAGCTGTATAGGATCCATAACCAAAGGTTATGGCCAAATGTAGTTTTTTTCCTTTTTTATAGGAACTTTTTGATCTGTGTTGTCTGCAATAAGGTCACTCTGCCAGGGTCACAATTCTTCTTTACTGAAACTGAACAGCATGAATTAAGATTTGGGCCAGAATTTTAAAGTGGTAGTAAGAGCCAGCTAAGAGTCAGTACAGGATTTGACAGCCACAGCAAGCAACTCTTTTGTATACCATTCTGTTTATTCTCTTCTATACGTTGCATTAGGCTTATGATAGTAATCATTCTTCACTAGAAGAACACTAGGATTTAAGATATGATTCATTTGAAGACTAAAACACCTAAACTTAGCTGTCTGCATGTGCACTAGCTGTCCAAACTCACGTAATTAACAGAGTACTAGTCCGTACAGCCAGTGGAGCCAACAGCGCTGTTAAACCTACCCAGCAGTTGGATATCTGCTCTAGAAAACCTATTTGAATTTCCAGTGACTTTCCTGACTAGATCCCTGCTGTCCATAATGGACATATAGGTGCCTGTCTATAGATTTCTGAAACCTAGACCTGAATCGTACCCTTGAACTGCTGTCAGACATTTCTCTGTGTACATTATCCATGTTCTGATTTGATCACTGTTGCTAATCATATTCTTGGTTGTTACCTTTCAGGGTACTTTTTCCAGGAGGTGGTGTGGATCTTAAGACTTCAGAATATGCGAGGGTGGCTAAGATATTTTACCACAAGGCGCTAGAGGTAATTACTGCGGAACACTCAGTTCTTGTTATTGTCACTGGTTCATATTTTTCAGTTTTGCACTGGCATCCAGTGTGTTAACTGTAAGCCTGAAAATAGATAGCTCATTTCTTGATTATGCATTAAAAAAAGTCATTTAATAGCTTAAGATTCGGAGTTCTGTCACCCTCTTCTTCTCTAAAGGTGTTTTGGAGAGATTCTTAAATAAACCAACTTGCAATAACACAACGCTAAGGCCTCCCTTTACGTATATGTTACAGCAAGTGAAATACCTTCATTCTCCCTGATCTGTAAGAAGATTTAAATATAACTTTGAAGGTTCAGATGAGGGATCTACATTAGCACCTTATACCACTTTACCTATTTCGTTGCATTGGCAACTGTAATATTGCAGATTTTTGAAGTAAACACTAGCTTACTTTATAACACAGAAGTGAGACGAACACTTGAGAGGTTACATTAATTATCTCTGAATGTTTATATGATCATTAGCTTTATTAAGGAAAGACTGAATTTCTGAGCTGTTTCTTTAAAAGAACATCAGGAAAGCTCTGGATCTTTATTAAAGATATAATTCTCTTAGAGCAAAAGAGTTCTGGATTCTAATCGCAGATTTTGAAGTAAAATTTGCTTTGTGGAGAGGCATGGAGGTGCACTGAGCTTTATATACAATCCCTGTGATTTGTTAAGACTCTCCTGTATTCAAATTGAATAAAAACATACATTTTCTTCTTTTTTTCCTCTCTACTGGCTTTATTTTATTTTCAGCTAGGAAGTTCTTGTCAGTCTTTTTGCTAAATTTTCATTACTTTTCCTCATGTTGTTACTTTTATTTTGAAGGCTAATGATAAGGGAGATTATTTCCCAGTGTGGGGAACATGCCTTGGACACGAAGAGCTTACGTATCTCACAAGTGGTGAAGTTTTACTTGTTCATACCAAGACAAATGGTTTTTCACTTCCTCTGAACTTTACCTCAGGTAAAAAATTCATTGGATCTCATGTCTGAGTTTTGCTGAGCAGTGTTGTGTTTTGTTCATGAAAAAATATGCTGGGGTAAATGTTTGGGAGGTTTCTCATGATTATCTTGTTAAATTCTTTGCTATTAAGTTGCCTTGATGGTTTTTAGAAAGTCAGTGCAACTGTCACTTCTAAAGCAGATGTGAGCTCAAGCCATTTGAAACCCACAGCAGTCAGCAAAACAACAGCTGTGGCTTTGAGTCAATTGATAATTTGAACATACAAAAATAATGTGTGTTTAGGGCTCTTTTTGTTACCAAGTTGAACAAAGTTCACAAGTTCAAAACATATCAAACTCAGAGAGCAGGTGACTTTAACCTTTTGAAATCACATCTTTCCTAATGATGAATATTGGCATTACTGTCTCACTTGAACAGTACTGAAATCAGAGAGATCCCTTATGATAGAGCTGTGGCACTAAGCAACACTGGTAAAATGTGGACTCTGTTGGTACTTTATCTTTTACTTTATGAGTAATCTGTCTGCAGACCATGTAGCATTCACAAATTCTGTCATTTATGCTCATTGTGAATGGAAAGGCTGCTGAAATGAATGTCAAAGAATTATGCTTACTTTAGTGAGGACTTGGGTAGCAAAGTTGAAACCTCTCTGAATCAAGATTGGTGAACAGCATATTGGGAATCCGTTGTAGTTATTTCACTGATTTTTCTTGCAGTGTATTCTAAAATAAAAAAGTTTTACTACCAAAAAAAGTTTAATGCAGCATTTTATTAATTGTCTTCTGTATTAATCCATCTGATAGCAGCTTGGGTAATGGACAATATCCTTTATTAATTATTTTTCTTTGTAATAGCTGCAAAAGACAGTAGATTGTTTGGAAATTTCCCTGATGATGTATTGCACGCATTTGCTTCTGAGCCGTTGACATCAAACTTTCATGTATGGAGCCTCTCCATGGAGGTATTTGATCTTTTTATTTCTTGCATACAAACACATTTGTTTTGTTAAAACTAGAAATAAATGAGCAAATAACATCTTTTTTTTTTGCCCCACCTCTCCTTATCACAGAATTTCACAAATAATGAAAAGCTTCGTAATTTCTATAATGTTCTGACCACTAACACCGATGATGAAGTGGAGTTTATATCTACCATGGAAGGTAGGGAAATTAATTTCTTTTGAAAACTGTGACTGTAACAAACTGGTTCTTTAGAGGTGGTGTAGCACTGATGTTAATTCTTATTGCAAGTTGTTAGAATAGCAGAATGAGAATCGCTCTGTCAGTATTCTGGCTGTGAGGAGCATGTTTGTAGGGATATTTTATCTTTTGAGTACATTACTGTGAGCCTAATTACTTCTCTCACCTGCTGTTCCCCTTCCTGATATGCTGTTATATTTCAGCACTGGCATATTTGAATGCTGTGATGTGAAGTGCACAGCCCCTGTCCTGTAGTAGTTTAATTCCTCTGCAGTGCAGTGTGCCTCTGTTACATCTTGCTTTTCATCTGTCTCCTTAGGCTTGCCTTCCCGTGATGCTTTCTAACTGTTTACGGTATGGGATGAACAATTCCAGCTTCTGAGGGAACAGCAACATCCCTCATTGCTTTAGTGGCCTTTTGCATTACTTGCCTTGTGTTGTCTTATGTTTTGCACAAGGCTTGTTCAGCCCAAGGAACAATTTAGCTCTTCAGGGAGTGCTTTATCTTGATCAGTGCATCACTAACAGCCCGGTAGTAAGGCCCAGCTGTCACCAATGGGATTCTTCTGTCTGGCATGCTGGCTGTCCCCCAAAAGAGAAGAATAGCACTTTGATCAGCAAACCTGATTAGCCTAATGACAGGCATCACCCGTGCCTCCAAGCAGTTTATCATAGAGCACTCATCAGCTGCTGTGCTGCTGTTTTCTGTAAGAAAGTTAAGGACTGACTCCCCCAACATATATCAGGCCTGGCCAGAGCAGATGGGAACTGCCTCTGAATTGACTGGGCCTTCAAGGAGATGCTGAGACTTGGATCTCTCTCATGGAATTGGCATCCTGTGTGGCTTTGCATATTGAATGTTGAGTGATGCTGGCAGCAGATAGGAAACTTTGAGACTGATATACTTGTAACATAATGTTTTAGTATATATATATATTAACTTTGAAATTAATAATCAAGAAAGTGATGTACAAATATTTTCTTGCATAGAATGAGGCCCTTCTCTTGCAATATCATTTACTTTCCTTCAGTTCTACTCTGACTTTAACAGCATTTCAACTTGTTTATGCTTTTGTGAAACTGTTTGTAAGCGTGGCATATTTGTAGTTCATCCTTTGAATTTTTTTTGCATTAAGATTAAACACATAATTCTTAAGACATAAACCTTGCTTACATACTTTGTGTTTTGTTGTAGCCTACAAATATCCGATTTATAGCTTGCAGTGGCATCCAGAGAAAAATCCTTTTGAGTGGAAGAATTCTCCAGGCATTCCACATTCTCCATCCGCTATAAGAGCAGCATTTTATATGGCTGATTTCTTTGTTAATGAAGGTAAGAAGTTTATTATCTATAAATGTGGTGGGGGTAGAATGAAGCATTAGTGAAAATCTTTGAAGATGGCAGACTTCTCTTTCAGCTGTCAAAGTTCAGTACCTCATAGTGCTGTCTGAGAAGGTTATTATGCAAGAGTTATAGGCTTGTGAAAAAACAAGGGATACTAGAAATAGAATGGCTTAGTGAAAATGACATCAAAAGGCCAAGGATTCCACAAACTCTTTTCAGTAGACTGGCTCTAAAACATTGTGGTGTGACTTTCTACCATTTCAAAATATCACTGTAATGTGTTGACTTCCCTTGCACAAAGACAATAAAGCAAAAAAAGTACTCCATAATTCCAGAGTTTTCTTCAGTTCCAAACTGGCCTGTGGTCATTCAATGTCTTCTCAATTTTGCTTGCAAAAATGCATGCCAGCAGCATTATAAATACTTCTTGAACAGTATATGGATATGTCAAAGGGGTGCAATATGGTGCCCAACAGTTGTAGACTATAGACAGCACAAGAAGTTTTTGAATTTTACAGAGCTGCTAATTTGTTTGTTTATAACTTAAGAATCTGGAATAACGAGTACATAGCATTTTGATAGTTTATGACATTTCTGTTCTATTTGTTATAAATAGCAGGATATAAATACAGGAGTATTTGAAGGAACCAAATTTTATTCCTTTATTTATCCCTACTAAACCATTCTGCTGTAATGTTTGTGAAATTGTCTTACCTAATTGATTGGGACTATCTAGGGCATAATCATTAAGCTAATTGAGTGTGGGCTCTAGACTCGATCTCTAATCAAAAGGGTCACCTAATGGAGAAAGCAGACAGGTATTTAAAAAATGCAACTTGTACTGACCTGGTCAGTGAGAGTGTAGAAATACAAGTTGTGCTTCATACAAATTCAAGGCACTTTTTCTATAAAGTAGTCCTACTTCTTTTTGTAAAAAGCTAGCAAATCATGTAGAATTCCTGTTGGTATCCATAAGCTTCCTGGAGCTTCCTAAGTATTTAAGGAATTTTGATAGGGTACTTATGGCCAGGCTGAACTGGGCCTCTGAGCAGCCTGGTCAGTTGGAGGTGTCTCTGCCCATAGCAGGGGGATTGGGACTAGGTGATCTTCAAGGTCCATACCAGCCCAGACCATTCTGTCATTCTGTGAGATGGTGGACTAAGACAAAAATAAAAGGGGAAGAAGGAGAAAATTTAGTATGAGTCTGTTTTTTCTTCTGTAGTTTAATACTAGGATGCAGTGTATTTTCTGGTTTTGTTCACTGCTTTCCCTAGTATTTCTTTGCCTGCTGTATTATCAAGAGAAGTGAGTTTGCTCAGGCCATTATACAAGTAAGTGTGGTAAAATAGGTGCCAACTCTGCTTGTAAGTCCTGTTAAGACACAATGCATACAAGTTCTGTTACATATGTTTAAACATATGATGAGCTTGCTCATAGTGCACACTGATGTGTCAGTAGCTTTTGGATCTGGTCATCTTTGATTCCAGTAGAGCAAACTTGCTTCAGCCAGCCATCTCATCTACCAAATTACAAGTTATTCTTCATTACCTTCCTAATCTGTTCGGAAAATAATGAAGAATAAGCTGCTCCTACTGAGTACTTCATATCATAACTTTTTAATGAGTAACTGACGTTTGTAGATAATGTAAGGAAGAGTGTCTTTCTTAACTTTGAAAATAAGCCACAGGGTAAAAAATGTAAACTATTTTCATCTGCCAAAAATATACTCATCTGTGATCAGGTAATAACTAAACCATTCTACTGATACATAATTTATTTATCATCTGTCATTAATTTTAACTTGTGTAGAGGTGCCAACATGATACTTTCAGTAGGCTGATACTCTGGTGCATTTATTTCATTGTTACAAGTACTGGTATTTCTGGTAGATATTGCCACTATTTCATGGATAACTATTTCTGCATAGTCTTGGCTTTAAATTCTCTCTCCCCAGCAATAAATTATGCTGTAACCAGCTTTCTGAAGATGTATCTTCACAGCTCTTCACATAGAAGTGACTGTAATTCCTTTTGCTGTTATGCTACACAAAATAGCTTACTTTACCAAGATAGATATTGTTGAGGAGGATAACAGTAGAGTGATCTGTACTTTTACAATGTTTTACAGCCCGGAAGAGCTTGCATCATTTCCCCAGTGAAGATGAGGAAACAAAAGAATTGATTTATAATTATACTCCAGTTTATACAGGAACATTTTCTGCATTTCAGCAAACCTATTTTTTTGATTGAGCATCTTGTCAAAGTGTAGTGTTGTTATTTATAAATGGAATTATTTGCCAGCATTGTGTAATTAAGCTGATATAGTGACAGCAAACCAGAACAGTTTTCCTTTACAATGATTTACTCTGCACTGTTGGAAAATTAGTACAAAAATTTTCATCAATAACATAATAATTGTCTTGGATCACACTTTAAAACAAGCTGCAGAAAAATGCATTTTTCTTTCCAGGGAAGAAGACTTGCTTATGCTTATAAACTTTGAAGTAATCACCTTTCATACAAGGAAAAGCTTTCATATATTTTTAAAATAATATGTGATCTATCTTTGTAAAATGTTGTGGACTGTGATAGCACTAGACAGTTAGATACACTGCTTAGTAAAATTCTTTCCTTTTCAGATGATTTAGTAAATTAGACTCTTGAGTTTGTCATAAATACATGTATGCAACCAATTTCTTGACAGGGATCTTTTGTCATTTCAAAAATTGAACAAAATAATAAGGAGGCATGATATCAAAAAGACATTTTGCGTAAGAAGCATGTTATATCCTGTTTGTGAAGCTGTTTCTCTTGTACATTCAGCATCGTTTGGAGTCCTTCATTAATATGAGGATGCAGTGTAAAGTTGGCATTGCAAACATCAGATAAAATAAGTAAGTTTGGAAGGCATAATTAAGTGCTGATTCCACTGTCCGTTCTTTTCAATTCAGTTCTGTATATCCTCCAAGAATTTGTCTGAGAGTAAATAGAGTCAGCAGCCAGATATGAGATCAGATATTTGTTCCTTTGTATCATAAAAGAATGTAAACCTAATTTTTTGTCTGAACAGTCTGACTTTTCTTGTATCTGGATGGAATTTTCACTTGGAGTCAAGAAGTAGTTTGCCATTAACTTGGTAAAGCCAGTAGTTTTTTTCTGCCTTCTTGTTCAATGCAGCTAAAATTCAAACAAAAAATGAATGTACATGAGAAACCTCTTAAAGGCAACATAATGTGATAATAGCAGTTACATGCAATACACTGATACCTTTTTTCTTTGCTGCACGCTTAGTGAAAATATTGTTCAGTGGGTTTGTTTCGTGTTGAAAAAGGAACTAAGACAAGACAACCAGATTTAACTCTCATGTATAGCACAGCCTCAAAACTCGTTAACATCAGTAGGGATTTGGAGTTTATGAAGAATTCAGATTTGTACGTGAGTTGTTTTGTAGAACCTTATACTCTCAGGTACCATATCTGAATAAATCTGGTACGTTTCTCAGGTTTTTCCAGTAAAATACTTTCTAACTTGTTCTTTATCGTGGAGCAACTGCATAAGAAAATGTGAAATGCATCAGTTAAAAACAAAACTGTAAGGAAACTTTATCAGAAAAACACTTCCAGGTAATTACAAGCTTAACATGTGATAGTGCAGCTTAGTTTCTACATTTTTCAGATCAACCATATTCAGGGAATGTTTAACTTTTTAGTATAGGTGACTTTATTAGCTGACTCCTGAGTAGAACCAAATGTAAAAAGAGGGTTAGACTCTACAGTTCCATGTAAGCGTAGCAGCTAGGATACTTATAAACCAAGTCCATTCTTCTACTGCTTGTCCAGGCTGAGTTCTTTGGAATAGCGCTATTAATTTGCCTAAGTAAGGAGGGTAAGTGTTACCCTTAAAACCAGGGATCAATCTTGCAAGTGAAATCTCTGCTAACAGCAATGGTAGTAGTGAGTTCCTAAGTGTGTAACTAAGTAATATTGTGTGTAATATGATGAGAGCAGTTTATATATTATGAATTTGTATGTGTCTTTCCTTTATATGTTTTATCTTGTAAAGCCCTATTTGATGAAGTGCATGATTTTTCTATGGTACATGAAATAAACTTTTATTCAAGCAGGTGTGGATTTTTGTTTGCCTTTAGATACCATGGATAAAGCATTAATAGTCATTGTCTTTTTGTTTCCATCTGTCATAGTCACAAATCAACAGGCTACTGTGCAGGTTACAACCAGTGTCTACTTGCTATGGTCTTGCCAGAAAGTCAGGGTCAGTATAAGTGAGATCTGTGGCCTGGCACAGACTTATCCACAGCGCAGCTCAGGTTGGTACCCATGCCCAGGGCCTGAGCTTAAATGCACTTGACTGTGGCTGCTGAGCCAAGGGGCAGGAGCTTTCGGCAAGGCTGGTCATTCTCATACAGCCTTTTCACAGCAGGCTTATCCCAGGAGCAGTGTCAGAACTCGCTTGTGCCATGGGCAGCCAAACCCCTGCTGAAGGTGGGAAGGGGCTGCAACACTGGTGGGGTTCTCAGGGCTCTGAAAGCCATAAGCAAAGAAACTGCTATCTGCAATGTTCAGTGAAAGGAGAACTGTCTCTTCCTTGTAATACCTGATATCTTTCATCATGTTCTCCAGTTAGAAACAAACTACAGGAACCCAGAATTGGCTAGCAGTGAACCAATAGAGGGTTTAAAAATTTGTTTTAAAGGAGTTTCTTTTCTCTCTGCTCTAAGTGATGTACAATATGGGTTTTCAGTGCTCAGACAGAAATACTAGTGTAGTTTTTAGAGTTAATGCTAGAGAGAGAGAAGAGCCTGTGGCCATACTCTCAGCTTATTGAGAGTCTCACTTACTAGCCTAATCAAGCTGCTGTGTGGGAAGAACATCCACCGATCAGCAAGGTGACCCCATATGTCTTGCAGATTATGTTAAATCATCTTTAAGAAGGAACAGATTGAAATGGTTTCCACTGGAGTATTCTGCTTTCCCACTAGATGGCCTACAAGAACCAGTATTTTATGCAATTCTCTAATCGGGTGTGTTGGTGTCTCTAAAGTGGAGCAAGATATTTGCTGTACTATGCTTTGTAGTTGTGTACCAGGGTATTTGGGATGTGAGGGAAGAAGAAGGGAGGAGACATAATAATGCTGGACTCTTTCTGGCACAATTTTGCATATTGACAGAATTGCATGAGAGAAAGTACATGAGCATGGAATTAATTCATCTGGGATTAAATCTTGTTTCCAGTGAGTATTTAAACCTTTCAAGCATTAGCTGGAGGTGACTAGAATGACCCATTTTTCAAGTTGTTGTTCCTCCCCTATAGCTACAGAATCTGTCTTGGTTCCATTTGCTATAAATATGAAACTAGCTCATGCAAAACAGGACAGCTTTAGGTTGGAAGAACTGAGAACTGGATCTCAGAAAACCATTGCCTGGGAGGCAGGAAAGACCAGTTTGAATTCCTTCAGGTAAGGAAGAAATTGTAGGGAAAAAGCATCCTGAGTAAGTACTGTAAGTATTGAATTAAAGAGTAAGAGCCTAACCCACAAGCTGGATTGTGGTGAAAAAAAGACCACAAAACAACTCAGTCGAACCCCCACCACTTTTCAACTGACAAGCTATGCAAAATTCCCTGGAAAGTTAGTGAATCCAAAACAGAGATTAGTGTCTTAGCAGCCATGACCCTATTCCTACTTCTATGCTGAATAGTTTAGATTAATTTTTAACCTTTTCTACTTCAGCGTCTTATTCATTGCTGTGGATGCTGCTCAGCAAACCAGTAGCAAAAGCTGGATTGTACTGGACAGATTTCAATAGAAATTAGTGGCCTATGATGGATGTGGTGGTTCTTTTCTTGGAACTGCGACAAAAGCATGGGGAGGATTTGAACAACCAGGAAGAACAATAAGGAGTAATTTCCCAGTTGTGTGTTATCCCTGTATTGCCCTTAGGAGGCAGGAGCCCTGAGGTGAGAGAAACAGCTGTGTGTGTAACCAGGCGGCTGAAGTCTGCGTGCCAGTGCACACTCAAGAGTGTTTGTGTTGGAGGTGGGAGGGTACACAAGATTTCACAGTCACTTTTATCACAGTAATTAATTTTTTATTTTATCTGGGGTCATGTGATTTTCGTTTATTTTGTTTTTTTCTTCTGTGGAGTTCCCGTGTGCGTATCTGGTGGTGGTGTTACCAGAAAAGCTATAGGAATTGGCTAGGGTCCAAGTCCCATTAAGGTTTCTAAATGCCTTTTCAAATCATTTTGGTTTGAGTATTTACATGGAAGACAGATTGACAGACATTGTGAAGTGATTGATTACCTTCCCTTGTTAGCCTTGTGTCTTTCCCAGGGCAAATCTCTTCTCTAATCCAGTGCTTATTTATAGGGCAAATAGTGAAGTGTATTCCTGCCAGGGGCCACCTGTTGATAAGGATACTGTTCCAGCTTTCATCACTTCCTCATTATGTTTATATCTGTTTCATAATGTAAGCAGTATATTTTAAAAGCCAACTTCCTCTGTCAGCTTTTATATAATCAAAAAATTTCCAAGACCCTTTCATCCAAACAAAGTCAAGATCATTTAAAAATAGCTGACATTATTTGGAGAAGCACTTGAACAAAGTATTTACTTCAGATTTAAGCAAAAAGCGCTCACATTTTCTGTGATTTGCAGAAATGTAGTCCCTTGCAACTAACCTTTCTGTAAATTAATAGCAAAAAGCAAACAAACAAAAAGGTCGAAAGGAGTAAATTGTAGAAGTTGTTGCTTCTGATGACAATTGAGGTCAGTACTATTAGCCTGTGGGCTGGTTTTGGCTGGGATAGAGAATTCTCTTCACAGTAGTTGTTATGGGTCTGTGCTTTGGAGGTGTTCCGAACACAGTAATTCAGGGATGTTTTTGTTACTGCTGAGCAAGGCTCACACAGAGTTAAGGCCTTTTCAGCTTCTCACACCACCCACCAGCAAGTAGGTGGGGGATGCACAAGTAGCTGTGAGAGGGGACAGCCAGGACAGCTGATTCCAACTGTCCACAGGGATATGGCATCATGCTTAGCATATAGATGTGGTGGAAGAAGAAGGAAGCAAAGGACATTTGGAGTTATAGCATTTGTCTTCGCAAGTGACGAAGCCTGGCTTTTCTGGAGATGGCTGAACACCTGCCAGCCTGTGGGAAATGGTGAATGAACTCCTTGGGTTGCTTTGCTTTCATGCACAGCTTCGCTTTCCCTATTAAACTGGCTTTATCTCAACCCATGAGTTTTCCCACTTTTTCTCTTCTGATTCCCCCATCCCTCTGCGGGTGGAATGAACAAGCAGCTGCATGGGGCTTTGTTGCTGGCTGGAGTTAAATCACAGCAGTTTGTGACTATGTAGCTCCCAAACTTCCTTTGATGGTCTGTTTCACTGTGGGTTTGCAGTTTTGTGAGTTCGAGAGTTGATATTATATGTGTGTAGTTTCTTGCTATTTTCCTGAAGAATAGGTCAGCAAAACCAGAGAGACTAAAATAGCAATTTTCTAGCTAGAAATACACTAGGAAATAAGTTTCTTCCTCTGACTTCTTGAGGCATGAATATAAAGTGATTTTAATGACCTGAATTCAATATCAGAATGGGAAGTTTGAACTTCACATGCCTATACTTGATGGGGATTTACTCAGCAGCTCTTCACTAGGCTAATTTCTGAAGGCCTGCTTTTTCAAAAGACAATGGGACATATTGTGACTAATTAATTATTATTGTATTAACTGCTAATTGCTAATACTATTATTAGATTTTATTATTAATAATAATAATGTTGTTAGTGTTAGAGAGGAGACACAAAGTACTGTGAATCTTTTACACCATTTCTGAGATTTTTTTTCAAAGAGTTCATAGCAGAATGAAAGTTCTCCAAAGATTTTGGCCAAACCCATTCTCCCCCTGGACAAAGTCAGTCCTTGAAATCCTAGGCTTCTAAATTCATCACTAGCATTTATGCAGCCTCTCCAAAGCAAGTCTAACCATATCTTGTACTTTCAGAGGAAAATTGAGAAAACTGAAGGACCTTATTACCTGCTTTGCTTTAATTGAGGAATTTGTACTGATTATTTCTCATTAATATTTGCAAAAAGTACCTCAGTTCACCCTTTCAACCAGAAGTACCAGTAAGCCCTTTGCCTCTGGAATTATACCCACAACAATTTTGTTTGTTCTTAGTGCCACTAAGCTGAACACAACAATTTTTTCCTCTTATTAGGAGCAGAAGCTAGTGCACCCTTCATCTCTAGGCTCTTAAGCTTTACTTCAGGTTTCTCACATGGGGAATACCAGTCCAGACAATAACATCTGTTTGAACAGCAGGGCTTGCTGGGCCTCTTGTTTTCCCAAATTCCTTGCTTGAGCATTTTGATTGTGGAGTCCAGGCTATTTTATAATATACTATCCTTCTGGCAGTCATTTCTGCAAAGACTCAGCATAGATGGTGACAGCCACACTAGGACTTTGGTGCTAAACCTGGCGATGTCTCCCTGGGCAGCTTGTCTGTCTGTGGCAGTCAGGTCACAAAACTGCACGGGGTGAGAATGTAAGTCATGTGCTAGATGAGGTTTGACGAGTCAGGGTTTCACAAAACACACCCAATCTGTCCTGTCTCACTCACGTTTAGATGAATTAGGGCAGTTTCAATTTCCCAAAAGCAGAGCAAGCCCAAGGCTCATACTCTGCACTGCCACACCATTGAGTGCAGATGTGCGCACAAAATGTGCCATATATTTGTGCTGCTCAAAAGGGTTTAAAATGATGCTCAGAAAGGTCTTAAAGGTGCCAAATTAAGTAGTACAATGAAATGATTTCTATATATAAATTTTATCTTTTTTTTTTTCTGAATAAATGGGATTTTTTTTCTCTTCTGCTGCTTTGGACCTTGGTAGAGTACCAGTGCTTCCTCTCCTGCTCACCTTTTCAGTTTGCTGTCTGTATCCCTACAATCAATAAAGAAGCAACAAGCCAGGCTTGTGGGGGTTCATCACATCAGGCTCATCCTCTGCTCCATGGATATCACTCCCAGCAGAAGATGTGCTTCCTTAGTGCTGCTCTACAGCTGCGTGGTCCACGGAAGATGGTGGTGACCGTGATAAACCTCATCTGTGTAACAGCATTGCTAACAAAGCTGGTGTATATTTTGAATTCCCAGACAGCCTATTTGGTTTCTGGATGACATGCAGATCTCTCCTGGGATCTGTTTTCCTCAGCTTGAGGGGTGGGAGCATGTTTATATAGTACCGTTAGGACTAGGGTTTACCATGGGAAGAAAAAAAATCCTTTAAAAAAAAAAAAGCTGTCTTTAGAACAGAGCTTGATTGCCCTGCTCAGTGCTCAGTTTCAAGACAGATGACCCCATATGGTAAATGAAGGACTAAACTGATGTTTTTCTTATGAACTTTGCTGAAGCCTCTAAATCACTATCACACATCATGTTTATTCCTTTAGCCCAGCTTATCTCCTACTAAACTTGCCATGACTTCATTGCGTATTTTTTTAAGTCATGACTATAATGTTGAAGAATATAATCCAGACCGATGGATGATTAATAGTGCAAGAAGTAATTAAAAAGAAAAGTGATCTCATACTTCTCTGAGTAGCAGTATTTTTGGTAGTTATCTTGTTCTCTGTGTCCTGTAGAATTTATTGATAAATTATCATCTAGATACAAAAACTGCAAGCCAGACAAGAAAAATTAAAGAGCTTCATTTCTGCAATTTGAAATTAGACTGGAGCACTGAAAAATAAAGGTAATGAAAAATTGGGAAGTCACATCTGCCTGATTAAACATCTAACAAGATGCATGACTGACACTCCTCTCCAATCTTTATTTATTTGTTTAATATTAAAGAACTCCTCAGATGTGTATAAGCCATCTGCTGTTTTCAGATTCACTGAGCCTTGGTATATTATGCCTCTGCAAAGCATTTTCGTTTGATGCTATTAACTATGGAGATTTGCAAATGAAAATTTCCATCAGAAAAAGCTGATACTTTCTAGACATTTTTCATTATGGCCCAATCTTTCCTATTTTGTCCTCAACAGCTCTGTTTTGATCATTACAGCTAAAATGCGAACTGCTTTGTCATGATAAATAACACCAGCCAGCTGGCCTGGGTCCTTCTCAACATGTTTGGGCCACTTAACCTGGTTATTTCCTCAGCACATTGTGAGAGTTTTCACCTGGAGATGGAGCCCTGGCTCATCCAGAGGACTACAGAGCAGCTTGGAACCTGGATCGTGGTGTGATGAATGTCATGGTCTCAGTGCCAGGTTGAGCAGGAGAGCATGACAGCGTATGAGGAGTCTCAGGTGAAGGAGGCAGCTCTGTCTGCTGACATGGGTGTCAGACAGCCCAGGGAGGGATTCAGATGGGTGAGCATCCCAACTGGCCATAATCATGGATTCCTGCTTCACACTCCCATCACAACTACAGTAAGCAGAACAATGCCTTAGCACTGCCCCTTCCCATCCTGCAAGAGAAGGGAAAACCCACAACCCCTCCTGGACAGAAGAAGCATGGTTGCAGGGAGATGTGGGAGAAAGCCCAGCCTGGGTCAGCTTCATCCAGACCTGCCATGCAGCTGGTGGTGAGCTGCCATCCTCTCTCCAACCCTGTTTGCCTGCCTTCTGTGCCTTCTGCCTGCTGAAAGCTATTGTGTGATTGTAGAGTAACAAACGTGCTGGGATTTGTTGGGACAGCTGCTGTAATACAGCAAACATATGGAAATGAGAAGGAATATATCAGCGCCATGAGAGACTAGCCGTTAGCTCCTAGATACAAGCTGAAGCAAGCATGAGGCAAGTTGCAGTCAGTTAACACTGTGTTGCTTCAGGCATTGGACTTCCCAGTTGTCTCTTGTTCTTGGTTTGAACACATACCTGTGGCTTTCAGTCACCCACCTGCCCACCAGCTGCAACATCTGGAAGATGTAGATCCCAGCCTTGTGGATGAGGACAAGGATGGAATAACAGTGTTCAGTGAATAGGTACCATTTGACCTTCAGTGCTAATAATCTCCTTCCACCAGCAAATTCCAGGAGAAGGTCATGCACCAGGGGAATAGACCTTAACCCTCTGCTGCAGGGAGCCTTCTATGTAGCAGTGATACTGTGAGCCTCCTCAATTCCCCTGAGGGGAAAAGTGGTGGTGGGGAGGTACCACTCTTATCAGAGAGGCACAATTTCACCATACGAGGCCCCATCACATCATGGAAATGTCTTTCTCTGAGGAAAGATGGCAGTTGACTCTCTGTCTGTGCACATGGCACTACTCAGTTTCCCCTGTCCTTCAGTCAATATGCTGAGATGCATGGAGAAGAAGTCATGGGTGCCACACAGCAAAGATTTTATTTCAGTAAAGAGAAAGGTGAGAATGAAGAATGCAACTTATCATTTACGAAGTGTGAAACCAATTTTCAGGTCAATTCCTGTATGACTCAAGCTTCTCTTTAACTGCAGCCACACCAGCACTTCCCATTCACCTAGCAGGAGTAGCTAGGACCTGATATGTGGAGCAGACTGAACTAGACAAGTCTGAAGACATTAATGAGCAGTCACAGAAGCTGATGGATGCAAAAGAACAACTGTGGAGATTATCCAAATGTCTTGCTGGGTCCAGGTCTTGATTTTTATTAGTGTCACTAGGGCCATTTTCAAAGACAGGCAACTTCCTACAGCTGTCTGCAGTGTGGCCCAAATAAACACATGCTATATACCATTAAATGTGCTGAGTCCAATGTACATGTGCCATGGGGCACTGGACTTAGTTTTACTGTACTAACAGTCTGTATATGCATAGTGAACAAATGAAAGGTTGTTTGTTTATAGCTGGATCAAAGCTAATACTCGCTACAAGCCAAACCATTCAAAAGATTATGAGATTACTAGAAATCTGGGAGATATTCCAAGTTCTCAGAAGATGAATCCAAATGATGCCAAGCAAGTGTAATTTCTGGGGAGAAAGGTCACATCTAGGAGTAATAACCATGAAGTAGCCCTATCCAAATGATCCCCATAATTTAAATTCTGTTTCACTATTTCAGTCTTTGCACTGTATTTTTATAGTACAACTCTTTCTTGAAGTGTGGTTTTCGGCAAAGTCTTCCTGTCTGCTTTGTTAAACCATTTAATAAACACTTCTGGGTTTTGTTTGATTTTGTAAAAATAACAACAGCAAACCAACATAGCACTGAGTTTTGGTGAAAGCAATAGGATGTCATGAGGTGTTAACCACAGGAAGTACACAGAGAAATAGTGCTGAGTTACTTTTTGACTAAGCACTGAAGTGGAAGCAAAGTCTGGGGGCTGTGTCAGATTTCCTCACTGTTTTTAAACTACTTCATTGTAGTTAAAAGTGCTTCTGAACACTGAAAGAAGTTTAAATGTGATTTATTTTTTGCCCTTTTTTTAACATCTCTTACTTTTCCACCGAGGGGAAAAAGAAATATACAAAAAGCCCAGCCCTGTAAACAACAATGTGTTATTTTTATTTTCTAAACTCTTGTATGCTTAGTTAGTTTATGCAGCTGAAAATGAAAATTTGATGTTCTACAGCAATATCATATATGATCATGCATAGGTCCTAATAACTTAAATCCTTTCAATTTGTCTGTAAAGAACACCCATTAAAGTGGTTTGTGAAGAAAGTTGCACAATCCTTTGTATATAATCCTCATACTTAAAAAACGTACAAATACACTTTTTATATAAGTGGACAACTTCACCATCAACCTGCACATACCCTTAACATGCCTGGAAATAGCCATCAGAAACCTAAGTGCCATAAAGGAATCCCACCCTCTCTGTTGTTTTCCTGCATAACTCTTAGTATTCTGTGGTATTTGCTCCTCATATAGCCTGTGGAGTTAATCTCTCTGAGACTGTTACAGTTTTTCTAAATTGCCTCTTCTCTCTGAATATGGACTATTCCCTGTCTTATGTTTTCTTTGATGCATCTTTCAATATTCTCATCCCTGGCCTGTGCTTTCTCCCGGTCTGGGTCAGCTTTGCCAGGACTTTGAGTCAGCCTGACTGCAAACCATGATGAGAAGTTAGTGATAATGCCATAGCAGTCATGGGCAAGGGTTGGTGGCTGACACCCTGTCCTACATCAGTGTATTGATTCATACAGAGCCTGAGCAGCTGCTGTGCCCTCATCTTTGCCAACCACAGCTGTGGGCAGACCTTGGTTCCCCTCTTCAGACTAGACTTGGGCGTATGGAGAGAAAGAATGAAGAAGTTTGATCCCACCACAGGTTTGCTTTTTGAATGAGATACAGCCTTGGTCCTTTGTCTTTGCAACCATGTGACAATTCCCATCTGGAACCTAGATTCCCATCTGAATCTAGAAGGTGATCTGGGACCCACTAGTAAGGCTTCCATACAAACACCATACTTGGTAGCCAGCAGCTCCGCTAAATGAAATAAACCAAATCTGAGTAAAATCTTATTTCTGTGTGCAAGCACTACATAGCCATTACTGTTATCATGTCACAAAAGAGCATGATACCAAGTGATTAAACATTACCGTGCGGGTCCCAAGGTAGGACTCCATGTCACAGCCACAATACAGTGTGGGCCATTAGGTTGAGGCCCTGCTAAGCAGCTCCTTCAGAGGAGTCCCAGTGTGTCTGCTGTTCCCTTAAGTTTCCATGGCCAATACAGATGAGTAGAACACCTTGCAACTTCCTAGCACAAAGACTAAAGGCCTGCATTCTCTTCTTGGTTTTCCAGCAAATTCGGACCTCAGAGTAATATCTGTCATAAAGTAAGTAACCACATCTAGCGAGGAAGTCGACCCTTCATTCTTCTCCAGGAGGACAAAGATGTATCTACACACCATTAATCACTAATGGGTTGGCCCAATCGAGGTTTCATCAGTCATTTTAAATGTCATTACAGAGGAAGTGAGCACTTTCAGAAGATAGCTTTTGGAGTGTATATTCCAGTCAGCTCCAGGAAGTCATCTGTATGTAATTTGGAAGCAGAAATTGTATTTGTTAAGGAGCTCCCACTTTCAACATGCTGCCTAATGTTATGCAAAATTATATGTCACACAGAGCAGACTGAGACACATAATAGTTACACTTGATGAATAAAATGAATCTCAAAAGGTAGGAAGTCAGTCCTGCAATACATTATTCATGGCTGGCCAAATTAGCCCCAGAAACTCTAAGTAGGAGAAGAAGGGATAATGTATAGCTTTTTATACTCTCCAAAGATTCTCACTCCAATGTTGCATTTGCTCAGCACATGGTGCCTTTGCTTAAGCAATCTCCAGAAAGAGGTTTCACGGCAATTAGATATTTCTGCACTTGAAGTTTAAAAGCTTACAATATTTTTAAACAAAAATATTACTGCTACTATGAAAACTTTATTAAACAAAAGTATTTTGTTTTGCTGTAATAATCACTGGCTTCTGAATAGGAAATAATTAGTATTTTGTCTGATGAGGCTGGCATTTTAATTTATTTGCATGGTAAATCATCCTTTAAGAATATGAACTTCCTGGTAAGACAGAGAAATGAGGATGATTCCTACATGTATCAGGAATTTTGTGCTGCAGATTACTGCTCCAATAAGTGCATTCCCTGGACAAGAGGGAGTGAATCCATCCTTTCTAGACATATAAAACAGAAGCCTTTTATTACCTCTGAGTTAGTTTGCATCAAAAAACAGGGCACAGACCTTTTTTCAAACAACTGCATTAAAAGAATCTGAATATTCAAATGCAAACAGTGCTTGACTTTTCCATTCACTTTTACAAAGTTAACCTTTAAGTCTCTTGCTGAGAGACAAACCAGATAAAGTTTCTCTATCAGCTGTCATGATGAAGGACTCTTTAGAAGAGGGGTTTTTATCTACATGTAGTAATTTCTCGTGTGTCCTGGAGAGGTTATCTGGTTTGTGAGTTAGCCAAGCCACAGAAAAAACTGCAAACCCCTAACTTTTTCATGCCTCATTTCTACTTCTCAGTATCTCAAGATTCCACTTCTCTGACTTGACTCTGTGTTGGACTGAGATGCCCAAATTAAGAGCTTGATTATCACAATATATATGGGAGCAAGAGAGACACAGTTCCTTTCCTCCTTTGCTAATGTCAGGACTGCGAAACTTCAATATTTTGTATTAAAAATGCCCAAGTTTAAGTAAGATTAATCTATTTCTACTCATGCACGAGCCACCTGAGTCTAACCCATTGGTTTTAACAAACGTGTTCTCCAAAGTGACTTTAGTGTAGTTGAGGCTCTGGCCATCACCTCACTGACTGCATGGTCACATTGATTCAGTCAGGTTCCATTTCTACTTCTTTGTATAATTTATTCTAATTAAAAAATGTAACCCAGTCTTTGCTAGTATATATTATGAACTCTTGGCTCAAGTGAAAATCATATTCTTTTGAAGTTCTGGACTTTTTTTATCTTAGGACTTTTGGGTCATGGTAAAATCCAGGTTCAATAATTGGGTGTACATTATATGCATTCATGACTGGAATTTCATGTTAGTTATCCAGCTGAAAGTAAATTATATTTATTGTTGTTAAAGTGAAAGAGGCAAAGAGATGATGCTTCATGGAGTGAATAATACTTCCAGATAATGGCAACTTACTGAAACAAGCTCAACATAGAAATGTAGCTCCACAGAAGGAGGTGTTTATGGGCTGATTTCGGGTCAATATTGGATTATAGGTTGTTAGCAATATACTTGCAGTAACACAGAAAATTCAGCAGTTAAGTGTTTTGCAGTGCTTTGTCTTTATATATAATTCACAGATTTGATCTTAGCACTTTGTAGTGATTGATCCCAGTGTCACTTCCGACATTTCAGCACTATGTACCAATAACTGAGATGTTCTACTCTTTTTCCTCTGCTATTGTTTTGAAACAGCATTAAGTGTGGTGGTGTTTCTGTCACTAACCGTGAGGTGGCATAACATGCTCAACAGACAAGCAGTCAAACCTTCCTTTTAATATTCCTTTGTACATCGTATTTCTTGACATAAAAGGTTTTAATGGTAAAAGGTTGTAAAACTAGTTTGTGTTACTTGTATTTTGTGGTGGTTTTGATTCTAGTAAATAATCATTTTGAGTGTAGTGCTACATGATGATGTTGAAAATAAAAATTGCTATTCTTTTCCCCTTTTTTTCTTTTTTTTTCCAGTTTGTTTTCCACTACATAGTTCTGCTTTTAGTGTGCTGCCTTTAGTAAGTCTGGCTTCTTTCTCTTCTCACATCTCTTCTTCCTTCTAGGACTAGCCTGTCCAAGCTTGATTTTTCCTTTCAGATTATTGTGATGTAATATTGGTTTGATGAGTGGAAAATAGCCACAAGTCTAATTTCTTACCAACTAGGCAGATTGATAGAAGTGGGTTTTTTAAAAAAAATCAGATATTACACATCTGTAGTTACACATCTGTCAAACATACTTGAGTTTAATACTTCTCCAAGCACACTGCTTATCTTAGATGGACCCCTAATATAGATAAGAACATCTTTATCAAAGTGCATGAATTTGAGAAAAGAAGACTGAGGGGAGACCACATCACAGTCTACAGCTTCCCCGTGCAAAGGAGAGGAGGAGCAAACACTGATCTCTTCTCTGTGATGACCAGTGACAGGACCTGAGGGAATGGCCTGAAGTTGTGTCAGGGGAGGTTTATGTTAGATATTAGAAAGAGGTTCTTCACCTAGAGAGTGATTGGGCTCTGGAACAGGCTCCCCAGGGAAGTGGTCACAGCAGCAAGCCTGTCTGAGTTCAAGAAGTGTTTGAATAATACTTGTGGGCACATGGTGTGACTCTTGAGGATGGTTCTGTGCACAGCTAGGAGCTGGACTCGATGATCCTTGTGGGTCCCTTTGAGCTCAGCATATTCTGTGATTCTGTAATCTTCAAATCTCATCAGAAGTCATTTCTTGAGATTAGCCTTTTGCTCTTTTTGGAGTCAGAGAGGTCTCTGGCCAGGCACAGACACAACCACAACACAGTGCAGATGACCACTATAGCCCAGGGTCCAGGCTTAAATGCAGGAAAATGCAGCCCCTGAGGACAGCAGGGAACATGTCAAGCTATTCCTCAGCAGGCTGTTGGAGGGTGCAGAGCCCAGGGGTGAGACCTGCCAGTGAAAGTCAGACTCTTTTTCTCCTGTCAGAATTTGGGTATCCTCCAGAGCTGCCAGGCACTGCTGACACCAGGATGGGTCTTGGGGGTGCTCCCATGGGCAGGCAATGATCTTCCTGGGTGTTATTCTGGTCTCCAAATGTTTGGAGGGACACTTCCTATAGAAATTCAGACAGCCTTCTCTACACTTCAGGGGAAACAGACCTATTTGAATTATAAGGCATTTAGAAACTCAAATATGACTGTAAATATATACATGTATATATGTAGAAGTGGCATAGAAGGTTACTAGTTATTAGACACCTGAGGAGTTGGCTGCAATTTATAAACCAGGCAACTTTATTTGCTAAGAAAAAAAAGAGCAATTGTGTGAGGGTTATTAATATCAGACCAAGGTTGTTTAAACAAGTTGTTGGCTTGCATTTGCCCCAGCACTTGAGACTCTACCTTCTTGCCACTCTGGTTCTGGCTACACAGATAAAGCAGTATAAGTACACCCCTGTGACGTTTTATTGAATAGCATGGGCCAACATGGGGAGCTGACTTGTTTGCTCATGTGTAACACAGTTCTCATTCCAAATATGTCATTTGCTAGGGGATGCTGTAACCCTTCCTTGTATATGGTGCTCTACTAATTGGGCAGGTACGCAATGTTGTGGAAAATGAGAAATTAGATTACTCTTGGAATCACACTCAGCCAACTTAAAATTCAGCTTCGGTAAGTTTGCTTGGCACTGACTTACAGGAGTGTTTTGAAAGCATGGTTGCATGTGGCTGGTGTAAAACAAATAGGAAACTGGGACAGAGAGCTTGAAGAAGTGATATTGGGTCCTAGGGGGATAAGCAAAACAGGGAGAATCTTTTTTTGCATTCCTGGTATTATTGATGCATGGCTGCTGCTTAGTGAGACTATCTTCAGAGTCTGCTGTTTTGAGAGGCAACAGACCATGCAAGGGCAGCTATTCCACAAAGCTGTCACATCCAGGACGGCTTTGTGTGACTGATGAGCAGGTACTCACGTGGAAACAGGAGCTAAATCCAGACATTCAATTTGTTTAAAATCAAAGAGAATCATTCAGACTTTGACTTCTGTGAAGGAAGTGGAAATTATGTCAAGAAACCATAATTTATGAGCAGATAAATAAAGATGGTTTATCAACCTGGTGAAAATAGCACAACTCATATGTAGTTGTCTAACAGCAAGCAGTACAGGCTAGATCTGTGTCCTTAGCTGCTAAACAGTTATTTAGGGTCCTGAACAGCCAAGTGTCCCCTTACAGTGGAGTGCTGCTGGTAATGCCAGATGATCAGAGCTGCTGTGACATGCTGGGAGCACACCACCAGCATGCAACAGAGACATAGCTCTAAGGGGCAAATGCTGCAGCAATCTCAATATGAAATATCTTTTTTATGTGCCTTTATGTGCCCATGTTCACAGATCTGAGTTCCCTGACAGTCCACAACACATGTATTAGTTTGCTTATGAAGCCTCTGCAAACTAATGAATCTTTCAGCCTGATCCCCAGTCTGGTTGCAGGGATAGTCAGCTCCCTGGACAGAGAGAGGAGAGAGACCACTTCTTTAAGGCTACATTGCTAAGGGCACTCTCTACCTTATGCAACTCTAGCCCATCTGACATGACCTCAGGATGGAACCCAGCCACCCTGCTGTAAAAGTACTGTTCTGGCTGGCAACAATATAACCCTGTCACTGTATTGGGCACTAAGGTGCAGGTTTCTGTCCAAATGCTCATAGCAGGTAAGAGATTAACTCGTTTGTGAAAAACATCCTGCTGACATTGAAGCTTTACATGGAAGGAACATTTTCTCAAATTGAAAGGAAATTTTTTCGGTGTCTAAAAGACCTAACAGGTTGTAATTTGTTATAATTAAACTAGATGAGGCTGATACTGGAAGGAGGCAAGACAATTAGTTTGGGATGTCAATTTTTGTTTGCCACTGTCAAAGTCTGTTAAAGGACCTTGATAGATTGCTGGGTTGGCTTTTTTAATCCTCATGGGAAAGACAGGCAGGCAGTTGGGTGAAAATTGCAGTCAGCATTGAAAAAAAGGCTGCACCTGCCAACATGGTGCTTGGAGGTGGCAATGGTGCTGCAACACTTAAGCTGTGAGCAATTGGAAGGAGAGGTGAAACTCAGCATCCAGACATGGAGAAGAGACTTGCACAGCCTTTACTCAAAGCTGTTTTGAAGGGACAGCAGTTGTTTGGGCTGAAATCTGCCATTTTTTTGAGCAGGACTAAAGCCTTTTGAGTGTATTATGTGAGCACAGTTATGTGTTCTCAGGTTTTAAACAGGAAAAATAAGTGTCATCACATGCAAACTAGCAACCATATCCCTAACTTTAAACTCTGATTATTATGTTGTCAATGCCATATTCTTTATGGCATCTGCTGCACTACTGAAAACAAGGAGTTATTGGACAAAAAAAAGGCAGAATTCCCATCATTTTAACTGGTAGAGCTCTATGGAAAATTATTTATAATAGTTAATGTCATATTCTAGCACTAAAAAACCCTTTCAGCCAATCCAGGCTCTGAATTTCTTCATTTTAGAGAGTACCTTCAGATCAAAATTGAACTTCAAAAAATTTGCTAATTTCAAACTTCTGTGTAAAAAATCTCTATGGATATGAAGGAGTCCAGTGAATAATTCCAGAAATTGTAGTATATAATCACTGTATGTCACTGCACCAAACTGTTAATTTCTTGCTATAGTTCTTGTTTTCAGGTCCTGAAGACATCAGCTGCTCTTTTACGAAACTGGCTCAGTCCTTAGTGAACATGTAGTGCCATATTTCTGCAATCACATCTCCAGTTTTGCTGTCAATTAAAGTACTATGGCAAATCTGATTCTCTGTAAAATTTGAATTAAGCAGAAACTTGGGAAAAGGAAAAAAAGTCTAGAAGTTTGAAGCACAGCTCTTTGGCTGCCCTAAATTGTAACAGTATGACTTAATATCACCAGAACAGTTTGCAGCAACTAATAATCTTTAGATTTTTAGATTGTCAGCAAATTCTGTTTTGCAGTAAAAACCTAATAATTTCCTGAAATTGCATGTTACAGCTAAGCTTAAGAAAACTATCCAAATTTATTTAGAAAATGAACATTTATTTCCTACGTTGCTGGCTCACCTAACACTTTATTGAAAGTATATTTTGCAAAAATAAAGGAATAAAGCTCAAGGCTTCCTCCAAAAAAGTTAGTCAATATAGCAACATAGAATCATTAAAGTTGGAATATGTTCTACTATATTGGAGGACACAGCAATAAACATTCAAATCCATACATTATTCTACAATCTTTTCCCCTTAATATGTGCAGGTTGATTGATACCGTTTTGGGTGCCTCAGTTTAGAAAAGAATGACAGTTTCCTTCGACATTGTAGTCTGCCTTTTGACTGGTTCTAATGAAGACAAATTCCTCTCAATCAGGAGAGTTTTGTTTGTTAAGTGAGACAGATGGTACACTCACTGTATTGGTAAAGATTTAGAGATTTTAAGTGTATTTGGGATATACTGGATTGTGTTCCCCAGCTAAAAAGTGATCAATATTTCAAATGGAAGAGAAGTCAGGTTCTGTTTTTGCAGAATTTTTGTGGCACATACACAGTTCTGAAGGACTTACAGAAAGGCAGGGTTTAGACATGTTCAGACAAATTTGTAAAACACAGTCCAGCAGACACATCTGTCTTGGCAGAAAATCAAACATGCACTTCCAAAGCTCTGCCAGAACAGGGTGTTGAACCTCTGCAACCAAGGGGAACGTAGTGCTCCTTCCTGTTCCTACCACCTGGTCCTGAGAGCAGCACTGGGTTCAGTTGGAGGCCTTTAATCTGCTAGCCCATCATAATTAAAGGAGGGAAATTAATGATGGAATGTAAAGACCAAAAGGGGAACAGTGCATAATGGGAATCATTGTGCTAGCTGCCTGCATCCTGGCCTGTCTCTGTACTTGAGAAAGTTGAAGCAAGGCAGCTTCTGGAAACTATCAGGCACTGAAAGGTGCTTGGATATTCCCATCTCTGAAGTTCTGGAGCCATCACAAAGACAAGATTGAATGCACTGGCTAGGTAGGCATCATCACTGTTTAAGGCATCATATAAAAAAGCAAAATAATCTGTTGGGCTAAAGGAAGTAAAATATTATAGAAAAGATAAAAATGTGTCCATCTTGTTAAAATATTGCAGCTATAAAGCAATCCACACTGTATCTTTTTCATGATGCCTCAAAAATTATATTATTCTTATTAATTTTGTGAAAAAACACTCGTGTTTTAGTGCTAAGATGATGTTTCCAAGATGGGACAAATCTGATACTTCACAGTATTCTAGAATATAGGGGGAAAGAGCATAGAAGGGAACACACAAATACATGAGAACAGACAGTATCTTCATACAAAGTATCCCTCCTTCTGGCCCTGTCTGACTTCACACAAAAAGTTGTACCATTCGAGGTATATCCAGTCCCAGACATATTAAGAAAGGGTTTTTTTTGTTGTTGTTGTTTGTTTTGTTTTTTGTTTGTTTGGGTTTTGGTGGGGTTTTTTTGGGGTTTTTTTTGGGGGGGGTGTGGAGGGGTGTTTGTTGTTTTTTGTTTTTCTTTTTCAGTTGCCATTTCTGGTTTCCTAATACTTACTTCATACTCGGTTTCAGGGGAAGTTATCCTAAGTTCAGATTGTGTTTTCTCCAATGTTGGTTGGGTTTTTCAGTTAACTAGCTGGAAAGCAGGTGGATGCACCACAAGACCCTTGTCACGTGAAAATGATAGACTCTATTTCCATTGTATTTATTAGCATCCCTAATAGGTTCATATTGCTAAATAACCCCAATTTTAGGAGGGAAAGAATCAAGACAAGCTTTCTGCTAGCTCTCACCTGCTCAGACTTGAAAATAGACAATACAAGAGAAGACTGCAAATTTAGGATCTAAATGTTTAGATCAGCTTTAGGGTATTTATGAAGAAACTTAGTGAACTTCTGTTCAGCCACTGTTGGAGAGGTAGGGTAACACTTACCAGAAGGGACATCCTTCCTCACAGTCCCACCAAAGAAATCATAAAGTGAAAAACCACAAACAGTCCCAAAACCCTGATGAAGTTTCTGCTCAATGCTGAGGCACAGGGGCTCTGCAGACAGATGTGACTCTCCGGGGCATAGAAGTCTACACAGCGCTTTATATTGTAATTAAGAAGAAAGAAACAAATTGTTCTGTTAAAAAAACTGCCAGTTCTCCAGAGAAAATAGCTTTGTGTATCACTTTATGCTAGTGGTGACAGAATAGAAAACAAAATACCACAGTTACATACATGTTCTTTGTCTAGAAGTATTTACAAATAACTTTACAAATTTTTACACGCATTTTCAGTTTTGCTTGTTTACTTTTAAATTAAGAGAAAAATTAGTTCCCAGAGGCTTCTAAGGCTTCAGTTGGTGCCTTGTACTGTACATTCATGCTTGGCTTCTTCCTGGGAGAAGGGAGGAAAGGAGTTTAAAAATGTGCAAATCACAGACATCTAAACAGCCCTAGATGTAAGGGTTCCTAAAGACTGACATCCATAGAGCAGTTGTCCTACTTCTCTTCAAATCAGAGATAGCTACTGGTGGTGAACTCAGGGCAAAAGAGATTGGGAAAGGAGAAGGAGTCATATCTGAATTGCTGTAATTAGGTGTGTAAATTAGTGCTTGAACAACTGGGTAAGAAGAGTCATAGGTCCATTCCTACTGCATTTAGCAGTTCAAACAATGCAAGGAGTGGACATTGTGAATTCTAAATACAGCATTGAAATGATCTCTTGTACACTGCTAGGGTTTGACTCCTGCTGCATATTTTGTAGTCAAAATTACTGTTTACTGACAAAATCTTGACCAGGCACAGTATGATCCTATCAGTCAAAAAATATTGACTTTCTTTTTAGAAAGATGCACCCTTCTCCTAGTTTTGTTTTCACGCCTCAACACTAAATGTTGTAAAAATATTGAAATTAAAAAAGAAAAAAATTTACAATTTACAATTGTCCATATAAGTAAATTATTCAGAAATTCAAGACCATCTACAAGGATCTACGAAATAACGACGCTGATAATGACACAAAGCCTGTGGGAAGAACAATCCACATGCCGTGAGGAACGGATGGTGGGTTTCTTCCAGAACGATGAGTCACAAGGTTGTCTTTTCTTCTAAAGTCTCTTTCTTCAGCTACAGCAGCAAAAGTCTTGAGTCCATGTTCATTACTTACTTCGACCTAAAAAGCAGGATATATGAATTACTTACAAATGAAAACCTATTCTGTTTATCTTCTAATTTGTGAAATGTAAATTGACACCAGCGGACAGGTTAGCAACCAACGAACAAATGGATAAATCTTATCTGGTCATTAATTTACTCAGCTGTAAGACTCACATATAAGATCAGGAATGAACGTCTGGGCACAAAGCAGTAGCTTTGTATTATGCATACCACAAAAGCAAAATCCTGCAGCTGGTGAAACATGTCTGAGGCTCACACAAGAACAGACTCATTTTAGCAGGATATATTTTAGCAGTGTAAGACGTATTTTCACCTAGTTGTAGAATTCTGACCTCATTACAAACTTGTGCGTTTGAGCTTGACTCACACTGTTTATAATCCTCACCACAACTTACCTGCTTAATCTATGTATCCTCACATGACTCCCTATAAACCCTGTTTACTTGTGTAATCTTGGAAAATCTATGTTGATCTTTCAGAGCAATTTTAAGATCGGTAAATTCTCAGGAGGAGATAAGAACAGGACAGGATCACACAGATCCACCACAAAGTAGTGACTTTTCCACTGGCACAATTTCTTATACACTGAATCAGTTTCATGAGCAGAAGATAGGAATGTTCTTAGAAATGCTAGGGACATCCCTGAATGGAATTAGGGATTCAGTGTCTGTCTAGACAGGGTTGCCAAAAGCGACAGTAGTTTTATTTTATTATACTGTAATTATTATTACAATAATAATTATAATCATTATATATCATAGTATTATTATATTAAAATATCATTATGATATATTATTACTATTTCATCATCATCGTCATCCCTAATGGAAGCCAAAATGCAATTTCTTATTTTTTTCTTCTGGTCACCATGCTCCTCGCTTTTTCCACATGGCAGTACATGAAGCAATTCTAAGTACTACTGAGTGACCTGGCTGTTGATACAGACAAACAGACACAACAGTCTTCTTTATAGTCCAGGTGTTTTACTCCCAAATACAACATGACAAATTTTTTTCCACTACAGCTGTTGTCTCCTAACTTATAAACATCTTAATTGAAACTGCATGGTTCAGGGCAAAGATCCTGCTGCTTGTCCCATAGCCTAATGGAGTTACAGGTAGAAAAAAGTGCAGACAAGCTATGACCATTCATGTTTGGATTAAAAATTGTTCCCCACAGGAACAAGTTCAGATTTATCCTCTCTGAGGGGTGAAAAGGAAAGCTAATCTTAGTCCTGTGAATCATTAATAATTTTGGTAGCACTAAGTAAAATTTATACTAAATACGAGTACTTGATAAAAGCAGACCATCTTCTACATGGTTTGGATGAGACCACAGAGTCTTATATTTTCAATAGGTGATGTTTAGTTAATTTATGAATGGAATAAGAGACATAAAAGGGATGAGAAAAAGGGAAATATAGCCAAGCTTTCATCTATAAAATAACATTAATTAAGGCCTTTATTGTATTTTTACAAGCATTATTCATGTTCAATTCTAAGACAACAGAAATGGAGTTTTACACAGCCTGGACACCAGAAGTCACATTTCTCAGGGATACTATGGATTCTCAGACTATATATAACTGATACAGATTGCAATTAACTTATCAAAAGAAATCAAGAAAGCTAGTGTGTTGCAGAGAGATAAGCATCTGCAAATATCTGGCACAATCCACTGACTAAGTTATTTCCAGCAATTTGGCTTTTAATTCAGACTTTGATCACTGATACTAATTTTCCTCCCAGTTTGGATAAAGATCCTCTCTGTATCTTTCAGTACATAAGCCCAAAACCTCCTTAAAGAAGACAACAAAATAGAATGTCTCTCCCAGTTTTATACTTCTTGCAGCCATGAAGTAGCCAGAGAGGGTCTTCCCAGCTATACAAGAATACCCATACATGGGAAATGGGAACATGCCATTTATTCTCCAGTATTGCAAGTTCACCAAAAGTTATCAAAATTATGGAAAATTGGCTGTCGAACAAATTATCAGACGCTGTGACTTTTCTACTGCAAAACAAATGGACATATTTTACCGGAATGTAATTGTAAGTCTTTTGTGAATATGTCTTTTATCCTCTAATTATAGTAAGTTGTTAAGAAAGTACTAAACATTTATTCACTTAATTCTTAAAACTAACCTAAATGCAGATTTAAAGATCAAAATCTTTCATGGAGAGTTATAAAAGCTGTAGGTGTGGCGTTCTTGCACCTGAGTACCAGTTTAACTTTGTGCTCTAGCGTCTTATTCAAAAGGAACAAAATCATATTTTGCAGTCATCTTTCCCCCAGCAAATGTAGAAAAATGGACATTTAATAAAATAGTACTGAAATTTGTAGATTTCAATGTAGAGCAAGTACTCAAAATGTTCGTATGATGTTATGCATCTTCTTGTTCGAGCATACACCATAATTTTAGGCCTTCATAATCCTATAATATTTAGGTAAATGTTTAGTAAATTTTGTCTGTTTATTTCTACAAACTGAAAGCTGTGTCATGAATGAAATATATTTTCAAAACATGCAAAAATTAATAAAATCACAAAGTTCAGGTGTCAAGTTCCAACTCAGAACATTTCAGTAGCAGTTGTCTACTTAAAATTAAAACTTCCAGCACATGTGCACATGCATGCACCAGAAAAAACCTTCAACCCATTTTTATTAAGTGATAAGTAAAATACAGTCAGTCATTAAGTCAGTTTCAGCCAATTACTGTATGTGGGTTTCATCTTGCATTTAAAATGCGTAAAAGGCCCAAAGGTAAATTTAAAGACAGAAAGCAGCATCACAACAACTTCCAACCATATAAGAAGAATTTCCAAATGAATATCTTCTGGTTTACCAATAATACTTTGCAAAATCATCTATTTGAAGTTATATGATCTTCTGCCAAAATACATGTACTAGTAACATCTCCTCATATCTAATTTATTCAAAATAAAAAGAATAGACATGCATCCAAACTTATTCATTAGGTAGCAGAACAGGAAGAATCTATGAAAATGTGATTTTCATGGTGCAAGCAAGTAAGTGATGACAAAGAGGTAATGAACTTCCAGTGAAACTCTACAGATAGTTAGATTTTGAGCTGACTAGCAGCTTTTCCCACAAACATTTTTCTTTCAGTAGGTAGGCAAATGTGAAAGCTTCTGCTTTTTCATAAATGGGTTAATCTCATTAAGGTTTCTGCAGAAGCAGCAGCCATAAACCAGTTCTTTTCTTGCTAAAAGTCAGCAGGGAAGCAATTCCATCCTTTATTGGGAGCCTCTCCTTGTGTTAAGATGAGGCATGACATGGCAGACACAGTGATATCTACTAATCCTTGCTTTAGTGGGTATGTCATCAATGACAAAGTGTCCTTACTCAAATGTTTTATGCGGATTAATTTTTAATGATGTTCTAATTAAAATATAATTAAATTATCAGTAATCTGATGCCAAAATTATTTTAGGAAAAGGTTAGCTTTCAGTTCAGTTCAGTTAGAAGGATTAATGTAGTCCGCAGGACCAAAACCTTACCTACAGGCTTTACAGGCTTTAACTCAACATGTTCCTGGGGGGGCTGTCGGTAGGAGTATGTGTCAAGTCCGCCTATGAAATCAACTGAAAATACAACAGTTCCACAAATGAACAAATGGAAATGAAAATATGTCAACTGAAAAAAAAATGGACAAATTATGTTTTAAAAAAAATAGTAAGAGCATGCACACGTTTGCATACAAGAAATAAACCAAGTAGGTAAAGATATTGTGGAAACTGCTTACAGAAGGTTCTACGCTCTGTCTTCAGCAGGGTCTATTTAGCCCCATACCTGGCAAGACAGACTATCATTTGTTTGAGAAGACATACACACTCCTGTCAGTGTGAGTGCAAAAGGAGCATTCATGGATGTGCAGAGCAAGTAAACAGAAACTACTGAGGGGTAATGTAGCTGATTATCTTTAAGGCAATCTCAGAATATATACACATATATATGTATATATCTCCAATGCATTTATTATTTCCCTTTAAACTCCTTTTGAAGTATTTAGAGAATTAGGCAATGGAAACGGTTTAGCTTGTGAACCCAATTTCACCTGAATTCTTACAGCTCAATGGACTTGCAGGGCTGTTAAGCATCAACAAAAACCGAAGGTGTGAGCACTGAGTTAAGAATAAACAGGTGATAACTAAATGTGAAAACATAGCAGCATTTTCCTTGGATGAACTTGTGAGGTGAAGAAGCCTTTTCAGAATCCTTACATTTTCTCTAAAGATTTCTAGGTCGAAAATAATGTGGGGATATCTGTCCTAGTTCAGCAGGGGGG
>WBMV01000678.1:509-14205 GCA_013396655.1 Campylorhamphus procurvoides | reverse complement strand
TCTCCTTTGAACTAAGACAGCCTGATACAACAGCAGGACAAAGAGAACTCCCAGTGTTCTCTAAGTCTCAGGGTGATGGCCATCTGAAGTGATGGACTTGTTTTAAAAATCAAACAGAAACACTAAACTGCAAAAAAAAAATCAATATATTAAGCCACAATAGCTTTTACAGGGTTTTTATCAGCTATTTACAGATCTGTCAGAAAACAAATGGATTTCAAAACTTCTCAGCAAGCTTTGTTGCTTGACATGCACTAATCCTCTGCCCACCGTATAAAAAGGTATGTGCTATGTGTTTTAGAACAGCATTAGGAAGTTTACTTCCCAAAGAAAGCTTAAGGCAACCATACCTCTTTCACCTTGCCGGAGTCGATAACAAATACAACATCATTCACTGTTATGCTGGTTTCTGCAATATTAGTAGAAAGAATCTACAAAGAAAAAGAAAAAAAACCAACCAAAACCATAGTAACTGTAAAAGCAAAGCCAAGACAGATCCATATCAGGATCTGACCAAGTCCTCTGATACTTGCTATTTTGCGGATGCCAGGAGGTGGACTTTCAAGCACTTTCTTCTGATCCAAAGTCTGCACACTTGAATGAAGCATGAAAACCTGGTACCTAATGCCACACAAAGATCATATTTTAAGGGTCTTTAAAAGAAGCAATAAAAATGCCAAGGCAGGCACAGAAACTAAAGGTTTCACCTGTGAGCATTATCAGCAAATCTCTTGTCATCAAAAAGAATACGGTCCCTCAGACTCACTATCTCGTCATATCCAGGGAGAAATATTAAGATTGCTCCTAAAAAAGAAGTGGGTTTGCAAAGTTAAAGAGAATAGTCACTTCAAGTATATGTCAGTAGCACTTAGAAGGTTCTATCTGGGATTTCTGAGAAGAGCGCAATTCATCAGAAGCTGAATCCATAGCAATTCATTGGGAGTGTGTGCATCTACCCACCTGCATCACAACTATGACAGATGGTATAAAGTAAGTGCATAATCAGATCCAGATCCACTTTTTCATCATCAAAACTGTGATGATAAGCTGTCAACAGCTCTCTGTCCTCTGCACTAAGGTCACTACCACTTGTTTGCACCAGGGAACTTTCATCCAGATTTCCAAAGCCGAAAGAAGCACTAACATAGAAAAATACACAGACTGGAGTCAAGGCTGCTTGCTTTGGGTTTGCACTCAGCCATCAA
This sequence comes from Campylorhamphus procurvoides, assembly GCA_013396655.1. NCBI lineage: Eukaryota > Metazoa > Chordata > Aves > Passeriformes > Dendrocolaptidae > Campylorhamphus > Campylorhamphus procurvoides. The sequence continues at coordinate 13,000 of WBMV01000678.1, read as the reverse complement.
CTCAAACTTTGATCAAGACCAACATGCCCATTCAGCTCAAATTTGACTTCTGAAGTGTAGCAAAACAGCATATCCACAACACTATTCCTGTTCACTAATTTAAGTGTAGCCCCACAAAGTATGCAACTTCAATTTTCAGCATTAACTTGATTTTCTCATACTTCATTGAAACACAATCAGAAGCAATGATGATAGAACTTGAAGTATAAAGACATTACTAGTGAAAGGAAAAATATTTAAAAGACATGCATTTTCCAAAAATTTCCCACTCACAGAAGCTACACTAAAAGAAATAATAATTTGATCTCTACAAAACAGTAACTATAAGCTAATCAAAAACAATTCTTGAATGGCCTAGTGTATATGTTAGTCCTATAAAGTTTCTTTAATATGGCTATTGTGTATCAACAATATACACATAAAAACACGTAACAGATTTGTTTCCAAAATTAAAACAGTACATGGTATAGAATCAACATCTCTGCATATTTAATTAAGTTACTATGACCACCTCCTGCCCAGATGTATCAGCATGATAGGAATGTCAATATCAAATGATAAAAGCTAATAATATAACAGTAGTCCGAGGCCACTAGAACTGTATTTATCTTAAGAGGTGTGCAAACATAATCACTATGATACTGAGTATAAACAAACTTCTTTTTTAAATAACTATGGTTTTGAAGTATCTGTATTCTCCAAAAAAAATCTGGCTAATTTGATTTTAAAGTACCAAAAGCTAAAACCTGTTCTCATTAAAAGAACACAAAACACGAATTTCCCTTCAAGAGGTTACAGAGCTCTTTCAGCAAAGTAGTCATAGCTCACCTGTAGGATTCCAACAGGTCAACAACCTCTGTCTGTCCGAAGCGCTTAGCCCAGTCCACAGCTGTCCTGAAAGAGTTGCATAAAAACCTTGACTGGATTTCTCACTTCAAAACATGCATATGAATAGCATATTATGTGAGGAGACAATCGACACCATGCTTTTGTATCAATTTCTGTGTGTTATCAATGCTGTTATTACTGGATCTGCAACTCCCCCGTTTAAAGTGCGTAAAGAGGGGCAATAGCCTTTCTGATGTTTATTTAATCACTGCAGCTCTTTACCACAAAACAATGTCAGTTTTACAAAGAAGTACTTGCACACATGCACAAGGAAATGAGGAGGAATAATGTGCCATTCCTTCAAAAGGCACACCAACGTGCACAGATCAGCCATGCCTTTTTGCAGTATCCTCAAGTCATCCCAAAAAGTCACACCCCAGGCGTTTTTCACCAAAATCTGTGAAAGCACTGGGCTATTTGATGTCTTTCAGAAGCTGTCCTCCTCACAATGCATTCAGTGTTTTACGTTTTAAACTGCATGCCTTCTAAAGTTTTTCAAGTGGTAGTGCAAAATATCAGACCTCTGGAATCCTAATTCTCATCTTTCCATAGTACCACTATTTACTATACTTCTCTTTATGGGAAGACACAAAACTTGAGTTTTTACAGGTTCACAAACATTTTTACATGACACAACATATTTATAGACACAACATAAAGATCTTCTGATACAAGTAACTCTTTGAAAGTACGAACTACCCAACATTTTGGGTCCAATTCAATCGATGCAGTGAAAAAGATTACAGTTTTTCTTCTAAATGGTGTCTTAAATCAGACATATTGAAACCAAGTGTACAGCCCATAATCGAGACCAGGTAATTAAGAATTCAATTCAGAATTCACAGAAAACAATGTGATGAACCAGAGGCAGAAACTGTTTAGGCTGTCAAAACCTATTAGTGCTTACAGTAAGTCACAAAATTAGGTTGGATGTTATAGAATTTACTTTCTCACTTCTATACTGATAAATAAATCTATCTTTTGGTTTATCTGCTTGTTTTTACCAGCCATTGGATGACTTGCAGTGGATACTTGCTCCCATACTGATCAGCTGTTCCACTTGAGTCAAAAAGCCTCTCCCTGAAGCAATCATTAGAGCGGTTGCACTGGTTTCACTGTGCCTATAATCAACTGAGAAGGAAAAAAAAATCAGTAAACGAAATATAAAGGTTGCTATTCTTTTCCTCCAAACGTAGTACAAATACTACTTTTAAAATTCAGCCCAAAGAGAATTTGTTTCCTCACTTCATCCCTGCAGTCAGTTAATGTGAATTTAACACTATTTTAGAAACATAGCTTCTGTCAAGAATTCAAAACAACAACAAATAACTAAATAGCTCATTAATTCTGCTACCCCTATTCGTTTTTTTCAACAGGCATCAGAATGCAAAGGTAACAATGTTTGAAACTGGAGATAAAAGCAGCCACAGAAATTGAAGTAAATCTGTGGTTGGTGTTTTCTTTAAGTAATAAGGTGAGAAACTTACCACTGACATTTTCAGTTAAAATGAGATGAAACACCTGAGCAAAGGAATCAATGTCTTTATGCAACCAGATGTCAGAAAGACAAGAATCCATTTCTTTTACTAGCCACGGTTCAAGGCAATTCACATCTTTTTCAGTCTGAAGATAAAAAACAGCACTGAAAGATTAATCCCTTCCAAGAGTTGTCCTTATTCTTCTCTCTCACCCACAAAGAATTTGAATGGTTACATTTACAAATAACAATCAGAAAACCAGCATTCACATATCACTGAAAGCATTTATTATACCCTATGCAAGCCCTTTAAATAAGTGGCAGTCAAGTCACTTGAGCTGAGGAATATTTATGTACAAACATTACAAATGAAAATCAAACTTCAGCTGGACTAATTCATTCTCATAAAATAATCTTTAAAATACGCTAATAACCTCTTAATGTCTTTGGAATTAAAATCATTATCCTTAATAGCACTATCTTTAGAAAGCAGATTTTGAATGGCTAGTAATGTAACACAGATGCAAACATCTCTTCCAACAGAAGGAAAGCCTTACCAGTTGATTAAATACCGTGTCACCACCATCATCCAACACATGACACTCTGCAGTTGCCCTCGGGACTGATCTTTGTCTCTGACGTTTCAGTTTGCCAGTATTTTCCTGAGCAGAACACCACTCAGTAAGGGTGTTTTTCTGTTTCTCTTCTAGAAGACATGAAGTATTTACCAAAAAAATTTTAGGGTCATCTTAATTATCCATCATTTCCCGTTAAAGAAAGTTTTATCAGGCTGTAGTTTTACCTATTCAATCCCTTTTATTTAATCCAGAAAGCTGCTACCAATCCAGTATAAATTCCATGATTAAGGGCATGCAAAGTGTGCCATTGCAAACATCTACTGTAAGAACAAGGGAAAAGCCACCATTTTGGTGCCTAACCATCTACACCTCCAGTACTGCAACTTACTGCTTTCAAATGAGCTTCCTACGTAACTACCTTCTACACAGTCTCAGCCCAGATCTTTCTCCAGAAGTGAAATACCAAAGAGAAGTTATACAGCTCCTGCATGCAACAACAAATTTTTTAGGGGGGTTGATTTTTTTTTTTTTAAAATAGGAATTTTAACAGAAAATCATCCTATTTATTAGCTGTTCAATCAGTGAAATTCTTTGCCAACCCTTATAATTAAGTCCACCTACCTTGCTGCTTCTCTTTTTTGTACTTGGCCATCTCTTTGTTTGTATAGCCAGTGCTTCGTAAAATGTCCTCCAGAAACATCTCTTTAACTTCAAAAGGTTTTCCTTGGACTGAAAGTATAAATAATTCATAGAAGATTAGAAATTCCTTAGCTTCACTTAAAATACTAATGCGAAAAAATAATTTTTATAGACACAAAAAGTGGAATAAATGTCATTACGGCCTGATTTAAGGAATGATTACATTCCTTGAAAAATCTTTTCAGAATATCTTCACTGGAGTTTATTTTCTTAAAATTACTAGGCCACAAACATTTCAAAATGGAAATATCCGCTGAACAGCCTGTTTCTTATTAACCTCTTCAATTCCACTAGGTGTTACAGCAAGAGATGCTCATAAGATTGACAGTTATTAATTGCAATTTTATCAAAATGAGTAAAAGAAAGTAGCCATTTTTATCTAGGGTTTCAAAAAAATCACTATTAAAGCCTGTCACCTGGATTACAAAACACAAAAGCAATTAATACAGCTTTAGTGCAAGATTGCACAAGCAGATCGACATCTCCGCATGGAACTACTTTCATGGGAAGAGGGTATGGGAGTTACCTTAATTTCCTCAACAAATTAAGCCAAATTTGGCTTTCTTTACTGATTACTCCCTGATAAATGAGTCATCCCAATGGTCTTTAGCTCCCAATAATTTATCCTGATTTCTGTTTCACTGCAACAGTTTTCTAGACCTTATTTGTGGACATTAAAGGATGTTTCTCACATGAACAATTACAATCTCTAGATCTTAATTTCTGGTTCCTTAGCAGACACACTACAGCTGAGTTTAGATCAGTCAGGACTTTCCTTCAGAAAAGAACAAGCTACAATTCACATACTTTTACAACGGCCATGGAGAAATTCCTGTAATACTGACCACAAAATCAGTGCACTACAGGAACCCACAACGTGCTTGTTTCTGTGGTCAGGATTTTGTCAGCTATATTGCTGAAGGAGAATCAAACCTTTTTCAATATATTAACAGCCAAAGTATATAAACTCTCTTTTAATTCTTAAATTCTAAAAAAAATGGAACCCCCCCCTCTTTTCAATTGTAATTAGCCTGTTAAATTTGGTATGACAACACTATAACCACTGGAGAAAGAGACTGTCATGAGAATTTCCAAAACAGACATACTGATCTAAAAGAACAGGAACCTCCAAGAGTAAACTGAAAAGCCACACAACAATTACAACTGAGGCTTCCCCTTGAAAATAAAGAAATATTCAGAAAACACTGAAATCATGTGTTTTCTCCAGATTCCTGCCTCCAACAAGCTTCTAGCCTTATTTTACTAGACAGAAATTCAGAAATAAACACTTTTATCTATATAAAAAAAATTTTTTTCTCACAAACTTTGACTAAAAGAAACCAAAGATTTGTAGACAAGACTCTAGACAAAGTGATCCCACCCATCTCCTAAAGGTTCATATTCTTTAAAAACAGCTGACATGCAGTCTCCTTGATTGGCAAATAAAACATTTCCCTTAAAAGCTTCCTTTCAAAACACATTATACTTGGACATCATTGTTGAAAAAGGAAGAGGTCTGAAAGGTGCTAGAGAAGGTCATTCGTGCAGAAAACCTGCAGGAACAAACCACATCTCCTACACATCTGTGTTTGACTTCTACTAAAGATGAGTTGAATTAAATTAAAAGAGTAATAATGATAACTTTTCTTTGCCTCTGAATGTAATCTGCCTGCAGATTTCTGAGTCTGAACATGAATTGACAGCAATGGCGTGTCTTTTCTGAATATTTACCTAGATGAACATCTAGGAATTTCCTTTAAAATGAAGAATCATGTGATTAAAACATGGAACCCCAATTTGCCTAGGACTGTATTTCTCAAATGGACAGGTGCAGCTACCAGGACACACTTGCATTTACAGGACTCAGAGATAAGAATACTTCTGCACCTTGAATTGGTTGCACATAGTTAAGAAACCAGTGAAATGAACACACCAAGAACCAATACAGTTCTAACTCTCAGTGTATTCATCATGTGCCTTTACTCAGACTAATTTGCTCCAGTTTAGAAAGATCTGGGAGTCTTAGGGCAGGTCTACTCAAAGATAAGAGTTAAGAGAAATACTTACTGTGTATGACAGGGCAGCTTCCAAAATACCTAATAAAAAGATTTGCATCCAGAGCAGCACTAGAAATAATTAGTTTCAAATTATTCTGGTTTTGCAATACATCTCTCAGTTTTATTAACAAGAAGTCACTGAATCTATCCCTCTCATGCACTTCATCCTACAGCAAAAGGAAAAGACCAACCAAAACCAACAGATAAACATCACAGATTCAAGAATACAGCTTTTGACAAATATGAACTTCTTTAAAGCTAAAATACATAATTTAGTGCCACATTACAGAGGCACGAAAATGTGCAACCCTAGTTTAAGGAAGGGGTTTTTTAAAAACTATCCACAAGAAAAAAATAATTCAAAAGGTTTTATAAAGGTGCGAGAGCAAAGTGCACTGCAATGCAGAAGCCACATACACCTTAATTTCAAAGTGAATGTCAGAAACCTGACTCTTGTATTTGAACATCCCTTCTAAGAAAATTCCACAAACCATAAATCCTACAAATATGATTTTAATAAACCCTCATTTCACAACTGATGAGCAACTAAAGAAATACACAATACTGCATAATCAGAAAAAAGCCTGCTTAGATCAAGTATTGAACAAAGCTTGTCATCAATTAAGGCACATCACTGATTAATCATCTTTGTAATTCTTCTGTTTCTTTTTATATGATGAAACAGGGACCCAAATGCAAGATCTGTAAGATGAAGTCAGGAATGTATGAGTGGTTCTCATGCTTTTTTTCACTTTGGTAAAAACGTGGGCACATAAATTTATCGTGATTTTCCTGTCTTCAGCATTAAACTTAATCTGGAGGTAAACATTCTGATTCCACGGACTAACCAGATTCCACAACAGGAATATTCACATAATCGTAAAGGACCACACTTAGATCTAATTTGCTAGAAATTAGACTGCATATTATCATGAAAACATTGGCCAAACAAATGGATGCAAACCTGGTATTGCTAAAATAAATACATGGTAACAGAAATTCTGACATGCTCAACTTGAACCACATCTACATAAGCCTCCCTAGGGCTCTTCTGCTGACAGAGGAAGTTCACAAAAATTCAGACCTCTGTCCTCAACTGCATCATGATTTCACAATTATTAGCATGAACCTAAAATAAGACACTGTTACAGGGGAAAACAAAACACACAAAAAGGCACCAAAACCCCCAAAAACATGCACGTTACAATAAAGAATCATTAAGCCTTTAAGGTTGATTCAGGTTCTATCCAACAAATACACCTAAAATGCTCAACAAATTAGTAAAGAAAACAAGGATCTGATCTTCCAGTGAATATGTTATAGATGCTGCTCCACCCCACAGGAAAGACAGTGGGATCCTTACCACAATAACGTGTGTCACGGTTGACAAGCTGCTGTCTCCTGCCATCAGCGTGCGAAGCAGCATGTCATTGGTGCAAAAGGTTACCAGTGTCTTTGGAGAAACCCTGTGGAACAGTTCAGAAAGACAGCTCAGGTGTTCTGCAACATTTAAAGGCTGCGAGCCTTCCAGGGCTTCAAAATGAAAGGATTGAAGAGCTGCCCACCAGAAGAGGAATTGCAGTTCTCTCATCAAAGAATACATACAGAGCACTTGTTTTTTAATCTGTGCCTATTCCAAGACAGTTCCTAAGGATTCTTAGTGTTTATACTCCAAAACTTCAGACAATGGATTAATCAAAAAAGTAAGTCAAATTTTAATAAACAAGTAAGTAAGTGAAGCACAATGTTGAGAACCTCTCCATGTATTTCAGTTTACTGGAAAATTAAATGTGAACTGCTTTGGAAAAACAGGTTCCAATTTGTCAGCATATGCTTGGATAGAACCTTTACATTTGCCCACGTGTGATGTGTTGACCCAAGCTGGATGCCAGGTGTCCACCAAAGCCACTCAGCTGGGCAGAGGAAAGAAAATACAATGAAAGACTTATGGGATCAAGAAAAGGATGGGGAGACACCAGTCACCAATTATTGTCAGTGGCAAAACAGACTTGGCTTCAGGAAATTAGTTTAGTTTATTGCCAATTAAATCAGAGGAGAACAATGAGAAACAGAACTAAATGTTACAACACCTTCCTCCCACCTCTCCCTTCTTCACAGGCCATCCTCACTCCCAGTTTTCTCTACCTCCTGCCCCCAAAGGCACAGGAGGACAGGGAATCGGGGCTGCAGTCACATGCTGTCTCTGCTGCTCCTTCCTCCTCACAGGGAGGTCTCACTCTCTTCCCCTGTGCCAGCATGGGATCCCTGCCACGGGAGACAGTCCTTTCCCTGTGCCAGTTAGCTGTGCCAGTAAAACCAGCAACTGTCACCATGTTCTCCAGTACTGCCATCCTAAAGGAACTGAGAACTCCTCGTGTGTTGTATTCTACAGATCTTTTCCAGAAGACATGAGCTCACTGGCTGTCAGTCCATACTTCTGGAATTTCTTTCTAAGTCTGGAATTAATCCCTCCTTTCAAAAATCCTTCCACATATTAAATTCAAGTTATCTGTGTTATCTTCACCCATATAAGCAACATAACCAGCTAGCCCTTTTGCCATCTTCTTCTCACCCAGCTGCTGCCCTGTACTGGAAATCCCACTGGTTACAGAGCTCAGAGAATGTAAAAACCCCAAACAATCTTCAGACTTCAATCTATTCCTGCTCTGCTTTAAGTACAAATTCATCAGGTGACATAGAAATCCCTTTTATATCACTTCATGCTTTAAACACAAAAGCTGAAACAGAGGAAATTTAACCCAAAGGAGGCACATAATGCTCAACGTCATCATTCACTTTCTAATTCTGTTGTTCTCCCTTTTATGTCCTCTACCAACTCACACCATGTAGCACTTGTTACAGCATGCTGGTCTTCTTACCTACCTTCAAAGCTTGCAGAACTTGTGAATCCACACAGGTTAGAAGCAGAGAGGGAAAAAACAAAAGAGAGAGGGAAAAAACAAAAGAGAGAGAGAAAAGTGTAGACTTGATTTGAAAATAAGACAAGGATTTACAAATACACACTCTCCTTAGAAGAAATCAATGCAAAGCACTTGCAATTTAGTTCTGTAAGACAACTTACCACATGAAACTGCAAAACGCAGGAGTAAAACTGTCCTTTTCACTCTTCATTCATTACCTTCCCTAACATATTCCACCTATACTTTACACATGGATCAACTGTCTTGAAAAAAGATGTTCAGTACCTGCTTTCCAATCGGATCTGATAACCAATTGTCTGGCCAATCTTTTCTCTTCTTTCTGCTGCCACTCTTTCAGCCACAGCAACAGCTGCCAAACGTCTTGGCTGAGTGCAAAATACACGACAGGGAGTTCCATTTTTGTAACAGTCATCAAGAATAAATTGGGGGATCTGTAGAGAAGCAGTTAGAAGCTTTTAGTTTGAGAAAGTCACAGCTTTTTTTACCAAGGTGAAATAATTTAACAGTGTATCAGGATTACACAGGTTGTAAAAGGATTCACAATAGGATTATCAGTGCAAATGTACCTGAAGGGGAAGAAGGGCAGCAAAAATAAATTTCTGATCTTAAATATAATCTGCCTTTAAAGAAAGCTGAAGCACCTCTCTTCCGCTTTCAGAGAAATCTATAAAAAAAAGCCCTACAGGTAATCTTCCATTTTAACACAATAATATACTAATCTGGGTACTAGAAACAGAACTAGCTACTGTGGTCTTGTTTATTTCATTAAAGAAACATACCTGAGTAGTTTTTCCTGATCCAGTCTCTCCAATAATCAAAACAATCTTATTGTCCTTTATTATTTTGACAATTTCCTCCTGTTTTTCAAAAACTGGTAGTGACTGCCTGAAGGAATCAAACTCTGATTCCCCTCGTTTCACTGGAACTTGAGGGATACCGTCATTAAGGCGCCCACTTGTCTTCTTCACTTCTTTGTTTTCTGTGAAGAGAAGGGAAGAATTTACTTACACAGATATCAGAATGGAAAAATGCACTGCTTAAAAACTGTACTTAAAAGTTAACGTTCTTTACATTATATGCATCCTTGTAGGTAAAGTGACAAACGCATCATACATTTAGAAATCATATTCACTGCAATGTGTCCTGTTATGGTCCTTGAAATAAACATTTTTCAAATGAGTTACTACTTTCATAAATATTTTGAACAAAAATGGACTATCCCAGTGCATTGATGGAAGTCAAAGAAGGTGTCAAACAGCAAAAAGAGAATCAGAAACTGAACCAGAGAAAAGCAGCCTGGCATATTTCCTTGGTCCTTGCATACACATTCACAGCTGCAGTTTGCCTAGAAATACCCACTATAGAGTTAAACCTTTCAGCTACTTCAAGCATGTCTTCTGACAGAAAAGTTGACTTTACTGTGGTTCATATGCCTTCTTTCACATCCTCCCTGGTCTTTCATGACCTCCTTTCAGTCAGTCTTACATAACCCCATGCTCTAGTCCAAGACTTCTCTTCAACCACACCAGTGGAAGCATGCTGTACTCAGAGCACAGCGTGGTGTGTTAGAAAGCAATGCATAAGTAGCCAAGGAACCTACGCATCTTCTGAGGTGGGTACTTTGAATTCCTTGATAATTAGCTTCCAGAAGAATGAAAAGCTTGCTGTAAACTCTGTTATTCATATTTAATGTGACAAACAGATTCATATTCGAAATTACAAGCTCTGTCTTACGAAGACAAATGCAGACGAATAGATCAGGAGAACCAAAACTACATTCTTGGGAAGTAGAGGAAGATAAATTTTACCCTGTTCATTAGCTCCTAAGGAATCGTGTTTCAGTACTTTCGTAACAGCTTCCCTCTGTTCATTAAACAATCCTATTAAATAACTGAAGCAACTACAAAAACAGCAAAGGAAGCACTGAAAGCATTAGGAATCAGAAATATTCAGTGAAACAAGGCATACAAGTGTTTTCTGTTCACTATGCCAAGCTTTGCACACAGAAACAAAACTCTTAACACTCATAACTGTTAATTAAGCAATAATGTTGTTCAAATCATTGTTTTTTTTAAAAAAACCATCATTGTATGAGAAATCTGTCTTCCAATGAACTCTTTCATATTCTAGAAATCATGAAGTCTGGACAGTAGTATTTTATGGACCAAATCTATTTTATAAGACAAAGAAACTTCTTGCTTTAGCAAGAACACGAGTTTCTATATGCAGAACAGCCAACCTCATTTTTTCTTAAGGGCGTTCTTACATGGAGTCACAGAACACCTGACTCTTCAATCTCACCCATGAAACTTCTATGAACTTACATTTCAGAAACATACTTCCAAAAGATTTGGCTGGAACTGGCTCAAAGATTCTAAATTAACTGAGCAATGTGGGTGACAGAACCGTCCAAGTTCCTCACAACACGAGTTACAAAAGACCTCATATTAACAATTCTAAGTCAGGAAAATGCAGGTTTGTTTAGAGGGAAGGGTGTCAGGACAGGGAAGGAGACAGAACAGAAAGGGCTCTGTTTTGTACTTGGGTTGTAAGTTGCTTTTTTCCAGTGCTTTTGATTGACAAGTCCCTATCAGAAGACACACTGAACATACCAGATTCAACAGCACACGCACTTCCTCTCTCTGTCTTCGGCAAAAGTTCCAAGCGTTCTTTATTGGTGACAGGAAAACTCTGAATTAAACTCCAAACAGCCTGTTTTGTACGGAGACCCAGGTCACAAGTCATTACAGCATGTGTGTGTTCTGACACATCCTTCTTCCTTACAGTCAGGTATCGATTTGCTCCTTTTCTGGCAGGGAAAAAAGTATTTTAAGAATAAGTAACCTACTCTAGATTAACTTTTATCTGTCAAGGTAGGAGGTTCTATGGAAAACCTTTGTAAAAAACAGAGCAGAGCACGGTGAGAAGTCTTTTTTATCAAGTCATGAAACTCACAAAACAGTACAGGCACAAACTATCTCCAACTAGCATGTCAGAAGGTTTTCTAAGTAGCAAAACACAAAGACACTTATTTTAATGTTGGCTTTTTAAGCTTTTTTCCCTAGTAGCATTCCATGCAACAGTGCGGGATATGATGGGAACACAGAAAATTTTAACACTAGTAATGAAATTCCATAAAAAATTGCAAAAAAATGAACCAGATAGAAAACTGGACTCCAACTTACCCTTTACTTTTAGACACCAGTCCAAGAGACTGACACAGCCGGTGAACAAACGCTCTTTCAGTACTAGTGAAACTAGAAGGGAATTCCATCTCTAGAATGACAACACAAAATATGCAAAACCCTTAACAATGCAACAGGCAGTATTCTCAACATACCATCCCCATGCTGCAGAACCAAGAGCATCCTGAGTGCTGGGAGGCACCTCCAGAGCTCACCCAGCCCAGCCCCGAGCCGGGGTAGGGTCACACCTGTCGCAGGTGACACAGCCACACAGCCAGGTGGGTTCGGGATGGCTCCACACAGGGGCACTCCCTGCCTTGAGCCCTCCTGGGCTGCCTGTGCCAGCGCTCAGTCACCCCCAGCACAAAGAGGTTCTCCCTCATGCTGAGAGGGAGCTTCCCATGCTTTAGTTTATGGCCATTGCTCCTTGCAGGGTCACTGCCCTCTGAGGTATTTATGGGCACTCATGAGATTCCCTCCAAGTCTTCCCCTCCCCAGACCCAACCGGCGGTGCTCCCGCATCCCTGCCCCTCCCAGAGATGCTCCTGACCCCTCAGAGACGCTCCCTGCCCCTCCCAGAGATGCTCCCTGCCCATCCCAGAGATGCTCCTGATCCCTCAGAGATGCTCCTGATCCCTCAAGGAGATGCTCCCTGCCCCTCACAG
>WBMV01000673.1:0-15007 GCA_013396655.1 Campylorhamphus procurvoides | reverse complement strand
TTCTGTTTTCTAAATTTAAAGGAGAGGGATTATTTCTTGGCCAATATAGATATCTTAGTTCTCCCCTTGAACTAAGACACCACCAGGTCTCCAGCCTCATGCAGGCAGAGTGGGAGCCCTCCGCTGCCACATGGATGACTGATGGCTCTTCAGCATCAGACTCCTTACCAAGCTGCTGCTGTTAAGAACCATCAGGGGGCAGCTCAAAGCACAACCACCAGTTTTGGCTCTGCCTCTACACTTCTTACAAGCCTTTCCACCAAGACACCCAGACCTCAGTATCTGGCAGCAGCTAGCACAAGAAGGCAAAGCAACATCTCAGCGTCTGATAAAGCAGTGCCAGGTACATAAATCAGCTACATAAATCAATCTGATCCAAGAACCTAAAGAAAAGCCCTAAGACCTCAAGTGTCACTGGGGATGCAGTTGTCATCTCACCAGATAGCAGCAGGGCAGAGCCCAGACTCCCACCAGTTATCAGCAGGACCTCCCCACATCCAGGCTGAGTTTTGTTCATAACTTGACAGGAGAGAACAAGAGTACCAGAGTAACTAGCGATGCAGTGCCCAAAACAATATTCAAGTTCAACTCATCACATTGTGTCGATTTATTACATGTTTCTTCAGAACTGCCTCTCCCCTAAGCCACCAGGTTAATCTCCTCCAAGCTGCTCTATCACTTCCCCTCTTCAACTGAACAGGGCAGGAGAAAAATACAACAAAAGGCTTATGGGCAGAGATAAGGACAGTGTGATCACTCAGCAATTTACTGTCACAGGCAAAATAGACTTGGCTTGAGGAAATTATTTAATTTATTGCCAATCAAATCAGAGTAGACTAGTGAGAAATAAAAACAACCCTTAAAACACTCCACCCTTCTTCCTAATGAAGCCGAGCAAGGGCTCCAAGGATTAAAAGTTAGTTTAAAATACTGATGCTGAGAACTCTCTATGAGAAAATGCTTAGTTAGAGATAAAATTTAGGGTCAGTGTGTCCCTGAAAACATGCACATGGACATAAAAGGAGATAGGGAGGATGCACTGAAGAANTCTCTGCTGCTCCTTCCTCCTCACTCTTCCCCTGCTCCAGCATGGGGTCCCACTCATGGGAGACAGTCCTCCACGAACATCTCCAGCATGAGTCCTTTGCATGGGGTGTAGTCCTTCAGGAACACTTTTCCAGCATGGGTCCCCCATGGGGTCAAAATTCTGCCAGAAGACCTACTCCAGTGTGGACTCCCCTCCACAGGGCCACAGGTCCTACCAGGAGCAAGCTCCAGTGTGGGCTTCCCACAGGGTCACAGCCTCCTTTGGGCATCCACCTGCTCTGGCATAGGGTCTTTCACAAGCTGCAGGGTGGATATCTCCTTCACTAGGGCTTCAGGAGGACAACCTGCTTCACCATGATCTTTATAGGCTGCAGAGGAATCTCTGCTCCAGCCCCTAGTGGACCTCCTCTCCCTTCTTCTTCACTGACCTTGGTGTCTGCAAAGTTATTTCTCACATATTCTCAACTCTTTTTTGGCTGCTTGTCTTGGTTTTATTGATAATATGTCCCAGGAGGCAGGACCCCGGATGGAATAGAAATCCCTGCCCCTAAATTATGAAAAATTTTGAAATTATGAGGCGTTTGAGTGGAGTATGAAAATGAATAACAATTTTACTAAAACAGGGAACAAAACAGAATAAAACAACAACTAAGCAATAACAGAGAAAATGTCACCCAAAACCATTCTCTCAGCTCCATGCTGCTGAGACAACGCAGTCCAAATGCATCACATGGTCCCCATGTAGCCTGGGCAAAGTTGTGGCTGCATGAGCAGCAATGGCAGTGGCGGCAGCCACACGGGAGTGGCGACTCCGGGCAGAGACGCCAGCGGCTGCAGTGGCGGCAGGGCTCCAAGTGGCAGGAAATGGCAGGGATGAGTGACGGGAAAAACAAACAGCAACAGCTCACCACGTACACAAAGGGAGCTTCCCCAGCCGGTGGCAGCAAAGCAGGTTCCCCGTGGTGGCTGCAGCGGGCGGGCGGGCAGCAAACTCCTCCAACCAACAGCCCAGGGCAAAGATACCAAGCTCCCCTTGTGCCAACAGTTTTATTCTCTTAAATTCTCACGGGATTTGTCCTGGTGGGAGCCCTCCTCCCTCCCTGCCCCCCCCGGGAGGGGTGTCCCCCCACGCGTCTCCAAAAACTACATGATGGTATGGAGAAATTTAGTTAAACCATAACACTGCTGTTCCACAGCAGTTTTTTCCCCTTTTTAAACATGTTATCACAGAAGTGCTACCACCTTTCCCAATTGACTCAGTTTTGGCCAGCAACGGGTCCATCTTGGAGCCAACTGACATTGGCACTATGGGACATGGGGTAAGCTTCTGGCATCTTCTCACAGAAGCCACACCCATAGCCCCTCTTCTACCAAAACCTGGCCATGCCAACCCAATACAGATGTAAATCCAGAAACCTCACCAACAAAGCAAGAGCAGCATCACCAGGGAAGACACAGAGGGGTACATTTCTTTGGAAGGAGACCACCACTTTCTGTCTTCACCTCTCTGCTCTCACTTCTACAATAGTCTCCATAAGCAGAGTGGTTACTGTAGTGGAGAGACTGAAAAAACTTAAAACACATTAACATAACTGAAGAGATGATTTTATTCAGAAGTTTAGTCTAAATAGTTGTTTCTTCACTGGCAAGACTCCTTGCCCCTTCAGGATTGTCTAGTACCAGACAGATTTGTTTGGATATTAATTGTGAGAAAACTGAAACAAGCAACACAACTGAATGCTCTCAGCAGTGACAGTAAAGAAGTTTGAGTTTTGTTTTCCAGCTTTTCTGATTAATCAGGAGCCCCATTTCCTCATTTGAAACTGTCACATTTCTCACCTAGGAAGGAAAGTTGGGCAACTGCTTTACCTGCACCCACAGGCCTCTGTGTGCTGAATGTCTTTCTTTGGCAAGTTTTAATTTCAGTCCCACTAATAGAAGCTGGTTAAGCTCAATACTATAGGATATGTGCAAGGCAATATCCTGGTCCTACTCATCATTCATCTCCGCATCTCCTAGACACTTACCAGGCACATATTTTCTCAGCATCATTTTGTAAAGGTAATTAATGCAGTTGAGAACCTCACAGACAATTCCAGGAGTTAACACTGGACCCAAATTACATGTTTTTTTCATATAAAGTTAACAACATAATAGAGACAAATGTCATCTCCTTCAGGGTCCTGATGAGCTAAAACCTCCCACTGAAAAACCTAAACTGAGGCAATGAGCTGTCATTTCCCCCTCCCTAAGTTCTCAATGCTCCCAGCTCCATGCTGTAACATGAGTTCCCTAGGTTTGGTTTTTGCACCACTGCAGCCATCTGCCTGAAGACTTCTGGTTGTTCTGCCCAACACACAGTGTTCACGCATGCCTACAGGAGCAGGCAGCACCTGGGCAGGCAGGATCCAGCAAGCTGTTCATTTGCTGAAGCCAAAGAGTATGAGAGATGGGAACCATGACACTGGGAGTTATATTGAGGATTTTATTAGTTGTTCTTCTGCAGAATCAAAATATTTAGCAAATTACTTTAAAGATTCCTCAAGACTGTTGATATTTTAAGTATTTAGAACTTCAACTATCAAAACCAACCCAAAACCTGATTTCTAGTACTAGATGTTATTATGTAATTCTATAGCAGTGTGAGAAATGGAACTAATGCAGTGAGTATATCTCTTAAAGAAAGTGCTTGAAAGAAACCTCCTGCATCCCACTGAGTATTATTTAAAACAAAAAGATAACTGATTTCTTAGCAGAGCATTGCCTTAAATATCCTACAAACCTGGGAGGTTAAGAATACTGAGCTCCAGCTCTCTGCCTTCAGGTTCAAGAACCAACATAATGCAGGTCCAGATAGAGTTCACAGCTTAACTGTTTCAAGGGAACTTACACGCCACTCAGTACTGAACATTCATATCTGGCAGAAGTGTTGGATGCATAGGTAAAACAAAACCAAGAGGAACAGGTTCTCTATGCATAGTGACAGTTTTTGAACCAGTATTTTACTAAGTTGCAGACTAACTTTCCCCCCCAAAAATAAAACTCCATTGCACTAAAGGTCAAATTTAGCCAGTTAATCTGGACTATGACACAGTCAAGTAATTCAGTACAAGCAGATACCATGAAAGCAGCTTCAAAGAAGCAAAGCATCCTAGTTTCAGAATCAACTTAATGTTCTTCTGTTCAACTCCGGTGCAACAATGAATGGGAGAAACCACCCTATCTCTACCTATGTACAATTCCAGTAAAGGCTGGGCAGTCTAAACTCTCTGTGGCCAAACTGGAAAAAGGAAACTTAGGAAAGGACACTTTAAAAATTTAATTTAAGAAAGAAAAAAAGTTGGCTTTCAGTGGAAAAAGAAATCCTAGAGTGATGCACGTGGGCAGACTCGCTCAGACACTCTCCCTTATATGCAAAAAGCCAGACTCCTTCCTGCTGAGATTAAGTCACCCTGGATGTGAAAGTGGCAGGGCTGATTCTGCTCCGTTGCATGATGAGAATCCAGGAATGTGTTTTCAGCTGGCTCCTGCACGGGCCATTAGATCTTCCAAAGCGTTCTGTTGGTCATTGTTATGTAATAATAAGACCTCCTTAATGTCTTTTAGTTCAAAGCCCATTTCTTTAAATTGACTCATTAGCTGGAGAAGCTCTGTGATCTGAAAGACACAGACAGTCCATTATTCGCAAGAGAAAAGAGGATCAGTGTTCAGTGGAGGTTTAACATAGAGCCAGTCTTCAGTGACTGGGTACTCCATAGGGTGGATTTCTACACCCCAAGTACAACCCATTCCAACTCCGGTTGGAGAAAGTCTGCCCACACCAGTCAGCAGAGCTCTGAGTGCAGTAGCCCACAAGAGTCTCACCTTCAGTCCCGTGTTTGCAGTCCTGCATTTTCAAAATCCTCTTCAGCAATGCATCAAAGCTCAGTCTGTGGGGGTGTCTCTCCCAGCAGGAAATTTATCAGCCTGGCCTAACAGACTCTGATTTATGTCACCCTGCTCCCTCATATCTAGCAACTACTGTTGCATCTGAATTTTTTTAAAGTTACTTTGACTTTGGGAACAGCACAGTAGCTCTTGCTATCAAATGGCTCTTCAGATCTAGGGCAAACTTGTGGGATTAACACAAATCCTATTGGACACACTGTGTAAAATACTACCAACATAAACCACAAATCCTCCCTGAACTTTGTAAAAAATAAAGTAACAAGAAGTGAATGACTGATCAAACTTTTATGGACCCTCTGCCATTTACAGGACCTCTACTCCACTTCGGGGTGGGGGGTACAATGAATGATGACAAAACCAAACTAAACCAAACCAGGTTGAAATGAACAATCAGGAGATTAGCCATTTCCAGTTTTGGGGTTAAGCCAGTAGCAAACTAATTTACTGAACTAGGTCACTTCTCCCATCTTCACACTGTTGTTCCTTGGTTTGCAAGCTCATCACCAAGTCCAAGAAAGGCAGAAAGGCATATATATAACATTAGTAGTGACTAATGTTATCTTGCCTGGACTTGTGCAAAGCATTTGACATGGTCCTGCACAACATCCTTGTCTCTAAACTGGAGAGACATGGATTTGATGGGTGCACCACTCGGTGGATAAGGAATTGGCTGGATGGTTGCACTCAAGGGGTTGCAGTCAAGGGCTCAATGTCCAAGTGGAGACCAGTGACAGGTTGTGACCAGTTGAAACTGGCCAAATGCCAAGAGCCAAAGGGCCCAGGACAGAGGCCCCAAAATGCCCCTCCTGGCCACAGAGAGGGGGAGGGAGAGAAAAAAAACCCACAAACCCAAACTTCAGTAGAACTAAAGCAGTTTATATATATATATATATAAAGAGGAGAAAAGAGAAAGAAAACAAGCCTTTACTTCCCTCTCACCAAAACAATTGTCGTTCCCGAATCTCAGGNCTCAGCAGGTTTCCTGATGACACCAAGCTGTGTGGTGCAGCTGACATGCTGGAGGGAAGGGATGCCATCCAGAGGGACCTTGACAGGTGGGCCTATGTAAACCTCATAAAGTTCAACAAGGCCAAGTGCAAGGTCCTGCACCCGGGTTAGGGCAAACACTGGTATCAATACAGGCTGAGGGATGAACACATTGAGAGCAGCCCTGCCAAGAAAGACTTGGGGGTGCTGGTGGATGAGAGGCTGGACATGACCCGGAAATGTGTGCTCACAGCCCAGAAACCCAATTATATTCTGGGCTGCATCAAAAGCAGTGTGGCCAGCAGGTCAAGGGAGGTGATTCTGCCTATCTACTCTCCTCTTGTGAGACCCCACCTGGAGTATTGTGTCCAGCTCTGGGATCACCAGCACAGGAAGAACATGGGCTCACTGGAGCGAGTCCAGAGGAGGCCATGAAGATGATCAGAGGGCTGGAGCACCTCTCCTATGAAGACAGGCGGAGAAAGTTGGAATTGTTCATCCTGGAGAAGAGAAAGCTCCAGGGAGACCCTGTAGCAGCCTTCCAGTACCTAAAGGGGCTACAAGAGATCTGGAGAAGGACTTTTTACAAGGGCATGTAGTGATAGGATGAAGGGGAATGGCTTTAAACTGAAAGGAAGAAATTCTTCACTGTGAGGGTGGTGAGGCCCCGGCACAGGTTGCCCAGAGAAGTTGTGGATGCCCCATCCCTGGAAGTATTCAAGGCCAGGCTGGATGGGGCTTTGAGCACCTTCCAGGTGTCCCTGCCCACAGCAGAGTGGGTTGGAACTAGATGATTTTATGGTCCCTTCCAACCCAAACCATTCTATGATTCTGTGTCTGGGGGGGTTGAGTTGCACCTCTAAAGATTTCATATAACTTGGCACACAACAGACAGGCAAACTTTAAAAGATCCTGCTGCCTTCTGAGCTAGCTACCTGTTCCTGCCTCTGTATTTTTGGTGCTTGTAAAACAGACAGACAATGAACCAGACCTCAAAAAAAACCATTTTCCAGCTTTTTCCAGAGAGAGCACTAACCCAATTTGCTGAGCAGCCAAGCATTTGTACAAGGGAGAAAATTCACGGCCAAGGCAGGCTGGCACGTTTTGAAAGATAATTTGCTGGTTCTGAAATTAACTGTCTCTATACCAAACATCCCACCCACAAGAGAACTCTGGATTCAAAACATTACAACCAGAATAATTAGGGTCTTGAAAAAATCCTGCCCCCATATGTGGTGGTTTAGTTTTCTTGGTTTTGGTTTAGGCCTTCCCTAGTAACCAGGTCATAACTAAGGAAGTATTCCACACCATTCCTTCACATAATCAGGGATATATAAAGATGGGGAGTTTCCTCCCTCTCTCTCTCTTCCTTTCGTGTGCTTGGAGGACATCAGGTCTCTGTTGGCTTTAGCTCTTATCTATCTGAGCTATCAGACAAACTGGTGTCCCAGCTGTGCAGAGGGGAAGGACCTGCTTTCTCTTAAGGGGAGTTTGGTGAGAATCGATTGTATTAGTTACTTATTGAGCTTTTCCCTGAGTTTACGAGTGTGTGTATTTGTTTTGTTTGGTTTTACCTGTTTTTGTCCCATTTCTCTTTTCCCCCTTTTCCCTTTTGGAGTTGTTTGGGGTTCTTCTTCTGTATATACATAGTGTTTGATTGTATACAACTGTAATACATGTGAATATATATATATATACTTTTACTACAATTTTCTTTTGGTACTTTTTTTCTTCTCTCTCGGGAGTCTATGTGGCCGGCAGCTGGGTTTGGCAGGGAGCCACTCCAAACCTCCACACCATAAAAACGCATGCAAGTGAGAATGATAAAGCAACATGGAATAATTCTAATGCTTTAACACATATTCACTTTATCACCACAGCAATGTCCTTCAGCAGTCAATTTTGGAAACAAGGCAGCATTACCACAAAAGCCACAATTACATCAGCCAGAGGAACTGCATACTCTCTCTATTCTTGCACACATTGCGCCCTCACCTTCTTCTCTGAACACTGATGCATTTCCAAAGCTGCTTCAACAAGAAGTGGATCAAAACCCTTCTCACAAAGCTGTCCATGTACAAACAGGTAATCCAAAACCTGTGGAGAATGAAGAAAAGAAACTAAGCTTGCAGAGTAGCATTTGCAGCACATGGCTGAATACCATCTTTGTACATGCAGAGGGGCTCAGCACAACTTTACCCCAGGCTTCACCAGGGACTCAGATAAAATCCTTCCTAGTAGATCTGAGACAGTCTTTATGCAAGAACTTGTTCAGAGAAAGTAGATGAGCCCTTCTGTCCTTCTATATTCTCCCACCAGCTCTGAACATCATCTGCTCTAGTCAAAACAGTCTCACAAGCCAATCTTTAGAAGTTTAACTGTGCTTTTTATACTACAAGTTTTTAAGATGAAACTGTAGGTTCAGCAGTCAAGATGTGTCAGCTTTTAGCTTTCTCTCAGACGCCCACAAGAGCTGATGCAATCTGAAAGCAGTCAGCCTTTTAAGATGAACTCAGCATACTGGTGAGTGAGCTGCAAATCCCAGCTCACACACATAGAAACTTCTTATCCATCCTCAGTTTTGAGAGTTAGGGGGAAAGGTCAGATAGGTAACACTAGGTACACAAAAGAATGCAGCTTGTAAATACAGCAGGATTTAAAAGCACCATCCTAAGGGACATTTTTTCCATTTGATACTACAGTTCACTCCAGTGCACAGTTTAAATCACTCTCAATGTGTAGGTAGTCAGCAAGATCAGCTCCACAAGAAGGAGTCACTGGGATGCTCCTCCTCCCCAGGCAACAGGCACAGCCCTGCCAGGCAATGCTCTGCACACAGTCCACCTAGGGTTTCCCACACAGAAAGTTGGCCACACTCTCTCTGCTTTAAAATGTTTGTTTGGAGCGGACCCAAGACCCAGAGCCACGCTTCACCCTGCAGCGCTTTATGCTCAGTGACCTGGTTTTAGCAAGCATTTGAGGCAACACACAAGGCAAGAAGCAACACAACACACAAAAGAAAGTTAGTCAGTGGTACCTTGCAAGAGCCTTTCAGGGGTATTGTAAGTCTGCAAGGGCAAATCCCTCTCTACAGGGAGAGACATCAGCATTGCAACCCATTCTCAGAACAAGGGAAGTTGGCTGTTTTTTTGTCACATGGCACTAAGCATGGCATAGAGCCATGCTAAACCTCCTTCAGATGGTTTTGTGGCTACTGGGAAGGCCCAGTATCTCTCCCAGCTTCACGTGGAGCTAAGGGCCCACCCCAAGCTCAGCACAGCTCTGACCCAGCACCCACAGGTGTGGCCAACTCAGTCTCTCATCAGAAACAAGTGTGGACACTTTTGTTTTGGGAGCCTTTACTGCCAGGTGACAACTTCTCTAGTGGTTAATATCCCAGCAGTTACAGGCTGCAACCTCTTGTTAGAATATATTCCCCCCTATCCGTTTTGCAAACCCCGGTTTGTTTCTCAGCAGTATCAGAATCCAATCAAGGGTTTTTCCCCACCGCACAAGCTCTTACTTGGTCTATGTTCTGCCCCTTCTTCTTCATGGCTTTCAGGACATCCTCAGGTGCATACCCCATGTTGACGACCGTCTCTACGCACTGCCTCTCGCTATCAGAGAGATCCTGCTGTAGTTCAGGAGCAGGGCCATCCGACCACTTTGTGCAGCTGGTGTTATTGGGCACTTTAGACACAGGGAAATTTTGATGCTTTACCTAAAGGGGAAAATCCAGAGGCTGAGGTAATAGTGCAGAACCAGGATACTCCATGTAATTAATCCAAGAGGCTTTTTAGACTGCCCTTGGGAAGTTACTCACTGTTAGGATGAAACCAAGCAGTGCACTTAGTCTGATTCTCACCATACTTCTTTAACCTTTAAAACAACCAACAACCCAGCTTCTTTCCAATATACCCTCTCCTACCAGTGGATGAAAACCTTTCAGTACCCAACCTCAGCATGCAGATTGCTTCCTTTACCCCAAGTTTACTCATCACCTATGATTTTCTGTACTCAAAGGAACAGTACTTCTGGAGATTTTCAGAAACACGATCCAATGCAAGCACTCAGGTATTTGGGAACTTACCGTAGGGATTTCTGTTTCCTTGTAGTCTGGGTGTACCTGCTGGACAACACACAAATAAAACGACTATAAACATTATGCACCAGTGAACAGAATTTGCTACAGCTGAGGAAGAAGGATTTTATGGGAGAGATCTGGGAATAAATCTTCTATACTAGGGAGACTTGTGGTCTGATCAGGCTTCCACATGTGAGATGCAGACATTACACAGTGGTGTGTAGTTATAGAATAGACATCATAAGGATAATTTCTTCTTTCAACACTCTACAAAACCAGATTATACTTCAAGAAGGATGTGTCCTCTCTCATAATAATTGTAAACTTGTTTATTCTGTCACTGTGACTTCTACATGTTCACAAAGCTCAGTCTAACACACTGGCTCTTGTTCAGCTTGACCCAGTGCCACCTATTGGAGGAGGAAGGAAAAGAAGAGGGAGGAAAAATAAAAAGGGCTTGTTCTGCATTTCTGCCCATTTTCATCTCCAGGGTAAGGATTTATCTTCTAGGACACAAAGCCCAGAGAAATTATGTTTGGTCTGATGGACTGGTTTATGCAAGAAACTCTCCTTATGGTAGTAGAGGGGTTCAAAGCTCTTCACATACCTCCCTTCCTCCAGGCACTTTTGCCAAAGCAAAAAGTACTAGAATAGGGGATACACTGAAATGGGGTTCTGGAGTAGCCCTGAAATCAGCTGGTTATCAAACTGAAGGATGATGCTTTGTTATCGATGCTGCAGCCAGGAAAACCAAAACTGCTTCTGACACCAGAGATTCAAGAGTCCAGGACCAACTCCTCTTCCTCAATGTACTTGAGCTTGACAACCTGTGCTTGTGGTCAGCAACTTCCAGTGGAGGAGGGAAACACCTAAAGGAATTGCAGGGGACAAAGCCAGGACCGGTCATTGAGCAGCCATGCCCCTTTACATCTCAAACTTGTATTTCAGTGCCCTTCAAGAAGCAAACGTGCATTGCTTTCAGTATGTGCTTGCACACTGTACCTAGTTTTAGGGACTTCATACAGAGGCTGGGAGCCCTGTCTGCAGCTGGTGTGCCTGCACGCATCATGCTACTGCAGCAATATATATTCTGAATGGTCCACCAGGAGTGCCCCATCCTCCTGCAACTAGATTTCTTTAAATGCATCATACTAATTGAGTCTCTGATCAGCTTTGTTTAATTCTAACCTGTTGACTTCACTAGTAATTTCTCCCCTCTGCCAATGCTGCAAAAAGAAAACTAGTGAGCTTCAGAAAAACAAAAAACCCAAACAAAACCAACCAACCAACCAACCAAAACCAAAAAACCCCACACAACCCCCCTCCACCAAAAACACTCCAAGGAGAGGGGACCACCCAGAACAGAATCAGTGCAGTCTCAGAGAAATCACAAGTTTATTTCCATCCAAAGAACCCTAGATCCAATTCACTGGTAAAGCATAAACTCCAGTGGTAACTCCAAATCCAAAGTTACAATTTCTAGTCTTGTGAGAAAAAAATTTCTATATAAAAATCACTGTGGAATACACTGGGACGTATAATTGTCCTGAGGCTTTCTAAAAAGGACAGGCTTATTGTTGTGCAAACTTTAAAGGGAGGCATGACCCTTCTGCTCCCAGTCAGAGATGACTGTGATTTCCTTCTATCGTTTTCACTTTCTGAGGAGTTTTGTTACATTTACTTCAATTTCAAACAATTTAAATTTCAAAATTTTGTTACATTTACTTCAAATCATGTTTAAGAAATGACTGGACGTGACACTCAGTGCTCTGATCTGGTTGACAAGGTGGTGACCTGTCAAAGGTTGGACTCGATGATCTGAGAGGTCTTTTCCAACCTAAATGATTCTGTGATTCAATTTCTTGCAACTCAGCTGTCCTTTTCTAGCCACTGGGACCATATTGTGGAAATATGAAACAAGTACATTCTGAAGTCTTCGAATTTAAACAGAAAGAACTAGTTCTGTTGGCATACCTATTTCTTGGTTTGATACTTTCAAAGTGGAAACAGTTTCAAATTAAGATCTTTATTATTTCTCCTAATAAGACTATTTTTTGTTTGTTTATCGGTTTGTATCTTTCCTTACAGTATTCTTGAGAATATACCTTCCCTCTTGGTCTTTAATAAGTTTTAATGCAGCATAGAGATTTGAATAGAGTGAAAATGTGGTCATCTGAATGTCCATCTATCTAGTTGTGAATGATCTTTCATGTTAGTCCCCAGAGATGTGTCATAGTTCAAGATTTCACCTCTGAGCTACATACGATCACCTCTCAAACCTGTGATATGTAGCAGTAGCAGTGAGCAGTTGCTCAGCACACTGCTGCTTCTGCTAGTTTACTGTATTAAATTTGTTCTAGTCATCAATAAACAACTGTTCTGCTGTGCTCTGACAAATATATGAGTTGTCAGAATACTGTAATTCTCAATTAATAATGCATTTACCTAAGTCTGAAAATAGGTGAGAGAACAACAGGAGAGCAGCAGTATCACTTGTTTCAGAGCGCATGGTATCACACAAAAACCTACAGTATGTCAGTAAGGCCACAGAATCACTGAAGCAGCACTTATATTGGACAGAAGCAGCCAGATTATTTTAGAGCCAGCTAAAGGATTTGACTATACAGCTTTCACTAGGCTTCATGAGTATTGGTATCCAGATTTTAGGTTCTTTGGGGAAAAAAATATCCACAAGCTTACTGATGTACTGGTTTTAGCTGGGGTAGAATTATCTTTCTTCACAGTACCTAGTATAGGGCTGTGTTTGGGAAACAGTGCTGATAACACAGATTTATTTTTGTTGTTGTTATTGCTGAGCAGCACTTGCACAGCATCAAAGCCTTTTCTGCTTCTTATACTGCTCTGCCAGTGATTAGGCTGGGGGTGCACAAGAAGTTGGGAGGAGACACAGCTCTAACATCTGACCCCAACTGATCAAAGGGATATTCTGTACCATATGGCATCATTCTCAGTATATAAAGACAGGGGAAGAAGGAAGAAAGGGAAGGACATGTGGAGTTATGGCATTTGTATTCCCAGGTAATTGTTATGCATGATGGAGCCCTGCTTTCCTGGAAATGGCTGAACAGCTGCCTGCCCTTGGGAAGTAGTGAATGAATTCCTTGTTTTGTTTTGCTTGTGTGCACAGCTTTTGCTTTGCCTATTAAACTTTCTGTCTTTACCTCAACCCATGAGTTTTCTAGCTTGTACCCTTCTGATTCTCTCCCCGATCCTGCTGGTGGGGGAGTGAACGAGCAGCTGTGTGATACGTGGTTGCTGGTGGGGGTGAAACCACAACAGGCTTTTTGATGCCCAACTTGGGGATCAAAGGGTTCAAGATAAAAACAGATTTGATTGGAATATGCCAGGTCAAAGTTATAGCTGTTAGTGCTGTTTATTATTGGCAGGCTCCTGTGCTTGCCATGGGCTTACTTGCCTGACTGTAAATTAGAGTCTAGTAGTCATCAGTGGCTGCTTTTCGCTTTTGCTGCTGCTGTACTGCTTATCACCTCACTGTATTGAGCCTGGGAACATTTTGATAACAGCCATGGTGATGTGCCTGGGCTGGCAGATGGCCAGGACATTGTTGCTGTTCCTGTGCTGCTGTACTGGACAGGCTGGAACTCCAGCGTGAACTTGAGTCAAAGGGACTGTGACCTGTGGATGAGTACACTCAGGAGCAGAGATCTGTCTACAGCCTGTGGAGGAGCCTCACACCAGAGCATGTGGATACCCAAAGGAGGCTGTGATCCCATGAGAAGCCAGCACTGGAGCTGGCTCCTGGCAGGACCTGTGGAGAGAAGAGCCCATACTGGAACAGGTTTGCTGGCAGGATTTGTGAGCCCATGAGGGACCCACACTAGAGCAGTTTGTGAAGAACTGCAGCCTGTGGGAAGGACCCACACTGGAGAAGTTCAAAGAGGACTGTCTCCTGTTGGAGGGACCCCATGCTGGAGCAGGGGAAGCAGAGTTTCCCTTGCAGCCCATGGTGAGGCAGCTGTGCCCCTGCAGCTATGGAGGACTATGATGTGACTATACTAATGGGGGACACTAGCAGGAACCCCTTGTTGCATCCAGGGGAGGAGCTCATAGCAATGTCAAACCCTATAACCTGTCCCAAAAGGACTAGGGGTGGAGATTGAAATGGATATACCTTTCAATTGTTGTCAGCTACAATTTGAGTTGTATGTTACATGAATTACTATAAGAGGAACCACCCCAAAAAATGGAGGAGAAGCCTTACAAGCAGCACTGCAAGTACAGCAGTGACCCAACCTGAGCTGGATGTGGTGCTCCGTAACTCCAAGCAACACACCACCTCTCCTGTCTTGAGTGACCACCAGAACAGGTGGAGCCCAAAGTCATGGACTAAATGAACTCAAAGGACATTTTGTGGACATTTTCCAAGGGTGGTCCATAGACTAAGGGAATAATATCTGTGTATTATACCAAAGAATGGGAATGGGGGTGGTGGTTAATGAAGTTATATTGGATAGTGTCTTCTCCACGGGCACCTACCCCCTTGTCATGGGGGAGAAGCTTGCGTGCCCTTATGAGGTTGCGAGCTGTGCTAGTGGTGGTACATGCCTCCGGTAGGGTCTGCCATGCTAGTCAGGTCTCAACTGAAGGGTCAGACAAAGTGTGTCCATAGGCAGGATGGGCTCGCTAGCCCCCCGGCAACCATCCTAGGAGAAGGACAATTCCAACTCCAAACCCGGGCACATGGAGCTCACTTAGCCCTGTAGGGCCATCCATCTAAGAGAAGGACACTCTAACCAAACCTACATCCTGAGGACTTCACCGCCACCATCGAAGCTCACTTGGCCCGGGCAGATGAACCTTAGGAGTAAAGGGTGGGGCCAGTTCTTCATACGCTGCACCTCACCTAAAAAATCCATTGCGCAGGCTCTGGAGAACTTCCCACACTGGCAAAGCCCTGCA
>WBMV01000672.1:43696-63837 GCA_013396655.1 Campylorhamphus procurvoides | reverse complement strand
TCCATGGGCTGCAGGGCCACAGCATGCCTCACCTCACCATCACCTTCACTATGGGCTGCAGGGGAACCTCTGCTCCAGTGCCTGAACACCTCTCCCTCTCTTCTGCACTGACCTTAGTGTCTGCAGGGCTGTTGCTGTGACAGAGTCTCACTCTTCTGGTCTAGCTGAAATTGCTACTGTGCAGAATATTTCCCCCCTTCTTAAATATGTTATCCCATAGGTGCTACCAGCACTGACAGGCTCAGCTTTGGCCAGTGCTGTGTCCATCCTGAAGCTGGCAACAGCTTTGTTGGACACAAGGGAAGCTTCTAGCTGCTTCTTACAAAAGCCACTCTTGTACCTTCCCAGTACCTTGCCACGAAAACCCAACACAGAAGCTCAGGGATGAACATAAGGAGTGACTGACAGCAACTATTAAAATGAAAGTTGAGCTAAACACAACAGAGACATAGTTATAAGAGTTGAGATCATCAATGAGCAATAGTAGGTAAGTGAATTAACTTGCTGTTTTAAGGTTTCATCCTTGAGTTAATAAAAAAGACACAGATACACATCTTCCCGAGTCAATCAGGTTAACACTATCTGTGCCTAACAGAGCATGTGAAAAAAAAGGCCTGTGAACAAATTTTTACAGATAGAAGAACACTGCACTCATCCCAGTGATACTTTGGGATGAATATGAAAACTGGAAAGCTTCTACTAAGCTGCAGTGAGGAAAGGGGAAAGCAGGCTTCTACTGGTTGTTAGAATGCTTCTTATGAGCAGCCATGAAAAGTTCAGAAGAGGAAATATGCAAGAACAAGATGACAGAAGAACAGTGTCAACAAATAACATTACATATAAAGGGTGAGTTGCATGGTGAAAAAAAAAAAACAAAGTTCTCAGAATGACAACTGCAGCCTCAGATCATGGCAATGACCACAGGTATAGGGATCATTTACTAGTCAACTGAAATAGCTGCTGTTAAAGTGAAGGCTGTGATGTACACCAAGGGTGGTGAGTGGCCAGAAGGTATGTGGCCTGATTGATCCTGATCCCCCCTGTCTTCCTCACTCTATTGGTTTTGACTGGAATAGAGTTAAATTCCTTCACAGTAGTTTGTTTTGGGCTGGTTTTGGACTTTTGCTTGTTGCCTGCTCTAAAAGAAGCTGATCACATTGCTGGACAGAAGTGTAACTCTAATGCCTCATGCTTATGTACAAACGTGCCTGAAATTTCAACTAAGGAGCTTATGTTAACACTTACACAAAAATGTTTTAATTTCTCTATATGCCTGAACAAATTTCTTTAAATTTAACACATGTTCCAAGCATAGCTTTGGAATTATATACATATTGAAAACTTCCACAATATTACTAGCATCACACAAGAGAGTAAAGAACTGAAAGTACCATTAGCCTTCAGTATTCATAAATATTTTAATATTTTCACATGAAAAATTTAAGAGGAATATATATTCAGAGTTACAGAAATGGCAGAATTAAAATAATGATGCATGTTATGTTTACTGTGCTAAGCTTCTACCAGATCCTCAGGAACCTGTGTTTTCAGCAGTAATGACATTTGTAAAGTTTGGATTTTAAAAATTAAGCCTTACCTGCCAATTATTGCAGTATAGATTCTACTTGCAATTTTTGACTGTGACAAGACCAAATAATTAAACTGTGTGTAAGAACTTAGAGGGAAAATAAAAAACAGTATCATAAAGAGTTTGATTAGAAACCCGTAAGACTTTGGGACTTTACTATAACCACTAGAAAAAACTTTCTAGTGAGGCCAGCTACCTCTTCTGTACATGAGGTGGCCGCGGTCTACTAATACATAATATAACATGTTTCATGAATAATATGGAGATGTTTTATTTTAAAAAATTGTTAGAAAAAGAGAACTGTTCTTACAAAACAGAGAAACTGCATCACCAGGACATGAGCACATGCACTTTATGTTTTACATTACTGGCTGAGCAAAAAGTAAGATTTTGGCTAAATTAGTTCAGGCAGTTAAAACCGCAACAAAACAATCGAATGGTTCAGGACAAGAACTTTCCTTCCGTCCTCCTCTCAAGAACTCTGAAACCTGTGTGTAAGAACAGAGGTACAAAGCATTTATCTTCCAAACAGAAAAACAAAAACACTAGACCTACACGGAAGGAAGGTTTAGTACAACATCTGCAATAAATACAAAGGAAAAGCTATGCAGACCTCTGGGAATGGGAATTTGCCCTGTTTGCTAAGTTCTTGCCTTGGGAACCTCATATTTTTGACATGATTCAATTTGTTCATTGATGTAGCAAACTAAACCAGAAGCCAAACAAGACAACCTTGCTGAAATCTCTTCTTTGAAAAGACTGTTCCAGAAATTCAGGAAAGTGGCACAAACTGTGAGAAACTGTTAGAAACTGTTCACTGCTACCCAAGTGTGAGAAACTATACAGCTATATAAAAATCCACAAATATATAAAATATTAAAATCTACAAATACAGAAAAATCCCAAGGCATCAGAAGTACCTTAAAATAGCTTCCAGTTTAATACATGACTATTACGGCACTTGGATGTTTAATACAAATATCCATAGGAAATATTTGCAGATTCTAGGTCGAACTCACCCTCATACCAACTAAATGCCTATTTGCCACAATTCACCCTTCTATTTTGGACTGTCTGAATTCAGTAATGTGTCATGGAAATGCATAAACTCCTTTCAAAGACATCTATTGAATTGGTTTGTTAGACACTTGCCGAAATTGCAGCAAGAGTTTCTGTCCTCTACAGCAGCTCTAGACAGGGGGATGGGACTGCACAGACTCCTTATGTCTGCTGTACTCTAATGAAAAGGTCAAAATCAGAATTATCCCCCTGCTGAATCTTTCTTAGTCCAGAAGAATTCCTTCAAAATTAGTTTTTCTATTATTACTAGAAAGTTGCAATCAATCTTTGAGCTGCTTTTTGGGTCAAAATTCAGTAGCATCCACAGTTTGGAGTTACACCTAACCTTCAAAAAAAAAAAAGGACAAAGATGGCTGCCTGAACACTGACAGAACTACAGAGAACACTGCATGAAATTTCTTTAGATAGCAATTAAAATACTCTCTACAACTCAACTCCCCTTAACATAAAACCAGAAAAAATAATTAATAGCCTAAAATAATCTAAGTGGATCAGTTTTACTCTCTGTAATAAGCAGGGAAGACTGAACCTTTGATGCATCAGACAAAAGAAAAAAGATACATGCTTCAAACACTTATATGAAGATGCCACCAAGCTAAGCAGTGTGGTTGACATACCTGAAGGACAGAATGCAATCCAGAGGGACCCTGGACAAGATTGAGAAGTGGGGCCATGGGAACATCATGAGATTCAACAAGGCCAAGTGCAAGGTGCTACATCTGGGTAGAAGTAACCCTGGTATCAACACAGGCTGGGGGATAAATGGATTGAGAAGGACACCCCTTGCCGAGAAGGACTTGGGGGTGTTGGTGGGTGACAGGCTGGACATGACCCAGCAATGTGCACTTGAAATCCAGAAAGCCAACTGTGTCCTAGGCTGCATCAAAGCCAGTGTGGCCAGCAAGGCAAGGGAGGAGATTCTGCCCCTCTACTCTTCTTTGGTGAGACCCCACCTTGAGCATTGCATCCAGCTCCGGGGTCCTCAGCACAGAAAGACACAGACCTGTGGAATGAGTCCAAAGGAGGGTCATGAAGGTTACTGGAGGGTTGGAGCACCTCTCCTATGAGGAAAGGCTGAGAGAGTCAGGACTGTTAAGCCTGATGAAGAGAAGGCTCTGAGACGATCTTACAGCAACCTTGCATTATGTGAAAGATGGGGACAGACCTTTTAGCAGGACTTGTTGTTACAGAACACAGGGTAAAGATTTTAAACTGGAGAAGCGTCAGTTTATATTAGATATAAGAAAGAAGTTTTTTTACAATGAGTGTGGATGCCCCATCCCTGGAAGTGTTCAAGTTCAGGTTGGGTGAAGCTCTGAGCAATCTGAGCAATATTTTATTTCTCTGAATATCTCCTGTGTTCACAACATGCAGCAAAGCTAGATGTTTTAAGGTATATTTCAGAATCTCCTGTGATAACAGCAGTAATTCCACTCTGTATTTGGAGATTATTTCAGAACTGATTTCAGGGACCTAAAAGCACTTCAGTGTGCTTATTCATACCTCATATTGCTCAATCTCAAATTGAAAGAGAGTTACTTTAACTGAATTAGACCAGAATTACAGAGATAAATTAAATTATGACTGCAGAAAAGATCTCACTGCAATTCTGAGTAGTTTGCATCCAAGGGGGGGTGATCTCTTCTCTTAGCTCACAAAGGCAGTACTGAAGTAATTCACAATTGTGTCCTAGTTACAGTGGTCGGGACCCACTGTGTGGGTGTAACCAAAACTCTGTATTCTACACCCTCTATGTTATTTCTGATGAACTGTTGAAATGGATGGCTGGCAGCAGTTGCCCAAGGTACACCTGACACCTCAGGCTCTGGGTGTTAAAGAACTCTGTGAGACAGTGAAGTTTTCCTGTCTTCACACCAATGACTCAAGTGTGATAACTTCCCTCTGGGGAGTCATTAGCACCTTCACACCCAGCTTGAGGGGTCACGTCTGTTAATGGGCCATCAAGGATTCCAAAAATATGCCATGACTCACAGAGTAAATCACCCATTGTGATACGCCCTGTCCTGGGGGAGGCACTGGGTATTCCAACCTGAATTTGAGTACATATAATCTTCAGCTTTAGGGACTTCTGGTACCACTCGTCAGATCCAGAGGAGGACCAGAACCTCAAAAGGACTGCGACTGCCACTCTTGACCAAACTGTGACCATCATCCTCACCAACGGGTTTCTTCTTTCCTTTTACTTTGTACTCAGTGGGCCATGGGGTGCTCAGCACAGGGGCTGGCGAACTCCATTCTGTTTGTGCCCCACGATGCTGGGCTGTACATCTGGTTTTTGTGGGTCAAAAGAATTTCTTCTCTGTATCATTGTACTTATTTGTAATCTTTTTATTAAATTGTAATTCTGACTTCTAATATCTTTTTGAGTTGGGTTCATTTTTCCTGCTGGTTTACCTTTAAACCAGCACAACTTACTCTTAAAGGTAAAAAACTACAAATGCTTGTATGTGACAATATCTCCTAATAATTTCGTTTGCCAATAAATTACTTTTACATTTTAAAACCAAGGCACTACAATTGGTCATGACCATCATGCAGTTTGGTGGCATTCTGCACCACTGGGAGAACATTGGCAGGAAAGACTTTAGAGAATCATAAATGACGTGTGGAAAAGACCCCACAACTAGGTAGTTGTTGAGAAGGTATGTTTATTCAGCATTCTGGGTGCATGGGGGATTGGTCCACCAAAGACAGGCACACCTGTCTGTGCTCATAGGCTTGCTTAAATGCAGATACAATAGGCATATTCATTATTTCCTTATACATATGCATTATTTTCTTAGAAAAGGCAGGCTTATTCTAATCAGTTCAGGGAAATAATTTCCATTTTCTCCACCCTGCGCTCCTCCCATATGAGTTTGCACACTGGTTTCCATTTTTCCTGGGCCAGGGTCTTCAGGGATCTTGGGGATGAAGGTCGTGGGTCTTCCTCGCTGTGTCCTTTTCAACTTGGTTCAAAAAGTAGATTAAATCAGTTTCGTTAGCAACTTGAACTGGTCTTATGAGCAAACTTCTATAGCTATCTTATTTTCTTGACATATTTCCTGATTTATGTTTAGTTGCAGAAGCCTCAAGGCCAGGTACTGATAGTAACCATAATATATTTCCTGGTTCTATATTTGTCTCTAATTAGGGCTTTAACCATGCAGTCTACCTTTGCAAGCTTTAGCAAAAGCCCCTACAATTATTTCTATTAACCCTCTCAGTGTTAGTTCCCTATTGATACCTTATATCAGTTCCCTCTAAGTGTTAGTTCCTTATATCAGTTATTGATACCTTGTATCAGTCCCCTTTAAGTGTTAGTTCCCTATATCATAACTTTTACTTATACAGCATTAAAGAGATGATTTTTAGACTTAAAAGGGACAAATATAAGTGTTATTGCAGGGTAATTACATCTTATTTTTCAATCAATTACACTGTAAGTTAATTTTAAAAAAAAATCTGTATTTCTCCTGTATTTAGGACAGCCATGTATTAATTAGAGAGACAGGCAGCCACACTGGCTTGCATAGCACCTGTCTGTTCTGCTGAAACTATATCCTAGAAAGCAACTTTATACTTTGACTAACTCCTAAAGTCTACAGTCACATACTCTACTGTTGAGAGAAAATGGGAAGTCCATCTTAAATCCTACCCTTTATTTCTCAAGATGGAACTATGCACTAAGTATGTTTCCTGTGAGAGAGATTTCAAAAGTGTAGATATTTTAAGCCACATGTTCCTTTACACCTACATTACAACAAATAAAAGCACTTCCTCCCGAGGAAGACAGACAGGACAGCTGAAAATTTGCTTTGTCAAAGATGTCACCAGAGCTGTTGTGTCACTGATTGATGTCTGTACAAGAGGATGAAATCAATGTCAGTTGCAAAATGCTTCAGTAACGCATTCAATTTTGCCCTGTATTAACACATTACATGACCACTCATTTATCTATACCTCCAGATATTTTTTGCAGCCTGTACATGATGCAAGAGTCTCCTAGAGTACAATTTTATGATTTTACAAGATTAACAGATCAAATGTAAAGTTCATATTTTCATTCTTTCACCATATCTTTTTTCTGTTATTCATTTTTTCCTCCTGATTAAGACTACATTAATGCTGTATTGTCTACTCCCAAATAATAGCAATTTTATAGGCAAGACTTAAGATGTGACTTTCTACTTCAAGGATCTAGCTGTTCTGGGACACTGTGTTCATGAAGTTTCTTGATAAGTGGCAACCATGTTTAAAAAAGGAAGGCAATGAATAAGATATTTGTATCCATGATGCTGTAAAGCACAGCAAATCCTATTTAAAAGTTACTTTTTTCTTTTTTTTTTCAGCTGTTCTGGGTAATCTCACAGACCCTCTAGAGATTACCTAGTTGAATCCTATTGTAGGGGAAGGGACTTTTCACTAGGTCAAGTTTTTCAACTTCCTACCAAACATAACCTCAAAACACCTCCAATGATAAGGCATTCACATTTGGGTAACCTGTTCCCATGTCTCCCCATACTCACTGTAAAAACTTTCTTCTGTATATGCAAACCTAATTGTACTTTCTGTTTAAAACAATTACCCCATGTACTGTCACTACAGGCTTTAGTAAATAGCCTCTCTCCATCTTTTTTGTAAGCCCTTCCTAAAAACTGAGAAGTTGCACTCTCTGCAGCCTTCTCATCTCCAGGCTGAACTACCCCAACTCTCTCAGCCTTTCCTCATATGAGAGATGTTCCAGCCTTTTGATCACCTTCATGGCCACCTCTGGACCAACAGGTCCATATCCTTCCTGTGCTGAGGACCCCAGAGCTGGACATGGTACTCTAGATGGGATCTGATGGGAACAGAATCACATTCCTCAACCTGCTGGCCATGCTTCATTTAATGCAGCCCAGGATATAACCAGCATTGGCGTAGAAAAAGTACTTGGCCAGCTCATGTCAGATTTTTCACCAGTATTCACAAATATTTTCCTGCAAGGCTGTTCTCAAATCCGCTCACCTCCCTGCCTTTATTGACATCGTGGTTTACAGGACTGTGAACCTGTCCTTGCTTCAAGTGGTTTGCACAGGCCCACTTCCGAAACCTGCCACGGCCTCTCTGGATGACAAACTTTCCCTCTGGGGAATCAACTTCACCTCCCTTGGTGTAATCTGCAAACTTGCTGAGGGTGCACTAAGTCCCACTGTCTGTGTCATTCATGAAGATACTAAGTAGTACTGGTTCCAGGACAGATCCTTAATAGACACTACTCATTACTGGTTTCCCGTTAGATAGAGGGCTGTTGACTGCAACTCTTTACATGCAGCCATCCAGTGAATATATAAAGCTCCTATCTCTGTAATTACCACAGAACAGAATGCTTTGAGATCAAAGGTACCTTTTAAAGGTCACCTCTGCCCTTCTGCTTTGGGCAGAGACACCTTCCACTAGACCAGGATGCTCACATCCCTATTCAGCCTGGCCTTCAACACTTCCAGGGATGGGGCATCCACAACTGCTCCAAGCAACCTGTCTCTGTGCCTCATCACTGCACAGTAAAGATTCTTTTCCTAATACTTAATATAAACCCACCCTCTTTCAGTTTAAAGCCATTCCCCCTTGTTCTGTTACTACATGGTCTTGTAAACAGTCCCTCTCCAGCTCTCTTGTAGATCCCTTCAGGTACTGGAAGGGCATAGCTGGATGATCCCAGAGCCTTCACTTCTTCCAGCTGAACAACCACAGCTCCTGCAGCCTCTCCTTGTAGGAGAGGTATCCACAGCCATGTGATCATCATTGTGGCTGTCCTGTGGACTTGTTCTAACAGGTTCTAATTATTCTTATGTTGAAGGCCCCAGAGCTGGATACACTACTCCCAGTGGTATCTCACTGGAGTGGCCTAGAGAGGTAATACCACCTCCCTCACCCTACTGATCATGCTGCTTTTGATGCAGCCCAAGACATGATTCGGCTTCTGGGCTGTGAGTGCACATCGTCAGGTTGTGTTGAGCTTCTTGTTCACCAGCACCCTTAAGTCCTTCTTAGGAGGGCTGCTCTCAATCTATTATTTGTCCAGCCTATATTTGTGCTTGGGATTGCCCTGACCGAGGTGCAGCACTTGGCCTTGTTGAACATCGTCAGGTTTGCAGACCTCTAAAGGCTGTCAAGGTCCCTCTGGATGCCACCTCTTCCTTCCAGTGTGTCAACTGCACCACACACCCCAGGCGCTGTTGGCAAACTTGCTGAGGGGCATCT
This sequence comes from Campylorhamphus procurvoides, assembly GCA_013396655.1. Lineage (NCBI taxonomy): Eukaryota > Metazoa > Chordata > Aves > Passeriformes > Dendrocolaptidae > Campylorhamphus > Campylorhamphus procurvoides. The sequence goes on along the minus strand of WBMV01000672.1, from coordinate 54,923 downwards.
GATCCCACTGTCCCTGTCACTGACTATGATGTTAAACAGCACTGGTCACAATAACAACCCCTGAGGAATGCCACCAATCACTAGCCTTCACTTGGAAATCATGCCAGTTGACTACAGCTCTTGGTGCGATCATCCATTATTTAACAGAAATATTTTAACATTTTTATGTCAGGCACAGTTTGCCTTTCAAGAAGCCATGTTGGCTGTCACCAACTACCTTTTTATTTTCCACATGCCTTAGTTTTCAGGAATACCTACTCCATGATCTTGCCAGGCACAGAAGGGAGACTGACTAGCCTGTGATTTCCTGTGTCTTCCTTTTTTCCCTTTTTAAAAATGGGGGTTGTTTACCCTTTTCCATCCAGTGGGAACCTCACTGGACCACCGTGACTTCTCAAATCTGATGGATAGTGGCTTAGTCACTTTCTCTGCTAGTTCCATCAGGTCCCAGGGACTCATGCATCTTCAGGTTTCTTAGATGATCTTGAATGTGATCTTCTCTTACAGTGTGCAGTTCTTCATTCTTCCAGACCCTGTGTTTGCCTTCTGTGACTTGGACAGTGGGACTGAAGCACTTGCCAGTGATGACTGAGATGAAGTAATTTATTACCTCAGCTGTCTCCCTGTCACAGATAACCAGGTCTTCTGTTTTCTTCAATAGAGAACCCACGTTTTCCCTGGTCAGCTCATTCATCTATGCAGGCCTTCTGGTGTGTTTGCCTGACTTTCTCCCTGTCAGAATGCATTACTCCTGAGTTTAGGAGGAGGTGGTCCTTGGGTATTAACCACCTGTTTTGTGCCCCTCCTCCCTCCAGGGCTTTAGCCCGTGATCTCTACCAAGCAGATCCCTGCAGAAGCCTGATCTTCTGAAGACCAGGGTAGTGAGTTTGCTGTGTACCTTTCTTGCTGCCTTGAGGATCTCAGAAAAGCATCGTTTCATGATCACTGCAGGCCAAGCCACCCTTGAGTTTCACATTTCCCATCAGCCCCATCTTGTTGCTGAGAATCAGGTCCAGCAAAGCACCTCTCTTCATTGGGTCCTTGGAGGATGAAATGATCAGCACATTCCAAAAACCTTCTGTATTATTTATACCATGCTGTGAAGTCCCTCCAACAGATACAGGGAGGACTCAAGAACCTCAGGAGGGACTAAGGCTTGTGAACATGAGGCAGCATCTGTCTGTCTACAGAGCTTCTCATCTGCTCAGTCTCCCTGGATGGGAGGCCTGTAGCAGACACTCACTAATCTGCCACTTGTCCTTGCCCTTCATTTAACCCTGACCCCTAACCCTGACCCCTAACCCTGACAGTCTTGGTCAGCCCTTGCTCAACTCCAGGCACGGCTCCAGAATAGCAATAAAAGCTATCTAGCCTCAGCCCACCAAATATGATCAGGAGGGGGAGCAACAACAGCAAGGAGGCCAGCAGCTGTCTTCCTTGACAAAGTAATAGCCAGTGACTGAAAGCCAGAAATTCCCAAGTCCAGGCCACAACTATGCTAAGAGTTGAGATGGACCAAATGTGTATGATTTACAAACTGTATTTAAATAACAATGATACTATGTTTATCAAATTGATAAGGTAACCACTCCTCATGTAAGAGGAAAAAGATAAATTTTAACTTTTGCATAGGAATATTAAAAAGCAAAAATGGCACCTGAAGAAATCTGTGTGTCAATTTTAATGGCAATCTGGCATGATGCCAGTTATAGGACAAACAATAATGAACAAATAATTTAAAAAGCGACTTCCAAAATAAATACACACATTTTCTTTCTTATATTTTAAAGAGCCAAAAAACCAAATAGGAAGCATTTTTTAAACATTTAAGTAAAATGTGTTAGCTTAATATTTTGGTTTTGAGAAAAAAAGAAAAATCCAGTCCCATAATCACTCTTTAGGCAAGTTTCACATTATGACACTTCAAAACTGTGTTCTAGTTTTGTTGTTCATTACATGTCACATTGAAGTTGCTAGATAAAATTCTTCTAACAGTTTCCTGGAAAACCCAATGCCAGTTCTTTCAACTTGGGCACAGTGCCCCATGAATGCTTAGAAGTCAACAAGACTCAAGTACCAGGTCCCAAGCCTGCTCTCCTTTCTTTTCTCTTAGAGATACAACTCTACTCTCATAAGCATTCTGACAGTGTCAAAATGACTCATCAGTCAAAGCAATGAAACCTCACTTAACCAAGTGTTCAAAACTTTGTACTGGATCTCTCCTTTGAAACCATTCCAGTTACCTGTGGAATCAGTGGTTGTTTCAAATGAGTGACAGCAAATTGTAAGCCAGTCACACGTAAAGTACCGGTTTGAAAGTTTCCAAAGGGTTACACAGAAATTTTCCAATATCAGTTGCTTCAATTCTGAATTCATCAGATGAGTATTTGAAAGCACCAGAACAGACTACTGCTTGGGCATTTTAAAAGTTAAGTGAGCTTTCTGAATTACGTATAGCAGTTGCTCGTTTCTTGACAAAAGCTCCAATTTACAATGGTTAGCAATTAAAAATATGCTGCATCATGCTTCCCCACACAGGTGACTTTTTGATGCCATACAAAATGAAGGTAATGTCTGTACTGCTAATTAAATTTTTGTATGTCTTCAATTCATCAGCTTCTAAAAAAAGGTAATTGGTCTTTAAAGCAGGAATGGTAACTGCATAAAGTTATTAACATATTTAAAAAGTCAATAAAGCAAGAACACTCTTATCTGTTAAAACCAAAGAAAACCACCCAGAAAAAAACATCTCACCTGCATCAGCTCTGGACCGCTGACCTGGTGATTTTCCAAATGGGGTCTTCATTCATCTGTGTTTAAGTGAGCAGCAAAGCTGCTGAACTAGGGTGAAAATCCAGTTCTTCCCAACTCCCAGAGTATCTTCTTACTCTTAAGAGTACTGATTATTAATCCACCAATCCAATCAAGACCTTTTACTTTCTCAAGTGTAGAAGATGCACTTTCAATTACAGTACTCTGAAAAACAAAACAGATTCAGTATAAGTAGCTTGATTTAAAGAAAACAACATTCTTTTAACCAAGTCTCATGTAATGCTCATTTTCATACTCAACAGGTTGTTCCTTCACATTCTGGAACTCTGAAAATATTCAGCAAACAGAGGGCATATGCAGCAAAACAAATACTAGAGCTGATACTTTTCATAGTCAACATCAAGTTCCACACCACCATGTCAATTACATGTAGAAAGGAAAGCTTCTTAAAAACTCCTGAGCTAACAGAGGGAAGAATAACTGCTAACTTACAAGAAACTGTACTACCTTTACCAGATGTAAAGCAGAAATCAAGTTTCCATTTGTTAGATAAAACATGCTCCCGATCACATAGCAAAGTAACTTTCCTCCCCAGAAGTTAGAAAAAGTCTCTAGAAAAAAAAAAACAACACAAAAGGTGACTCAAAGGAATCCACTGCACAGTCAGCACTGCATAGTAAAGTGCACATTTATTCAGCTGGGGCACACATAGGGGTTAGCAACTCCAGGTACGTGCTCAACATGTGTCAAAATTCCAGGGGTTTCTATCCTCTGAAACAAACAAATGCTGAATTTATCTATCCCACACATTCTTCACAGGTTGGTACAATGTTAGGTTTGTTGTTATCTAACTATACATTCAGTACCCTATTTCCTATACTTGCTGTTACTTGGTCTTATCATTTCAAGGAATTACCCCACCACCCATCATTACCACTGCTACATGCTGAAGCGCTACTTTTCCAGGTTTTATTTTACCCTTTCAGTTGGGTAGTTCTGCTTCTAAGTGGTTACATTTTGAAAAGTCACATTCATGCTAAATTCCAAAGGTTATGCTAATATAGCCAGGCCTTACCTCCCCTGTTTCAATCCCTCTTTTTCTTTAAAATAGCACAAATTCTTTTGCACTGAACCTAAAACACGTACTTATTGAGCTACTGTCCAAATTTGCCACCACATCCAGAGGTTGAAAATAGTTAAGTAACAAAGTTGCCAAAATCAGTAAAAACTCTGGATATATTAAAAAGATGTTGCGGATGATTTCAGCAAAGTTCACCCCAGGAATATGCCCCACCAATGATGCTCTCCATTTTTTCCACTTCTGTAATAATATTTGTGATTTCAACAGTGTGGTGTTTCACTTGCCACAGCGTGCCACTTGAAGTAGGATTCACTTTTTCTACCATCTGTTCAATATCAGGATGGAAGAGCACCTTCCAGAGGATATTAATGTTCATGCCTATTTGTAGGTCAGGTATTTCATGATGTAACACGCAATTATCCAAGATTAATTGCATGGTGGTCACAGGAGCAGTATAGTTGAAATCGCAACTTGTATCTTAGTGAAATTGCAAACGCAGAAGCTAGTGCCAATTAGTTAAGTCTTCACAATCATTAACAGTTACAGTTGAAAAAGTTCTGAAACACCCACATCCTTTACTCATGTAGCATACTTGAGACTGTGCATGTATATTCGGAAACATTTCAAGGATGCACACGCTATCTTCCATGTCTAAACATAAATCCTCATTTTTCATTATAGCATTTTCATAGACATATCCTAATTGTTCTCTAAGTATACAAACTTCAGTGCTAATAGTTTGCTATCTTCCTGTGTCATTGTTGTATCGTGCCCAAACATTATGTCCCATGGGTCTAATCATCACATCATTGTGGATTGCTCCTAATGCTAAGACAGGAAATATGGTCCATTCCCTTGCCTTGTGGATTGTAAGAACACAGGCTTCTCTCTGCTTCTGCTTTCAATTGTAAGTAAAATTCACTAATTGCCACCACGCCTGAAGTTCTTTCTCAGATTTGCTTGTGGTGTCATCTCTAGCTGATTTCCTTTAATTCCTGAGGCAAAATTCCTGAATTCATTCTACAATGATTCCCACAGCTACCAACTATACCCATAGTTGAGTTTGGATTGCCACTGAAACATTCTCTTATAAACCAACAAAAATAGTCACTGCTTGAAAATCTTCAGATGTGTGATTAACTAATTGCTGTTAATGAGGTAATTCATTTTCTCCATTTGACCACTGGTTCATATCCTATAAAGACTGTGCAATTGTCAATCAATTTGTAAATTCTTCCTGATCTTTTGAACCACAGCTGCTATAAAGTATGGGCCTCTATCTGATGAGACGGTGGTTGGCACCTCAAATCTGGGAATGGCTTCATTTAAAAGTAGTTTTACTATGTCTTGAGCTTTGTCACGTCTGGTAGGAAATGCCTCTGGCCAAAGTGAGAAGGTATCTGTAAGCACCAATAAATATCAGTATCCCACATTTCTAAGCAGTTCAGAAAAATCAATCTGCCATTGCTGCCCAGGGAAATTATCTTTTTCGACTTCTCCTATTTCTAATTTGTTTGTGGTGTGGGGGTTGNTTTTCGACTTCTCCTATTTCTAATTTGTTTGTGGTGTGAGGGTTGTTTTGCAGGTATGTTTTACACTGTTTAATTACTTGTACAATTGTAGTGTATAAATTTCTTCCTATTATTTGCCTTTTTAAATAATTATACAGTGCTTCTGTTACTCAATGTGTTTTGTTGTGCACTTCTTGTATTACTCTCCATAGTACCTTTTCTGGTATTAAAATTCGCCCTGTACTGAAACAATACATATTGCCCTTAAGCTGAGCTTTTTGATCTTTAATTAATTTTAAATCTTTTGAATAGGATACACTGGAGCATACCTCTATGATTTTCCTGTAGGCGATTAAGGATGCAAGGTCTATCTGGCCATTTTCTGTTGCCTTTTCCACCTCTTGATCTGCCAATCTATTGCTTTTTTTCTTGGGCCATATTACTTTTTTGATGTCCTCTGCAGTGCGTAATAGCAAGCTGCCTCGGTAATTGGATGGACTCAAGAAGCTGTAACATTTCTTCAACACGCTTTACTTGTTTTCCTTCCAATGTGAGCAATCCTTTTTCTTTTAAGACTGAGCTGTGGGCATTCACTTTATTAAAGACATATTTTGAGTCTGTCCATATATTAGTATCTTTTTCCTGCCCTAGTTGCAGTGCTATGGTGAGTACAATCACTTCTGCCTTTTGTGCAGAGGTGCCAGCAGGAAGTGCCTGTGTCTCGATAACATGATCTAAAGTCATTTCTGCATACCCTGCTTTGTGGGTTTTGTATTCCACATTGCCAGCTCTGTCAGTGAGCCATGACTCTGCTAGAGGCAGAGTGTATATTTTTAAATTTGGCCAGCTGGAATATGTTGCATCAATTGCTTCAAGGCAGTCGTGATGTACTAGTTCCCATGTAATCACTGAACTAGACAAAAAGGTTGCTGGATTAATGATGTTAGTGGTGATGACTTCAACATCATCTTGCATTCTACTGGGATGGCTTGGTATTTGAGGAACCTGGAGGATGAGAGCCAGTGACTCCCTTCCTGCTCTAGTATAGCTGAAACAACATGTGACACTAGAACAGTCATTTTCTGCCCCACTGTGAACTTTTGTGTTTCCTCTATGTTCAGTACTACAGCTGCCACCGCTCTCAAGCATCCTTGTCCACGCTTTGCTTACTTCACCTAGTTGTTTGGAGAAGCATGCTACTGCTTGTTGATATGGTCCCACCTGTTGGGCTAGGATCCCCAGTGTAATCCTCTTGACTTTCATGTGACAAAAGCCAAAAGGGTTTGATCGCATCTGGAAGGCCTAGTGCAGGTGCTTGCGTAAGTTCCCTCTTCCACTGATGGAAGAGGGCTTACTTAGCCTCTCCAGTCCACACTGTTTATCCTCATCTTGCAGGATCTGGTATAAAGGCTTGACTATCAATCCATATTGAGAGATCCAAAGTTGACACCAGTCAGTCATTCATAAAAGTGTGCAAAGGTCTTTTGGAGTCTGAGGCAGAGGTGTTTTGCAGATAGTTTCTTTCCTCTCTGGTCCCAGATGACATTGTCCTCCTGAGATCTCATAGCCCAGATAGGTGACTTCTTCCTTGACAACTTGGGTTTTGTTTTAGGATACCTTGTATCATTTTAGTAATAGGAAATTTAACAAACTTAACAGTCCATTTTTGACGCTCTTTCTGAGTTTTAGTGGCAATTAGCAGGCTGTCCACTGCAGGAAGATTCTGTTGTCTTCCAGTTCTGCCCACTCTTCAAGATCTTTTGTAAGTTGATTTCCTAAGGTTGTGGGGCTATTCTCCAAGCCCTAGCATAATACAGTCCAGATGAGATGAGATTGGCGACCTGTGTCTGGATTTTTCAATGCAAAGGTGAACAACTTTCCAGTTTTAGGGTCCAAAGGCAGGCAGAAAAAGGCATCTTTTGAATCTAGGACAGTAAGGCACACATATTCATCTTTTTGTTTGGTTAAAAGGATATATGGGCTTGCTACTACTGGGTGGAGATCCTCAACAATTTTATTAGTAGCTCTTCAGTCTTGTACCAGCCTCTAATTTTTGCCATTCGGCTTTCAGATTGGCATTATAGGAGTATTATATTCTGATTCACATTCATTCAACCACCTGAATTTGATAAAATTGATTACCTCTTTGATTCCTTTTCTGTCTTCTAATGTGAGAGGATATTGTTTGTTACTTATTGGTTGCATTCCAGGTTTTAGCCTTAGTTGTATCAGTTGTGCAGTTTTAGCCCTTCCTGGGATTCAGTCTGCCCACACCTCAGGATAGACTTGATCAGGGATTGATGATGGTACCCATATCTGCGGCTGACTTAGATCAAGACTTAAGACTTCCATTTGTTCATTTTCCCTTACTTTAATTCATATCTTTCCATTTTCAAGCTTAATTTCGGCATTCAGTTTGTGTAAAAAATCTTGTCCTAAGAGCGATTTAGGTGTGTCTGGCATGCAGAGGAACTTGTGCGTGCCTGTGGTCTTACCTAGTTTGAAACTTAAGGGTTTCATAAATGATACCTTTCTCATGCTGGCCAGTTGCTCCTAAAACATTCAAAAATACATTATCCATGACATTTAATTCTTGATTTAACACGAAAATGTTGCACTGGTGTCCCTCAAAAACTCTATTTTGTCTTTCCCCAGTTCCATTATAACCAGGTGGTCTCTGAGACATGAACCCCCAGTGCCCCCTAGTAATGGTTTAATTCTGCCACTAAAGTAGGTTTTTGTCTATTTTGGGGGCAGTCTATTTTCCAAAGTCCATTCTGCTTACGAATTGTGCACTGGTTTGGTCCCAATTTTTCATAGTCACTGTTTCCCAGGCGTCATCTGAGGCCTCCGGAACAGGAGTCTCTCCTTTCCAGTGTGGCGATAGTTGCCTTTGTGATAGTTTCATGTAATTCCTGTTTTTCTACCCCTTCCCTGTTCCTTTATACCCTCCATGCTACCTCAATTTTCATTATCCCTCTGATCTTCAGCTTTTAACTTCTGTAGTTTACATCAGATGTCATCAGAGGATTGGCCCAGAAACAGTGAGATTAGCTAGTATTTACCTTGGTCCCCTAATGGGTAAGTTTGCATCACCTCCCACAATCAACCTAGAAATTCAGTGGGAGTTTCTCCCCCATTTTGTTTTACCACATACAAGGATCCCCAATTTACAGCTTTGGGAATTGCATTCTCCATTCTGTAAGCCACCCATCCCTGATATCTCTGAAGGAGCTGGTAATGGTCATCATAATCCCAGTGAGGCTTGTCTTGCAGAAAGAAAACATTCAGAGAATCATAAGGCCTTAATATGGTTTGCGCATGTGCCCTGGCTGTCTTTAACACTAATTCCTTCCCAGTTTCTGTCAAGGTATCTAACATCAAATCTGTATCTTCCCAACCTAGGGCTTGGATATATGCCTTAGAGTTCTTCATCACCCCAGTCAGATTATCTCTGTTTTTATAAGCAATGTTTTTCCAGTTTTACAGATTTCCCATAGACAAATTCACCTTGAGCCTTATGGGTCTCTGAGGACTTGCAGCTTCTTTCCAAGGGGCTTGTATAACCCAACTGGTATCAGCACAAGGTGAGTTAGATAATTCCCTCACCCTACTATGCGTTCACCAGCTTGGGGGAGAGAAGGGCAGAGAAGCAGAAGTTCTCCTTCTCCTTTCACAGCTCCTTTCCTGTTAACTTGAAGATGAGGACAGTCCACTGCCCTCCTGTGCTGGCCTTGCGGGAGATGGAAGACTCATCTTCCACAGGATCATTTGGTCTTTCTCCAGTGGGACTTATATAGTCATCATTTTCACTCTCTGGCTCACTGTCCTCATATTTCAAAGACCTCTGTCCTACCAAACATGCTGAACAACACCGCTTGAGTATTCCTATTCCTTCTCAAATTCTCTCACTCTAAAGTCAAAACAAACAGATCTCATAGAGCCAAATTAATACCACACTGTCTCTGCCACTCAGAGTGATCTTTCAGAGGGGAAAACATACCAACATAAAGTACTTCATCCTGTTTTCCTTCCCTCTGCAAACACATCAACTGAAACATAGTGCTACAGTTTAATGAACGATTTGCTAGCTATTTCTCACCATCATCTAGTTCATGTAAGTGCCACCTGCACTTACATGCAATATTTATATGCATACATAATAATTATATATATGCACCTGCACTGACTGCAATATTTAATTAGGATCTTTTTGCTAGTACTCCCCACAAAGGGGTCTTCTTATTTCTTTCCCATGTAGACAAAATACAGCCTATGACCTCTTGTTTTCCCTGCTGGTTTCCTGTTCTTACGGCTTGCACTTTGCCTTTCTCTAGCTGTGCCCCTTGTGGAATAATGGAAATGCAAATCCAGGCTCCCACTCAGTTCATATGCAATCATATGTCTAAGCTGTGTCAGTCTCACTCTATCCTTTCAACACCAGTTGCTTTGTCCTTTACTAGCCACTTTTCTCACAGAAGAGTGACGTGTGGGACTCCGCACTCACTTTGTGCCTGTTTGTGTGACTCAATCACAAAGCACAACAAACAACTCTAGCTTTTAATTACTTTTGGTTTCCATTTTGTCTATGAGCTCAATTAGCTGCAAAGTGTAGAAGCTTTGTATAAAGAAATTGGTTAGTAATTCTAGAGCTCCTTGTTCTGTGAACCTGTGAGTCTCCCTCTGTAAAATGTTATGGCAAATAACACTTTTAGGTATTAATCCAATGTCTTGCCGTGCCTTTTCAACTCAACAATGGAGACAAAGGTAGGCTCTACTTTCTTGGGTCCTAAAAATCTACACTCTTTGCAAATTGTACTCAACAACACAGTGTAGCACTCTTCACAATCTGGTCACCAATGAGGGAGACTCACATCTACAACTTCGTCAAGTTCCATGGACCAATCTAATGTTAAACACTGGAACAGAATAGTATCCAAATTAATTTGCTGCATTCTGAGTATATGATCTGTGCAATCAATAAATATCCTCCACAGAGGGTTCCAACGTAAGGTAATACCTTGACAAAAGCAGCTGCCTTTGCAAGTGCAGCTGCAATCATTCTCTAAGTTCCCTATAGCTATCCTGCCAACAATGTACACAAATCACGAAAATTCTAGGAGAGCAACTACTACACTTGGAACACAAATAGAGTCTAGCAATTTTATTTGCTGTTAGCTGCAATACTGACTGATTGAAAGTTTGAGGCAATTACAGCACGTGGCCAACAAACCTTGGGATCTAGTCCACACAGGGCAGAAGGGGTAGAAAACCCCTGCTGATCTTCCCACATCGCCTTTACAAACACCCTATCAATTTCCAAAAACACATTCAATGTTAATAGACACCAAATGATTACTGGAAAGACAACAGATTAACACACAAAAATAATTTTCCACATCCAAATCATATTTGCAACATACACAAGGGATTCCCACAGATAGTTTGAAACAAACACAAAGACAAAAAATTACCAAACTTATAATAATTGCAATCCTGAATCCAAGTCCAAAATCCAGCCACAAAGGTGGACCTAAAAACATCTGTCCCTTTCTTTCAAGACCCTCTCAGCCTGGGGAATCTGGTAGGGCTTTGGTGGGACTCTAACCCACAATCAGAGCCCTTGTGACCCTACAGTGGAATTCCAACACACAATCAGAAGGTACAGCTCCTTTTAGCTGCTAGCAAGCCAGAACAGTAGCACCAGCATATGACTTCCGGGTTACCTCCTAAAACCCTAGAGAATAAGGGTGAAAGGGTGCTTTGAAACTTGTGTACCTTGTACAGGATCATGTCCACTCCCATGAAGATCCAGTGGAGGCTTGGGAGCTTCATCAGAGAAACATCCAAGGGCACCCAGAGA
>WBMV01000672.1:15477-43301 GCA_013396655.1 Campylorhamphus procurvoides | reverse complement strand
GTTTCCATTTTGTCTATGAGCTCAATTAGCTGCAAAGTGTAGAAGCTTTGTATAAAGAAATTGGTTAGTAATTCTAGAGCTCCTTGTTCTGTGAACCTGTGAGTCTCCCTCTGTAAAATGTTATGGCAAATAACACTTTTAGGTATTAATCCAATGTCTTGCCGTGCCTTTTCAACTCAACAATGGAGACAAAGGTAGGCTCTACTTTCTTGGGTCCTAAAAATCTACACTCTTTGCAAATTGTACTCAACAACACAGTGTAGCACTCTTCACAATCTGGTCACCAATGAGGGAGACTCACATCTACAACTTCGTCAAGTTCCATGGACCAATCTAATGTTAAACACTGGAACAGAATAGTATCCAAATTAATTTGCTGCATTCTGAGTATATGATCTGTGCAATCAATAAATATCCTCCACAGAGGGTTCCAACGTAAGGTAATACCTTGACAAAAGCAGCTGCCTTTGCAAGTGCAGCTGCAATCATTCTCTAAGTTCCCTATAGCTATCCTGCCAACAATGTACACAAATCACGAAAATTCTAGGAGAGCAACTACTACACTTGGAACACAAATAGAGTCTAGCAATTTTATTTGCTGTTAGCTGCAATACTGACTGATTGAAAGTTTGAGGCAATTACAGCACGTGGCCAACAAACCTTGGGATCTAGTCCACACAGGGCAGAAGGGGTAGAAAACCCCTGCTGATCTTCCCACATCGCCTTTACAAACACCCTATCAATTTCCAAAAACACATTCAATGTTAATAGACACCAAATGATTACTGGAAAGACAACAGATTAACACACAAAAATAATTTTCCACATCCAAATCATATTTGCAACATACACAAGGGATTCCCACAGATAGTTTGAAACAAACACAAAGACAAAAAATTACCAAACTTATAATAATTGCAATCCTGAATCCAAGTCCAAAATCCAGCCACAAAGGTGGACCTAAAAACATCTGTCCCTTTCTTTCAAGACCCTCTCAGCCTGGGGAATCTGGTAGGGCTTTGGTGGGACTCTAACCCACAATCAGAGCCCTTGTGACCCTACAGTGGAATTCCAACACACAATCAGAAGGTACAGCTCCTTTTAGCTGCTAGCAAGCCAGAACAGTAGCACCAGCATATGACTTCCGGGTTACCTCCTAAAACCCTAGAGAATAAGGGTGAAAGGGTGCTTTGAAACTTGTGTACCTTGTACAGGATCATGTCCACTCCCATGAAGATCCAGTGGAGGCTTGGGAGCTTCATCAGAGAAACATCCAAGGGCACCCAGAGACTTCCTGGTTCCAGAGGGTCTCACAGCCAAGAGGATCCCCTTCTGGCTAGCTTGCCAAATTGATTCAAAGGAATCCACTACACAGTACACATTGTACCGTAAAGCACACCATACATCCTTCACAGGTCAGTACAAAGTTTGGTTTATCTTATCTAACTATACATTCAGAATTCTGTTTCCTATACTTGCTATAACATGGTCATTACAAACAGTATTATCATTTCAAGCAACTACCCCATCACCCATCCATCAGCCCCTTTGCAGTCATTGATTACCACTGCTACCTGCTGAAGCTCTTTTTTTATCTTACCCCTTCAGCTGGGTAGTTCTGCTTGTGAGTGGTTACGTTGTGAAGTCACACTCATGCTAAGTTCTAAAGGTTATGCTGACATAGCCAGGCCTTAGGCCCTGGCCACAGACTTTTACCTCCCCAGTTTCAAGATATAAAAATTACTGAAGTTTTTGGCAATTCTCTACACCTAAACTCATCAAATTCCTAAAGCATTTATTTAGTCATCACATTCCTCTAGATGAGGGAGATAAGTAAGGACAACTTTTTAAAAGTCCTTTTCAGGATTTAATTACATAAATCTGTGATCACCTGAAAAAAAAATCCAAATAATTACAGGTTAGCTTATTTCAGGGTAATGTTTCTGGACACTTATGCAGAATAATCCACTACTTCAGTGTTGCCCACTGAAGGCAAGTGAGATCTGATAATTTCCTTAAGAAATGTCACTGCTGAAATCATGTCCTCTCTAGTCTGTGAATCAGCACCAGTCTTCCTTCTTTTACTTCAGTTTTGTAAGCTGACAATTTTCATACAAGGGTTAAAACCAGAAGAATGACACTAACTACTGACCCTGCTGAAAGAAAAACTATACCTTAAAGCTTGTGCCTTAATGAATAAGGGACCATCTAAGGGACAAGCCTTGAGGTAGAATAAACCTGTTATGCAGAAAAATGCATTTACATCTAACACTTGACAATTCTTTTGTGAATTGCAAACATTGGCTTCTAGGAATCATAAAGCAACACAGAGGAACAAATCTAGGGAAAAACAGCAACAGGGAAACAAACATTCAGTAATCTGTACTTTTTAGGAAGAGCTAATTTCAGACATTTGCAGTAAGTAATTCATAAGAAGCAGGAAAATGAAGAATTCATTTATAGAAGCTTGCTACTTTTTTCACATTTCGTCTCTTCCTGAAATCTATCGGTGTATACACAATGTTAAAGGATACCAGGGCAAAAATACTCAACTTCTTAAAAGCACTTGAAGATGTAATAGGAAACAATTAGCTTGCTTAACTACTGGAAACACATAGGATTGTTTTTTCTACTACAATCAAAAATATTTGCCTATGGATTAAAACACACTAGTACAGAAACATCACAGATTATGAAACACCGACTGTGAATTCAGAGCACTTCTGTAATATACTACTGTATTCAGTCTCATAGGTACTGCAAAAACATACAAGAGATCAATTTTTTCCTCCAGAAAAGATATTAGTTGAGAAATGACTGCAATCATGTATTATATATTCTGCTCTAAAAAAACACAAGAAACAAAAAACTAGCCCCCCAAACATAAACCACTCCACAGATGCAGAAGATGTGAAAATTCTTCAGATTCAGAAAATAACATATCACTTTATTGTAAGGTCTTGAGTTCTTATTCAAGGAAGCTGTAAAGATTTTATAACATCTACATTGTGTACCTCCTCCTCACAGTATTTCGAATTCATGGCAAAACCAAAGTATTTTGACTGCACTGATTAGGTAGCTATGTTTAGAAAGGTAACTACACCACCACAAAAGACAAAAGTTTTCTATCAGGTTTTTTTTTTTTTAATGGTATGCCCCCAATTATTACTATACCACAAATTTTGAATCAGACCTCCAAAACAGCAAATTTATTCCGAGTCCTTTTAAAGTCACAATTCATTCACTAGTACTTCCATGCTTCACTGTGGTCTCTGAACCTATAGGTGGACATAAGGCTACTGAAATCAAAACATGACTCAGTCATTCAAACAGATTTTCTAGAAACTAAGCCAGTAACTGTTACTGAAAAAAATCTTACTGAAGGTCAAACTTGAGATTTTTTAACACTAGCAGTCTGAATTAAATTTACATTTCAATTTCACACTGACCATTGTGAGGGTATTAATAAGTAGGCGTAACCCCTGATTTTCAGAAAACAGATGTTTATATGCGTTTAAGGACATTTTGAATTATTAAGCATATTAAACTAAATCTCGCTTAGTTCATTAAAAATACACCAAATCCCATAGAAGTCTGGATTCTTAAATGTGATAAATGACAAAACATCAGATTTAATGCCAATGTGCAAATATCTTAAACTCTTAATATGGAAAATCATCAAGGAAAAAGTAACTTACAAAATGCAAAATTTTTTATTGCAAGTACCAGAAAATGTCATATTCCACATAAAGGTAGGAAACACAAAACCAAAACACACTTCTGATGCACTCAGTGGCCACAAACTATACTGTTAAGAGGAAGCAGATACTCCTTAGTTGGACATATATAAGATGACCTACTGAATAGTCAACTTTTTAGTGTCATTCTGTTGATAGTGGCAGATATAGCAAAAAACCAAAACAAAGTGACATGTCCAAAACAAGTTATATTAGACTTTACAGACTGCCAGTAATTTTCACACCAGAGGTGCCATGGCCTACTTGACAGATACCCATTTCCCCAATACCTGACAGCACAGGCCACCAGCAGTACAGCTTTCACTTAAAAGCCAGATATTGTTTTGACTTGTGAGCTGCTACTTCCCAGCCCAGGTGTGTTGCTTGTTTTCACAAATCTTTCTCCATCACATCATACTTAGAAAAAAAACCCCAATGCAGGCATTAGATGACTAATTTGTCTGACAGTGTTCTAATTATTGTGGAGTGTTTCCGGGAATATTATGTGTTAGATTAAAAATGCTAGCCCTACAAATTGTCAACCATATCAGTTTTAATGAGAATACTACAATCATACTATAAAAGTAGACGGGAAAACACAATATTAAGACAGAAAAAATGTAGCCATGTAAAAAAATAGTTTTTGCAGTATAAAGGGAAATGAAGGAGAACCCAACATGCACAGACTGCAGTTCTCACTGTGAACAAACCTGACCCCCTCTGAAAACTTAGTTGTTTAGAAATATTAAAATGTTTATGAGATTTTAACTCTATGAAAGTATAATCACCTAAAGAAATTCTCTAGCTTAACTTTTAGTTAACACTCATGCCCGTATTTCCACAAAATTGCACACATTTCACTGGAACACACAGCACATTTACTGCGTTCTCATGAAAAGTTTCATGACCATACTATCCACTGAAGAAGGATGTTAGCAGCACAAAACCACTGATAATTAATGCTACTGACACCAAACCCACAAATTTAAGTGCCTCACTTATAAACAGCATATCCAAATTCTACCATCATGAACGCAGAGGGAAATAATTTCCTGGGAAAACACTTTAGGGAGAAAACTTTGGAAGGACACGAAGAATAATAGCATACGTTGCTTGTATTCAGATTATAGTTTCTGAAGTGGCAGGTTCACACCTTCTCAGGTCTGTTCCTGCTGCCAGAACAGTGGAAGTTCTCAGCAGGGAGTTGTATACAGGAGAAATGTCTTAGATAGCAAAGTAAAAATGTTGGAGCACATCAGTTGGTGCCAGAAGGCACTACAGTAGAGTAACAACAGTAATTATTTTGAAAACTTATTGCAAAACTTTAGAATTAAGACAGGTAGCTTTACAAAGGATACAATTCTTTCAAAATCTTTGGGCAAGAGTCTGAGCAAGTTTTAGTTAAACGGTCTTTTAACACGTCCTTACCACTGCTCTGTTAAAGTCAGAAACAGCGATTCAGGTGAAAGGTGGATTTATGTTTTGGGTTTTTTTAGTTTATCTTCATTCACTTGAAGCATTAGTATAGTTTTATAAGACCACATGCAAATGGCAACCCACAAATACAGCATTTACAGTTCTTACACAAAAAATGAAAATAAATGGAAAGAATAGCCAGAGAAAAATCCTGAAAGTATAATTTCTGTTGTTTTCCAATCTAGGTTTGTTGTGTTGGCTTTTTTCCCTTTTGAATTAGCAAATGTAGTTGTTAAGAGACCACACTATAGATTGTTCTTTACTTCCACTACATTTTCCTCATGCCATATCATTATAGCAGCCTGTCTCACTTAATTCAATTTAGCATTTGGGATTTGCAACAGATATAATTTAAAATAAATTCTGACTGTATAACTGAGCCGCTTTGTAGAGGCAGCAGTAAAAACTTCATTAGAGTCACTATTATGAAACAATATTTTAGACAAACTTGCCTTTTTTTTTTTTTTTTAATTTCAGGGACTTCATTAACACCTTCCCAGGATCAGAGTATTATCTTGCAAGGCTGATTTTCAGAACTCCCTAACTACACTTCTAAATGCAATAAAAAGACCAGTAAAGAGATCAGGAGAGCATGGACTCTCAGCCCTCATCCTAAAAAGATGTTACTTCTTCCAAGCTTATAAATAATATTTAGCCTTGTCTACATTTCATGTATATTATTGCATGTGTATAGTCTGCAATGCATGTGTATTGTTTAACATCCCACATTACTGTGGGAGATGCAAAGTACAGAAAGTGCATTCTTGTCTGCATTAGAGCACTCATCCATCAATGCATGAAAAACAAAAAAAAAAAAACCCAAGGAAACAGGACCTTTCACTTTCTACTGAGAAACACAAAACAAAACCTCAAAACACAGAGTAATCACTCAACATTACCATGCAAGACAACTGCTCTGCATTAGAGGAAGAACTCATTCTAACACATTTGGACATAATCTGGTGGCAGGAGCAGATGCTCCTTGAAAAGCCCTGGATGACTGGTAGATACAACAATTTCAGAATTCTAAGCACTACACAAAGAAGAACAGGGTGTTTTTCTTATTCACATACATTGCGCTGCACTCTTCAAATTAATAAAATCCACAGGTGACAAATTAACTGTAAAATATGAGACTTTTCATATGTTTCCCAGGTCAAGATAAGAGTCTGAAGACCTAACTAGTGCCACATCACTGAAACTGATTACTGCAGTTCAGCTTTAGGAAGCAAGGTCTCTCCAAAGAGCAATTTTTGAATGCTTAGGCGTTTAGAATCCAAGGCCTACTCTTTCAAATTATACCACAGTGTCACTTTCTAAAGAGCATATAAATCCTATTGCAGTCAAAGGATTATTTCAGAGTTTCTGGGTAACTACAGATTAAAGTAATGTCATATGATTCTCATCTAACTGGCTTGATA
The DNA here is from genome assembly GCA_013396655.1 of Campylorhamphus procurvoides. NCBI lineage: Eukaryota > Metazoa > Chordata > Aves > Passeriformes > Dendrocolaptidae > Campylorhamphus > Campylorhamphus procurvoides. The sequence goes on along the minus strand of WBMV01000672.1, from coordinate 36,667 downwards.
TTTTATGTCAGGCTTCAGGATACAGTACAAATTCCATATCCAACATGAATGTGGAATTCTGACCTTGAGAAGTAATAGTCTTCATAAGTGGCTTCATAAACACAGTTTCACAGGATTTGCACTGCATTTACACAGATCAAAAACTTTACTCAGTGGGCCACAACTGCAAGCAGAGCAAATAAGATGTCCCAGGCAAACTCCCCAGAGATGATTCAACTAGCAGGTCACCTGTTAGCTGGGCAGAGTCCAATAGCTATCTGATAAATAACTATCTAGTCATATGTACAGTGAAAGGACAGAAGGGCTTCACATATAATTCATCTTGTTTTCTTTTTTCATTCCCAATCCAGATTAAATTATTACAAACTATTGGCAGTACTTGTTGACCATAGTAGCAGCCAAAATCAGGCACATGTGCTGTAGTGCAGCCTATATGCCTTTCACATTATTTCTTTCCCCTCTTTAAGTATATTCCTTCCCACCAATCTTTATACAATTTTTATCTGTTTGCCCAATACCATTGTTTTCATCTGCCATTTGGGTATTCCTTAGAAATTCCTTGCTTTCCTACCAGAATCTTTCATCTGAATGATAATGTTATCAGCATATTTGAACACAGGACTCAAAATAAGTACATATGAACATAACACAAGAGAAGTGCTTTTTACCTTCAGGGTTCTACCAGTTTAATTTTTCTTGTTATCTTTTTTTGTGTGATAGGAGAATTTGTAGTAAAGGCTTTTTTTCCAACAAATCTTAGCAAACAAAAGCAGAACTGAAGCCTGATCCATAAGAGACCTGGAAGTATCGGTTCCCTGCATACAGATAAGAAAGAATCTCAACATAACCTGTAAAAAGCTCCGTTACTAAGTTGCCAGTACCTGTTCAAGTACTTCAAGAGATCACTGTGTAGGAAGCTTTAACGTGCAGCTACAGTAAGGAAACCCTGTTCTAGAAGTCCACAGAGCTGTGAGATGAATGCACAGAAACTCTTCTCATAAAGAGATGTCTTTACTAGAGAGAAATTAAGATCAGGATAAGAAGGATAAGGATAACCAATTAAGGACAGAACTGAAAAGTGCCTTAACTATTAACAAGTCAGGCACATCTATTTTCTGGCTGACTTCACAAATGGTCAGAGGACTACTTTCAGAAAGAACCATAACTAAACATTAGGAAGAGACTTAAGTGCTACACAGTATTAGTATTTATTCTACAGACTGACACACAGAAGTTAGGAAATTGAACTTCATGTCTCTGCCACCGACCACAGAACGACCCATAAATGTTCTCCAAGGTCTGACATTATTCTCAGTGTCATAAATACCCCATGTAGCAGCAAAATGTAATTTCCAAGTAACTAAAAGTATGATTTTAAAACTGCTATTATTAAGTCACTTGGTCATAAGATCTGATTAGATAATGGCATCTGCCCAAATTAAGGTGCAAATGACACCACATGCTGAAGTCAACAATATGGATTTTATTTAACAAGCAATATGAGCTACAGAGCTAGAAAGAAATAGAGAAGGGAGGGAAGAGAGACAGATAGGTTGATTAATTGACTGATTCATTGATTGATCAAGCAAAAACAGTCACCATCTGTGGATCCAGTGGCATTCCATTGGTCCCTTTTCACCCTGGGCTTCTCAGTTGTGGGGGGTCCCTGAACTGTTCTTCTGGGAGTACCACCTTCACACAGTCCAAGTTCTGGGTATCCACAGAGGCATGTTCCCATAACTTTGGGTGATCTTTGTTTAACCAGTGATATTATACCACCCTGTGACTCAAACATGGTCCTCTATGGACTTGTCCTCAGTTCAGAGGTTATCCACAGGGGTGATGCATATGTAAAGGACAGTTGAAGAAAAGACAGAAGCAGCAAGAGCAATAACATGAGTAATCACACAGCATATAGTAGCTATCCTAACCATCAAATATGCAAATCCAATTGCAATGATCAGCCCAATTCCGATTACCCACTGCCCCCACCCTGCAAGACCCAAGGATCAGAGTGTACCAACATCAGGCAGGAGTTGGGCCTAACTCCTGGAAGCCAGTCTTGGGGCTGGAATCACTAGTAGCAATTTCTTTCATTTTGGCTTGGGCTGTTTCAGTTGATGCTGTTGCACTATGAATGGTAATACAACATAGTTTTAGTAAAATTTACTATTCTATATACCCCTTGTTCCTTTACTAACAACATATCTAATGCCAACTAATTCTGTAAAGTCATTTTTAACACTTGTTGGACTTGCAAGTTAAATTCTCTGAAAACGTATCTAGCCCAATTACTGAGGGTATTCCTTCAACTAGCTTATCTACGCGTAAAAAAATTCTCACGCAAACTACAAAAAAGCTCTCATACAAAATGTGCGCAAACATATCCTTCCACTGGGCCCATACTACACTGCTCCAGGGGATAGAGTAGAGCCCTGTTGTGACTTAATCCTGACAAAATAAAAACTGTGCTTTACTGTTAGTCATTATCTTCCCTTACTATTGCTGCCACAGTAAATTGCACTGTCAACTGAGATGCATATATGATGCAGAATTAACTATAGTTACCATACTGGTTAGCATAAATGAAAGAAATGAGGTAAAGTTAAAAGTACTGAGGACACATGGTAGGAAACCCAATAGTCACCAACAGAAACCCAATCAGATCTTCACGTGGGAATACAAATCTCTGATCTACTTTGAAAAAAACTACTCCTGACAGGAAAATCCCACCATGGTACCGTACCACAGGGAATAGAAATGGCATTTTGCAATGGAACGTCTAATTAGTGATAACATGCTTGGTTCCATGAACAGTTCCAGAGAGTAATGTGGAAGCTGGTAAGAGGCTTTCTTATATTCCACCCATGTTCTATTCGCAGTCCATGGCTATCCCTCCCTCTGGTCTAGGAAGGTGGACTCAACCATTTGCCATGTAACATTTGGTTCTGTTTAGTCAAGATTATCTAGTCCACTTGTTACTATCTCTGAAAAAATTAGCCAAATCACCATAAATCTAAACCCTTCTGAGGCAAAACTGGAAAGGTTAATACACATTCCCTGATTTGTATTATTCCAAATACATGTAAGTCCTTGTATCAAATCTCAGGCTAAATTTGGTTGAATTCCCGCAGTCTCAACTGACTGATACAAAGTTATACATCCATAAAATTAAAGCTTTTCCCACCATTGTTTCCAGAAGACAAAATAAACTTGACAAAAATCAAACAATACATATAATGTCTCATAATACTATTAATATTTTGTCTCACAAGAAGTCACTTGTGATCAAAACATCAATGAATCACGAGAATAAACTGATAATGCAGGGAATTACGGTGACAATTAAAAGTTGCACCAGTTCCACTCAGCTCACTTTTATCTGTCAGCAGGTTCCGATAAAAAGAAAAGGGAAGATTTGGCCTACTACACACCAATTATTAAGAAGAAGGAAAAATCCATCCCATGTTAATTCCATTTGTGTCTACCATAAAAATAACCAAAAACTGATAAGGGGGCTAATGGAAAAGTCATTATCATGTCTCCTTGGCTGTACTGTGCGAGCTTTCTCATGTAAATTCACTGTCCAGTCGCTCACTCAAACTGGTTAGTTGTTTTGAACTGGTTAGTCTGTTTTCTAGAGGGGCTTAGGGGACCAAAGTGTTGTAATTCTAAGACGAGTCAACCCTAGTGGGCGACTCCTGTCCTTTGATCTTGAGTGGGGGTGTGCTTGCAGTATTTCTGGTATCATTTCTGGTAAAAGAAAACAATAGCAGCCTCAGAGGGATCAATGCAGACAGGCTACCCCTTAGAGGCTCAAGTTGGTTAACAGCTTGGACTTTGTATTTCTCAAGTGGAATCTCAACTTCTATTTCATTAAGTGCTTGCCCTACTGCTGTTGTTGCTTTCCCTACCTTTTCACGAGGGTCTCATCTGATTTATTTCATGGTCAAAGACAGTAAGACTGTAGAAGTTTGAAGCAGAAGTTCATTTTCTGCTCAAAGAATATGCAGTGCACAAATACAAAACAAAGTAGTAGTGTAGAATACACTGCACCTTGAAAGCAATCTAAAATATTAAGCCTTATCTAAAAATTACATTTAATAGAAGCAGAATTCAGAGATCATGCCTCAGAAACTGCAAAGCTACATTCAAGCTTTTGCACTTAGGTAACTACTTGGTACGTTAAAGAAGGCTTCCAAATTACTTTTACATTTTTTTAAGTCTTGTTCTATAGAACCCAGGGAAATTTTACTCTTTTTATAAAGCATTGACTTTTTTCCTAGTAGGATCTTCTGAACTTTTCATATGATGCATTTGTTATTCAGTAAGAGTTAAACAAATTTAAAGGCAAAGTTGAGCACTCCTTATTACCTGCTTCACTCTGATCACAGCTTGCTTTACAAAACCGCAATTTTCACCACCACGTTCATTAGAGGTCTGCTCTTCTCACATTTAACAGCATATTAAGTACATGCATAATAACCATTTATGAGGTAAGAAAAGCCTTAACAAGGGCATAACAGAAATGACTAGTGAATGCACAACATTCAAGTGCTTCTGGACAGAGGTATCAGGTTAAGAAGTCTGTGGCACTGGTGGCAGCTAGGCTTGCCTGGCTCTGCCCATGATTATCAAACACCAGTTACCCTTCCAGACTGGCAGAGTCCCTTTACCTGTCAAAACCACTTGTCACTCCATCATAACTTCTAAAGCTATCTGCCACTCCAAAATACTGAATTGAAGTCACAAATTCTCACTTTTAAAAACTTACAAATACCTTACTTCCTAAGCACTCCCTTACACTCTTTCTGCATTATTCATCTCCCTGACTTCAGCCTTCAGTCTTCCTTGCATTTACATAAGTCATTTTACCATGGCTTTATAGAAAAAATCCTTCAGACACCTGACCATAACCAGTTCAATCAGCTGCTCAACTTTTTTTTTTTTACAGAGCCAGGACAGGTAATCCAAATTGACCAAAGGGATATTCCAGACCATATGACATCATGCTCAGCATATAAAGCTGAGAGAAAGGAGGCAGGAGAGGGTGAACATTTCAAGTAACGGAGTCCACCTTCCCAAGTCACTATTATGTACAATGGAGCCCTCCTATCCTGAAGATGGATGAACACCTCCCTGCCCATGGGAAGCAGTGAATTCTTTGCTTTGCCAGTTTGCCTGTCATTTGCTTTCCCTATTAAAATGTGGGTTGAGATAAAGATGAGTTTCTACCTCTTACCCTTTCAATTCTCTCCCTGATCCTACTAATGGGGGAGTCAACAAGTGGCTGTGTGAGACTTGGTTGCTGGTTGGGATTAAACCACGACACAAGCCTTAACACTTAATACTGCTAATATATAGGTAGTTCAGTGACCTAAAACAATAATACAATACTTGCCCTTGGAGCCAGATTAATTTATCACACCATACAATTCACTTCACATGGCTTTAGAAAAACATTACTCTGGCTTTTCTGGATAACAGTGGAACACCAAGTGGAGAGAAGTGATGAGTGATGTCCTCAGGGGTCAGTATGGGTTCCACTGATGACACCAAGCTGTATGGTGCAGTCAACATGCTGAAGGGATGGAATGCCACAGGGACCTTGACTGGCTTGAGAGGTGGGACTGTGCAAAATTCATGAAGTTCATGAGAGCCAAGAGCAAGGTCCTGTACCTGGATCAGGGCAATCCCAAGCACAATTACAGCTTGGGCAGGAAATGCATTGAAGAGCAGCCTTGGAGAGAAGGATTTGGGGGTGTTGGTGGATGAAAAGTAGTTTAACATGCATCAGTAATGTGCACTTGCAGCCCAAAATGCCAGCCACATCCTGGGCTGCATCAAAAGCAGTGCATAGAGCAGGTCAGGAGGTGATACTGCCCTTCTAGTCTGCTCTCATGAGACTCCACCTGAAGAAATGCATCCAGGTGTCAGGCCCCTAGGCACCGACCTGTTGGAACAAGTCCAGAGGAGGAACACCAAGCTGATCACCGCACTGGAGCTTCTCTCCTCCAAGGCCAAGTTGAGAAAAGCTGGAGTTGTTCAGCCTGGAAAAGAGAAGGCTTTCGGACCACTATACAGCAGACTTATGGTACTTGAATGGGACCTACAACAAGGCTGCAGAAGGACTTTTTACCAAGGTATATAGTTACAGGACATGGGGGAATGGCTTCAAACTGAAAGAGGGTAGATTTAGATCAGGTATTAGGAAAAAATTCTTTACTGGTTTATCAGAACTCCTCAGATCATGCAACAAGTCATACCTATACAGGCATCATCTACAGCAGAAAAACTAATCTTCCTTAAAAAACTCCCTCTCAGTGCACACCTGAAGTGTATTACTTACAGTTATAGCTTCCATAAGTAAGTTAAATTATGACATTTTCACTTGAAGGAGGTTAGCTCACTGATGGAAACAATGCCTTTCTGATACAATTCCCTCACAGTACTTCACTGTAGTCAAGAAAAAAAAAGCTTTAAGAGATTACAGATTTTGTCTCAAGTTACAGACCCTTATGGATGTCCTAGTTCAGCAAGAGGGACCAGTTACCACTGTGTAGGGGTGATCAAAGCTATGTATTCGACCTCCCTCTATTCATTTCCCAACAACAACGGACCATTTGCAGCAGCTGCCCAGGAAGTCGTTAGCACCTTCACACCCAGCCTGAGGGGGTGGGGCTGCTAATGGGCCATCAACGGTTCAACAACACCCCATGACTCACAGAGTTAATCACCCGTTGTGCGAGTCCCCGCCCTGGGGGAGGGACTGGGTGCTCCCTGAGGGTACATAAACGGAGCTCAGAAGACCTCGAAGACAACTGGTTGGATCCAGAGGAGCAGCGGGACCTCAACAGGAGGAAAACACCACTCTTGACCAGACTACGACCATCACTCCCAACCAGACCACAGCCATCATCTGCACCAAGAGGTCAGAGAGCTCAGTGCTCGGCCGAGTAGGAGGACGGGGGGACACACTCCAATCCCGGCATCACTGGATACTAGATGGTGTTCCTCTTTTCCCTTCTCAACTCAACTGTTATCATCCGTGAGCATTCATAACCACCACAAGGATTGCCGTGAGGGAAAAGAGGTGGGAAAAAGCTCCGGTTTTCCTGCCCCTGCGGACACAGGATTGTTGCTGCTTTGCTTTCCATTTTTTCTCTCACGGGAACTAACCCGGGAACTGCCTGCTTCCTTCGCCTGAGGTGAGAGCCCAGCTGGCTGGGCGCGACAGCGCCACCTGCTGTCCGTGGATATAATCACATTTCCCCTTTTTAGGGAGAAGCCAAGAGGGCCTTTTAGACTGTTTTGCCTTGTCATTTGGGGGTGGAGGGGTTTGTTGCAGACTGTTGTTGTATATATATATATATATATGTGTGTGTGTGTGTTGTGGTTAAGAACTGTTATCTTTTCCTTTACATATATTTTTCCTAATTAAAGTTCTGTTCTCTAAATTTAAAGGAGAGGGATTATTTCTTGGCCAACATAGATATTTTAGTTCTCCCTCAAACTAAGACAATGGAACAAAAGTCCAGTGATATTTTTAAAAACACAATGAATAAGTGATGAAGTAACAAGAAATTTCCAGACAGACAACCCTGTATACATAAGCATCTATAAACTCACTACATTTTAAAAGTATACCTCAATACTTGCATTGTCAACACCAATATTAACTCAATGATCTTCAACAGCAAGAATTTCTCCATTTTGCCTTCATGAGCTTTTAGTAGAAGTGACTGAGTGGACACTTCTCAGCCCTCAGGGCAAGCACCTGTAAACGCACCACATGCTTCAGTAAAACCTGTGAACATCTACTTGTCCACAGCTCCACAACCACCTTTCAACTTCTAGCCTTATTTAACTTATCAGAAATCACTAGAGTGAAAGCAACACAAAATCACATTCATAGTTAATTTTGTGTGGAATATAACCAGCAACTTATTACAGTTCTCTGAACTCAGAAGCTTGCATAGCATCTGAAACACCTGCATGTCCATGATATACTGAGCCACCTCTGAAGTAGCACTGGAAGTGCAGATACATAGAACTGACTCATCCTCCCTCTCTGCTACTAAATAAGCTAACAAGAGGCCAGCTAGAAAGATGGGCAAAGGAGATGACATCACTGCAACACATGGTATACTTTAATCATGCTTTATCTACTTTTCATCCTTTGTTCTCCATATAAAAGGCAGCAAGAAATTTCACTAGTGAAACTAGTGGAACATTGATCCACTATTGTTGTGTGGGAATTAGCACACCTCTATCCAGATGTTTTAATCAATCTTCCCTTGATCAACAGAGAGTTGCAACTCGAGAGATGCTGATCTCGGCTGACTCAGCTCAACAGTTCACAGATCAAGGCTGCCCCGTTGTTTTGGGTCCTTGAATCAATTTGAAACAGTTTGGGAACATCTGATCAAAACTTTATTCATTATATTTAATTCTGTGCTGCTCTATATCTTCCTGGAATTCTGCAAAGAAAAAGAGCCAGAAAATGTCTATAACCCACTGTTAAAGGCATCATGCATGAGTGGTTGTGCATTTACATCCAAAGAGCAGTAATCTTTAAATGCCAAACCACAAGTCATGTGGGCTGATTACAAGTAAGTAGCAAGTGATAACACTACATATTAACTAAACCGGACATCAGTTGATGACTGCAATTAATTGGCACAGGATTTTGCCTGGAAGGGAAGAGTTAGTTATTAATACGCACAGGTGAAAAAAATCATGACAAAAACAGTGATAAATTAAAGACAATATTTGTAAAATAAAAGGAAGCAGAAAATGACATATGCATGCCATACCCAGAAGGTAGAAAGAAAATAAAAAGGCTCTATTTAACTCACACTAAATAGAATTTAGTCTCACGCTAAATACAATCAGGTTTCTGAAATTCTCCCAAGGATTCAGAGTAAAGGAAAACTGCATATCTGTAATTTCATGCATTCATAAATAACTTTCTTCTGTTTCCTGGGTTAAGTTCTCAACAAATCTATTTCACTAAACCTTGCAGGTTTAGTCTGTTTTTTTACAGCTTATCAACACTAAAGCTATACAAAAGTAAAGCATTTTACTAAAATTAAACTGATAAAAATGTTACAATTTTTATTTGATCTACTTCCCACACAGGCAATGTCATAACCAGATTAAATAATATTTGACTAAAGGACTCACTGACATTTTGACATATGCTTGTAAAAAATTCCTTGTTTCTCCTGTCAGTTCAAAAAATCTATTCCAAAAATTGAACCAAAAAAAAAATTAACCCCCCTTTTCTAAAATCTGGTATTAAAAACACATACACTTGTTCTTCTACTGAAGAAGAATCAAGCTAAAGAAGGAATAAGAGAACTGACTTGTGCTAAATGAGCTTACAATGGCTTCATTAATCTAAAAATTAAGAAAGAAACACCAGAATACGCTTCTCAACATCAAATTTTTAAGTTCCGAATTAATTCACGTAGTGGTTTTTAAATAGAAAACTTTCTAGTCTATTTTCTAATGGCTAAGAATAAGTGAAATATTTACCTAACCCTTCAGTCATTCTTTGGCAGAGCAAAACTAATTTGGGGGGAAAAAAATGCCCACTACTGCAGTATTATGTACACCTTATACTAGAACAATAAGGACACACATAGTGCATTTTTGAGTACTTGTTTTAGAGCTTTAGCCTACTCTTCTCTCAAGCACCATGGCTAAGCACCACCTCTTCTATTACTGAATGATTTGCCTATGCTAACAGAAGATAGGGCTCAGTTTCAGTACTATTCTGTCCTTCTTCCATGCCATCATCATGAATAGCTACCAAGCGCGTAACAGAAGAGCTTTAAAAACAGTTGCAGAGTTTATGATATACTTAATAACAAGTATTTAAATTTTTATCACCATGCTGCTACAATGCTTCCTGTGACTTTACATCCTATACTAACACTCTGAAGTACAATTTTTTTTAAAGCATTCTCTTGAAGGTAATGAAAAATACTTTGATTTAACCTTGTGCAGGTTCTAACTTATGGATCATTTAATACTTACACGGACCTCCATGCTTAAAGAAATCTTACAAGATAAGGCTTTTATAAAAATCTGGATATCTAGTATTTATTCAAAGTTATGAAAACCTTCCTTACATACTTTATTCAAAGGTAAATTTTAACCAACTCTGAATTGTTCCATCTACTGCAAATTACCTTTCACTTAAACCAGGCAAGAACTTGCACAGACACCATGGTAACAAGTTGTCACAGGCTGGTGTAATCGCCTAAAGCCGTACACTTTTGCATCACGGCAAATATAAACCAGTCCAGCTTCTCAGTGGATGATTACAGGGCTGGAGCATGTCTCCTGCAAGGCCAGGCTGAAAATTAGGGTTGTTCACCCTGGAAAAGAGAAGGCTTTGGGACAACCTTACAGCAGCCTTCCAGTACATGAAGGGAACCTACAAGAAGGCTGCAGGACTTTTTACCAAAGCACGCCATGACAGGACAAGGGGGAATGGCTTCAAACTGAAAGACGGAAGGTTTAGATCAGATATTAGGAAGAAATTCTTTATTGTGATGGTGGTGAGGCACTGAAACAGACTGCCCAGGGAAGTTGTGGATATCTAATCCCTGGAAGCGTTCAAAGCCAGGCCAGATGGGGCTTTGAACAACCTGGCTGAGTGGAAGGTGCACCTGCCCATGGCTGAGGATTTGGAAGTAGATGATCTTTAAGGTCACTTCCAATCCAAACCACTCTGATTCTGGAACTTTACTTACTGATAGGTAGCTATTTTCTCCTGAATACACAAAAATACATGCAGAAAAATAACAGCTGCCCAGGATATGACAGCAGCACCCTATTACCATACAATCACTATGCTTGCTATCGCTCTATGGTAAATGCAAGTCAACTTTTAAGTTTCATGATTTATTATTTTGTTCTTACTCGTGCTCTAACAGATGAATTTGACCCAAATAATTTATTACAACTTTAAGCAAGTTTAGTCAATTTAGTTTGGTAACATTTACAAAGACAGATCTCTGGAAACTAGAGCAGGAAAAAATCCAGCATTTCACTGGAATTCACTGCTTCAGTATCTACTCCCAGTATATACTTAGGTCACCATTTGTTTGAAGACTAGGTTTAATTTCTTCCATATTAGTCAAAGAAGCATTGCTCCAAAGCTAAAAGGATCATTCAAACATTCTGGAAGAGCAAGCCTAGGGCAAACATACTGGTTTACCTGGTGTTATAAGGTAATGGAGTGATTAAGTTACTGCACTTAGCTAAATCTGTTAGGTTGATTGATCACAGCAAATGAGCTCTTTGGTTTATATTTCTTTTGGAGCCTTGCTGATCATTTTAAGTGTGTAATGACGACTTCTCAACAATCCAGGCTAGCAGTGTTGCTACACATACCTGCAAACCTGAAGGTAATATAAGTTTCCTATAAATTTAAGGGGCAGGGGGGATGATCTGCCACTTGATGGACCACTTTCAAGCATTTTAGCCCATTAGAAGCCTGTGCATCGTAAGTATTAAATCATTCCTCAGCACATGTTCTGAGTACATTGACAAAATGCCACTGCAACTCCAAACTGAACCTAGGCATAATAAAAATTTTCCTCAGCCAAATTCAAGAATTCGTGACATCAGATAATTGCAAGATCAAGTATTTTGCTGATACACTTGAAACTTCTTTCTCTCTAGTGCACCATGCCTTTACAACTTATTCATGAAGACCCACAGTAAAGAAGATATTTTGTTTCCTGCATTCAGAAGTGTTGGTTCATGCTTTATCAATTATTCCTACTAGTTATGTCCAACTTCTGCAGCTGTTTCAAAACTTTACTCTTGACATAATCACTACTCGTCTTCAAGACGAGCTATGGCACTCCACCAGTTTGGAGTAAAGAGTCAGAACACACCCAAAGCTGTGTGTGTGAAAGTAAGCCAAGTAATTAATACATCAATACTTGTGCTACAGCAACCACCTACAAGTTTCAAAAGCAAACAAAACATATAAACATTCAAAATTCTTATTAGGACAAGGTATTTATAATTCACAGCATTGATTAGAAAGACAAACTTTAATTCTTATGAACCACAACCTAAGTAACCAATAAAGAGATCGACAAATAAATAGTAATTCAGCAATTAGTGGCGGAGGGAGGGAAGGTAGGGCCACAAAATACTTAAAAGAGACCAGGTTAGAAAATACAGTTACCTATATTAGCTCTGTATACAACCAAAACTATGACAATATGTACTATGAGTCAATTTATTCACAGATTTGAGACACATGTATTCTCCCATAATCAACATCAGAGTAACTACAATCATAACGTTGTTTAATGAATCAGAGATATTAACTTGGGTCTCCACTGTACACAAACATTGGCTGCCCCTACTCTGATATAAATGTAGTTCTCTTTCTTAAACCAGCTGGGAATAGGAGAAGGAATTAGAGTGAAATTATTAGTAAACTAAGGTCTCCTCAAGTTACAACATAATTTCATTAGGAATTACTGTGACGAAGGAGCAAACAATATAATTTTTGCAAAATGAAGCATGATCACACTGATACAGACACTAAGCTCATACTCAAATCATAGAAAAATTTCTTATTATACATCTGGTTTTAAGAAAAGCTTATAGAAATGATTAGACAATTTAAATCACTAGTATTATTTTTTCAATCTAATTTTGCAGTGATCAGGGAAAACCCTAACAAAACTGAAAAAAGTATTCAGGGAAAATGATCTCGTCTTTAATCTGCAGCTTGAAAAAGCTGAGCAGCCACTTATAAACTGAATTTGTCTTACCTATTTTCTTCATCTTCAAACATTTTAGCTTATATTAAAATCAGCTCTGAAGTGCATTCACATAATTGTTTATGCTGGAAATGCAAACCACTTCAGTGAAGACTTTTTAAGACTGGCAGGCGTCTTGCCATCGCTACTATCTAATAATGTGATCTCAGTTTTTCCAGATCAACTGCAGAATATACACTCATCTACAATGTTAATACAGTCATAACCTAAAGAGATTAACACCTTTACCTCATGAATAGCTGCTATATGTCTCAAAGTTGCAATCTCTTGTAATAGCAAGGCTAACTACAGTTTTTTATAAATATGGAGGGTCAGTGAAAGAATACTATACCAAAACAAAAACTGTTACTTTAAAAGAACAGTGTAGCTATAGAGAAATTAGACCTGGTATTTGCAGATGACACAAAGTTGGGGGGAGATTGTCAGTCTGTGGGAAGGCAGGAGGGCTCTGCTGAGGGACCTGGGCAGGCTGGATAGATAAGCCAAATCCAATGGTATGGGGTTCAACAAGACCAAGTGCCGGGTACTGCACTTTGGCCACAACAACCCCCTGCAGCGCTACAGCCTGGGGACAGAGTGGCTGGAGAGCAGTCAGAAAGGGAACTGGGGGTACTGACTGACAACAGGCTGAACATGAGTCAACAGTGTGGTCAAGAAACCCAGTGGCATCCTGGTCTGAATCAGGAACAGTGTGGCCAGCATGACCAGAGAAGTGATTCCTCCCCCTGTACTTGGCACTGGTGAGCCCTTATCTCAAATGCTGAGTCCAGTTTTGGGCCCCTCAATTTAGGAAGGATATTGAGGTGCTGGAGCATGTCCAGAGAAGGGCAATGAGGCTGGTGAAGGGACTGGAGCACAAGTCCTGTGAGGAGTGGATGAGGGAGGTGGGGCTGTTCTGTCTGGAGGAGACTTAAGGGAGACCTTATTACTCTTTACAACTACCTGAAATGAGGTTGTAGCCAGGAGGGAGTTAGTCTCTTCTCCCAGGCAACCAGCAGCAAGACAAGAGGTCACAGCTGTGCCACCGAGGTTTAGGCTAGACATTAGAAAAAAGTTCTTTACAAAGAGAATGATCAGGCACTGGAATGGGCTGCTCACAGAGATGGTAGAGTCACCATACCTGAAGATGTTTAAGAAGAAACTGGATGTGGCACTTAGTGCCATGATCTAGCAGGCAAGGTCAAAGGTTGGACTCAATGATCTCAGAGGTCTTTTCCAACCCAGCTGATTCTGTGATTAATTTAAATACTGCAGTCAACATTGGATTCATCAGCAAGAACAACAATAACTTGCAAAACTGCCAATCATACATTTTTCTGTAAGATGAGAACAATGACCATTGTGACTTTGAATGGTATTTCTTTGCTTGCATACAAGTCTTTCAGATTTTTGGTGGAAAACACAACACATCCTGCCTAAAGTGTATGTACGTGTGTGTTGGGGTGGAGCAGGAAAACAGTGTGAGAAAAACCAAGCTAAGAAACCAGTGACTCTCCCTAAAAGCAGTGGAGCAGATCAATCCTCATGCTGGTGGTGCTTTTGAAAAAGCACAGAAGAAAAACACACAAAATATTAGTTCGGAAACTAGGATGGTATCTGCATACTTGTGGGCCTAATGAGAACTGCTTCAAGTTATTCTGAAAAGTTATTTACTGTGAAAAAATGTGCTTTAGCACAATATCGGCATGCATTTGAGTATATGAAAACTTTTGCTCAGAAATAGCTGACTTAAAACACTCCATTCCTCTAGTACTGTAGCTGCAAAAAAGTGACTAAATGATGGCAAGAAGAAAGTCAGGGCGGCTTTCAAAATGAGGACCACCTTGGAATCACTTCTTTCTTACCATGTCTTGTCTGACACACAGCAAATATGCTTTCCTTTCTTCAACTTGGCTTGTAAGCTCTTTTCTAAAATGTTGCTTTGAAATTAGTCCACTATGCATACAGCAAAAATGGAAATTAAATGAGAAAGTAAAGTAACCATGATAGGACTTCAGAGCTAGAACTTTCAGCGGCAGCAGCAACAGGTAGACGTGGTCCTTTTTTTGGCTTCATAATCTAATTTTCTCTCCAGAAAGCTTTATATCTGACCTGAACTAGATCCACCAACAAACATTTAACTTTCATTTCCTGAGATTCTGCATCAACCTGAGTATTAGTAACAACAGCAATCCTTTCAAAAACCCACACTCCTTTTTCCTCTTGAAAATGTGCATACTTATTTGCAGAGAGGACTATATTGTCCTGTGGTACTTGAAACAAGGTTAAGTCTACTCAACTGAGCAGTAGAGAAGGGGAGAAACAGAAATTCACAGAGGGAAAAAGTGTGCTATCTTCCAGTGAACAGGATCTCAGAAGGCAGGATATCCTTCCCCATAAAAGCAGGTGAGGCCTTCTAGAAGTCTGTCCTACAGATAAGCAGAGTAAACAGAAGAACAACCATGCTTCTGCCTTTTATGCTGATGCCAGCTTCATACTGCACCTACACAAATATAAAGTCTCCTAAAAATGTGGTTAGAGGCCTAGGTAAGACTGCAAACTAAGGTGTTTATTCACACCATCACTTTTCCTGCTTCAATTAAATTACACGTAAGAGGAAAACAAACCCTGCTTCAAATGAATCCATGTAAATTCTGCTCTTGAAGTCTCTAGCCTAAAACTATCAGTAATGCAATGCCTGTTTCACCCTGGGTAGCCACTGAACTTAAAGGATTTAAATGTGTACTTTTCATCCACTATTAATATAGCCATATATTCCTAGTGACATGAAGTAATATTAATCTGCCTCAATTCCCTCCATACAAATCACTGGTGTATACACATACAGGTATAACTGGAGGCAGGAGTGAAATTTCCCCCCAACTTGAACAGATAAGAAAGGCTGTTTGCCCACTCGCTCTTATCTTCGGGCACCTAAGTATGCTTTCCTGACAAAATGGAGGTGCAGAAGACAGATGTAATTCACCTGAGATCTACTCTTGCAGTCTAGGGACTAAAAGAGATTTCTACGTTTATTCACTCCTCCCTTCAGCATTAGAGAGATATAACCCAGAAGCCAGCCACAGGAATATGCAACAATCTGCCATTTCCAGGTATATCAAACATTTGCATATTCATTAACCCTAAAAGCACTTAGGAACAGATGACTATGAAGTCAAAGGAAAGCCAGATTCTACTGTTAAGCTACTTCTGAATACATTCTTGTCCAAGTGTGGATTTTGACCTATCATATCTCACAAAATCTCAACATCACAGTATCTCATCTGTAGTTCCCTGGACAGCAAAACAACCATTAATGAAACTGCGTATCATCTTTCACCATTAAAAAGAATTTCTGAAAAGGATTAGTGAAGAAAAAAGTCATTACATCCATTTAACAAAGCTCTCTGCAACTGGAAGGTTTGAGAAGGAAGTAAATTGATCTCTAACATGTTTGCTCCCATTCTTGTTTCATTGTGATGTTCATTGTCTAAAACATATATGGTTATGAAACAGGACAAGCAACAATTGTCCAGACTGAGACTTAGCCAATTCTCTTCCATGCATAATTATGAGTTACACAACCTACACATTTGAAGAATTTTTATTACTTTTTATCTTTCCTAGAAAATTCAATATAGACAATCTAATCCGCAGACATTTTTACAGTGCACAACTTAGACCAGAGGTAAGTTACAGATATGCAGACACACAGAACACATGGAATACCTCCCAGTCCATGCTAGTTACTAAGCCTTTGCCTACCAAAGAAGCCTAGGCACTATAGTGAATTTCAGTAAATACTATGTTTGTCAAGCTACTTGGAAAAGGTTATCAAGTAAACTTTGTGGAATTGATGCCAGGGAACTATTCTAGAATGTGCCTTTTCCTATGTGTCCTAATTACAGTGGCCATGACCAGTTTATCACTGTGTGGGTGTAACCAAAACTGTGTACTCTACACCCTCTATGCCACTTCTTATGAACTATTAATGGATCATTTGCAGCAGCTGCCCAGGGTACAAGTGACACCTCAGGCTACAAGCTGGGTGTTAAGGAACCCTGGGAGACAGGGGAGTGCTGTTTTCACACCAGTATGTCATAACTCACCTCTGGGGAGGCACTAAGACCTTCACACCCAGCCTGAGGGGTCGTGTCTACTAATGGGCCATCAGGGACTGGCACCATAGGCAGTTACACACTCAGCAGAGTTAAATCACCCACTGAGAAACGCCTCACCCTGGGGGGAGGTACTGGGCATTCCAATCTGAACATATAAAATCTTGGAGCATGGGGACTTCTGGTACCACTCATCAGATCCAAAGGTGGACTAGATCCTCAACAGGACTGCAACTGCCACTCTTGACCAGACTGCGACCATCATCCTCACCATCAGGTTTTCCTTTCCTTTTACTTTGTATTCAGGGAGACCACGTAGTGCTCAGCACAGGGGCTAATGAACACCATTCTGTTTGTAGCCCAGCGTGCCAGGTTATACATCTTGGTTTTTTGTGGTTAAAACCAATTTTTTCTCTGTATCGTTGTATTTACTGTAATATTTCTAGTAAATTCTAGCTCTGACTTGTAATCTCTCTTGAGTCAGGTTCATTTCTCCTGCTGGTTTACATTTAAAGCAGCACACCATGCTACTCAGCTCACAAAACATTAAATCTAGAATGCCAGAAGTTTCTGTATTTAAAAATCTCAACTGAAACCACAAGAAATACACTAAACTTAAGCTGCCTTGGTTCCACATACTGGGAAAGAATTTTGCACAGGAAACAATTACTAGATTGCAGTATACTATCAGTAACACTTACTCTGCAAGCAGACCTCAAAAAAATTAATCAGAAAATATTTCAAAAACATCTCAACCATGTTGCAGTAGCTGCAACTAAAATATGGTTAGGTAACGGTTAAGGTTAAGTTGGGTAATATTTAAGGCCACAGGTAATCACAACTATTTCTAGACATTTTAGTATTTTGTGGGATCATTACAATAGCAGTTTCCAAGTCAGTCATTCAAGACCTCATTTAGCATAGATTTACAGGAGTTTCACAATATACATTACAAGAAAGAAAAGAGAATGTAATCTGGATTTGTAGAACCATACTCCACAACCTGATACCAAATCCACACACCTCCTGAATACTGTACGTCATCAGCAAACTCGTATTTTACACTGCAATAGGAAATTAACTGCAACCACCACATGGTGAAAGCAGTTAGTTCAAATTAAATTATTTCACCGTTGTTTGAAATGGATCAGTGATGAGGCCCCTTTGCCTCCAGATTCAGCTGTTCATAGACAAATCCACTTCAGTTAACTGCACTGTTTCAAGGATCGTAATACATATTCATGTCATAGAGATATGGATAGAAGCAGTGCACACATTTATGCAAGAAAAGTCACATTCCCTGTTCTTTTAAAGCATGTGGCATGCTAACATCTAGATAGCACCTGAATAGCAACTGGCACACCTTGATATAAAGGAAGTACTCATTAGGAAAACCACTGTGAAGAAAGATCAGTATATGCCTTCTGATCATGAAATGACTGAACTCAGAATAGTAGTAAGAGAAGGAAAATGAGAAAAACAACAAAACAAAACTCTCTCAGACCTGTAATGAGAAACAAGCTATCTAACCATGTAACAGGAAATAACTTTCCTTAAGAGCAATTCGCTTTTGTTTCATCTTCAATGAACAGCTTTCTGCAAGTTTTTAAACTACTTTGTTGAATCAGTTTTAGTCACCTACAAAAATATATTCTCATGCTATACCATCAAGACGTCAAGTTTGATCTATTACCTGGGGAAAGAAAGGAAAGACAAGGAAAACTGAAATGGAAGCATGAGAAATTTACTGCAATAGGCTTCATTCTTAGAAAAAATTCTAAATTTTTAAACATGGTGTTTTGCTTCAGTACGTAGAATCCTGGTAAAAATCTTTCAGTTGTCAAATATTAATCAAATCACGCATTACATTAGAAAACACTTTAAAAAAAGCTCTTGCATCAGCTAGATGTTTACAGATCTGAGAATGTTGGAGTGCAGCCTGGCAACAGAAAGATACAGGGTAAGAAGTCAATGGAAGAATACTCAGACTGAGAAAATACACAAAAAGTACTAAAGCGTAAGATCAACTACAATCTTTATTACTTTTATGAGTGTATCTTTTAATTCTAATTTCGTAAGTATTTAGAACTACACTGAGTCAGGACTTATTTGACTGAAAATGCATTGAAAAGCATGCCTTGTTAAAAGAAATTAGTTAATTTCTAACTTCTTCCCGCAAACTGATCAATCTCATTTGCCAACCATGCAAAAGTAAACAGTTTTTGAAAAGACAATTTTACTAGTATTAGGTTTTCGATTTGGTTAAACATAGTCTACCATTACTCACAATGGCAAAAACACTGGAGTGTCTTCACTTAGGGAAGACACAAAGATTTGGCAAGTTCTTCAACCAGATGGGCTCCTCATGGGATATGAAGGACCACAGTATTGATTTTTGACTCAATCAACACAACCAAGACAGAAAGAAAAATCTATGTCCCACCGAAAAGAGCACAATGGTAAGCTAGAATAAAGATGCTATAAACAAGACACTTCACAAAGCTAATGAAGTAGAGCTAAATTTTACAGAATAAAATTCAGTTATAGTAAAAAACTACAATGTACAAGAGTTAAAATGACTATTTTTAAATGATCAGTTTTTTAAACTGATGTGTTGTGGATAGCCTACTTTTATTTTATTTATTTTGCTCTTTGGTCTAAGAACGTATTTAAGTATGCAAAGGCCTATTCTGAGGGAGGAGCTGAGTACTTCAGTACATTTCACATTTTTAGGAAGAGTAATAATTTCAAAATGTGGTGTCTGTCATAATGAACGACTAATTAACTACAACTGATAAAGGATTCTTGCGGCTTTACTGATACTGCCTTCAGGCTGTAAAATGTTTTTTTAAAAAAGAAAAGTAACGGACTGCTGCAGGAATCTACTGATGTATCAAGTTACAGACTTTTGCTTGGACTTTTCCATCTAGAAGTAGCACAGTTGGCTCAGGAGCCATGACGTACATATACATTCCAAAATGATCTTGTAACTTGGATGACACCTCTTAAGTTTTATGTTGTTGTAAACTCTCTCTATATTATTTTCTCCTCATCTCTGATTAATCAGTGTTTAACGGAGATGGAAAAAGTAACAAAATAAGTATTAATATATTTAAATCCCATATCCAAGTGTAGTATTTATTTCTACCTCAGTAAAAGCTGTATGATTATACCATACCTGTGCTGCTGCGCTAGAACTTTCTAAAGCAAAGTAGACAAAGATGATATAGCCAAGACATTTACTACTCTAGGACACAGTTATTCATGTGTGTATGATTCAGTAAAGACCATGTCTTTAAATATAATCTTGGAAAAAATAAACATTTACTAAGAACTACAGTAACGTGTAGAAAGCAATATAAAGCATCGTATCTTTGCACCTTCAGCATTCACCCTGAAGTTACAATCTAGAAATAAAATTGTTTCATGGCAAATCATCTTAGATATGCTCAAATTACCTTCAAATGTTGTTTTGGTTTTACGTCACAAGAAGGAAAAAGAAAAAAAGCCAGATTTTATCAGAGCCAGAAGAGGGTGCTCTGAATAATCGAGGTGGGGGGTACTAAACTGAGCATTTGCCTTGCACTGGTAGAGAGGTCAACAGCCTGCTGTCTTGTTTTAGTTTGGGAGCTCACTTAAGTTCAGGATGCCATACCTTTTTTTTACAAAAAAACCCAACCAAACAGACAAAAAACCCCAACAAACAAAAACCAGCCCCAAAACGCCAAACCAAACCAAAAAACCTGAAAAGCAGGCATGCTCCTTTTAACAAAAAGCAAATGCTTCGGTTTGTGCTATTGCAAGCACTAGGACAAATTAATCTGTGACAGAAAACTAGCAACACAAAGACCTGGCAAGTGTTAATTTCAGTTTTGTATCCTATGATTTGCAAGCTGTTTGCGACCCGGACAAGGACATACAGGGAACGCAAAGAAACCCAAAAAGCCTATGCCACGGGTTCTACCCACACAATGCTTATTCTGACATAACTAGTTCAGGTCCATTTGATGTGACTGTGCCGAGTTGATCCCTTATACCGAACTCTGTCCTGAAATGAAAGAAATGGCCCTAGATCATTCTGCAAGTGTAACACAGTATTTCACCTCTACCAGCACTTTGGTGCATCAACCTCCCCCACGCCCAAAACGAGAAAAAGATACGCACATTCCAATCAAGGCTCTCTCAGCGGGGCTCACCCAGTTCCCCCCTCCCTCCCTCCCTCGCCCCAGGCCTTGCCAGATTCCCTCTGAATTTAGGTTTCATTTTGTT
>WBMV01000672.1:0-14655 GCA_013396655.1 Campylorhamphus procurvoides | reverse complement strand
GGCGGCCCTCCCCGCCCGCGCGCAGGCGCACTGCGCCGCCCCGCTGCGGCGCGCGAGAGGGGCTTGCCGCCCCGCGCCCCCCGGGGCCGTGCCCGTGGGTCTGTCCCTGTGTCTGTCCCTGTGTCTGTCCGGGTCCCTGTGGGCACCGCCTGTCCCCGCCGTGCCCTGCGACACCGCACAGCCTTCGCAACTGCCCGCGGGGGTCCGCCGGCGGCGTTTGTACGCAAAGTCGCAGAATCACAGAATGCTCAGAGTTGGAGGGGACCCACAGGTGTCACCGGGGGCCGGGAACAAAACGCATTAACAGCGGTGCGGGACGAAGGCGCGGGCACGCTGTACTGCAGCGCCAGATGCCCCGTGGGGTGGCTCCGCCTCACGGGCGTGCCGGGCTCCGGACCACGCACGGCTCGGTGCAGTCACCCGTGTCTGTCGGGGAGGCTCCTCCTGGAGGGGCCTTTTTTGGGCTCCTGTGGCCGCTGGGCCTCTGGACTTCGGCCGGCCCTCCCAGCCTGTGCGATGTTGGGTTTAGCTCTGGTTATGTAATCTCTGCAATGTGTTTCTGTACAAACCGGACTGAACTGGTTTGGTTTGTTGTAAGGGTGGTTACAGAACCCTCCACTTTCTACTCTCCCTTATTTATTCCTGAGCTATTTACAGCGCAAAGATCATTGAGTCCAACTCGCAGCCCCCAAGAGTCACACCATGTGCCTCAGAGTGTTATCTAAATGCTCTTGAACCCAGACAGTCTTGGTGTTGAAGAAGTCCAAGAGTGTTGTGTGGGTATTAGAAGACTCGCTCGGCATTTCAACTGCCCAGGCAAAGTGTTCGTAAATAATACAAGCAAACAACAGCATTCTGTCCCAGACTGTCTTCTCATTTCAAAAAAGGCAACGCTACTAGAATGGAAAAGAAGTGATTCCTTCGAGACTTAAGGAGCTCCTTCAAAAACACGTTCTCATCTATGCATTAGGGAAACAAAAAAAAGGTGGAGGAACCCTTCAAAAATTACTGCTGAACAAAAGCATTAGTTACAAATTCTTTACACGCTCTGAATGGGCTGTCCTGTGTGCTACTAGCAGGCTGAGAGACAGTACCTGAGGGGCAGTTTGTGGAAAACCTGCATGTAGTCAAGATTTGTTCAGCAGTTGAAAGACAATAGATGTGTCATCTCCTGAACCATTAGTGTTAAATGCCAGGCTATCTAAGAGAGAAGTGGCAAGCTTCTTACCTCTCATCGGGAGTATTTTCTAATTAATAAAATGTGTGTGATCTAGATGGAATGGAACATGAGCAATTTGGTAAGCCATACCAGAAATTTTCAGATAAAACTATGTCTGAGCCCTTAATCATAGGAAATAAAAAAGTAAATCACCTGTAGATGTTCTGATGAAAATATGATACAATGTCATCAAATCCTAGTCCATCAGTTTGGTAAATTATTCAAACATGTACCTCCAAGACCCATTCATAGCATCAGGCTGACAGCAAAATGGGAAACATCAGTGAGATTATGTTATCTTCTGATAAATAAATTTATGCTACAATGAAAGCAGGTGAAGAGGCAGACCCTGGGCTGCCTTACCAAATCAAACTGGTGTCTCTTTTGAAGTAGGGCTTGGTAAGTGTATTGTGTATTGTGACATGATAAGACCTTTTCTGTTTCATCATAAGACAAACTTCTCTTCATTGAGGGACCTGTTAAGTGTCATGTATAAGGCTTTTGCAGTGTGGCCAAGAGCCTCACGTGCACTCAGAGTCGAAGAAATTAAATTAGTTTGGGGAAGAGCTTATTTGGTTCAAATGATAGATTTAGGTTTTCTTAGTTCAACAGCAGCAAATGCACAGGGTAAGATCCAAATTTCCAAATCACAATCACAGATCACATAATTCATTAATTCAGTACACCACATATAAGAACCAATTCCAGATACACTTTTTCGTTTCTGATGCTTCTAAGTATCCAGGCAGCCAGACCATAATGTGCACTGTGGGTAACTGCTGTTACCACCCCGGCTCACAAAGCCTTCCAATTGTACCACAGGTCTTATCTCTCTATTTATGGATCACAGAACAAAAATGAGATGTGGCTGCTTCTTGAATGAAAAACTGTTTGATTGCAACCCGGTGGTGACTTTGTTGTTCCTGAAGTCATCAGACCAAATGTGAAATCAACAAAGAGTAATTTCTGCAGAGATACCTGCATTCCAGGAGCAAGGACTGCATTGTCCTTCACACACTGCTGATAATGTAGTTTCATTATGTTGCTGAGTCGGGGAGGGAGTTGTGTGTGAAAAGCAACTTAAAAGGCAAACTGTAACTGGGAAAATATTAATCCTGAGCTGTGTCCAGGTGGTTGTAGGTGTTCTCTTGCAAAATATGGGGAAAACCATTAGTTTGGAAAAACCTCATAGACAGGATCCTCGGGTGCTATCAATGCTTTCAAGAGCTAACCACTCCTCCGTATTCTCTGGGGATACTAAAATTTGTCCACAGAAGGAGATTGCATTTTCACACCTTCAAGGAGAAAGGCATGATCATGAATTCCCACTCAGTGCCCATGAAAAGTGCTATGATCTCTGGGGCATAGGAGACTGATCACTTGATAGAGAGGGATTTGAAATTAAGTGCCCATCAAGGCCACTAGTTCTTTCTTCTCAATTGCTAGCAGCTCCTGCCTGACTGCCTGGAAGCATGGCAGTGCAAAACAAATTGTGTAGCCTTTGCAGCTTTGGATGTGACCACCTGTTTCAGGCAGACTGTGTGAATCTGTGAATTGCCTGAGCGCTGCCTTGGAGCTCTGGTGTCCATTCAGGTTACCTGAGGAAGTGTGCATGTTCATATCCATACAGAGAAGCCCAAGAGTGTGCAGCTATCTGACAACTAATTAGCATTTCAACTAGGCAAAGTGTTTGTAAGCAATAGAGGGCCTCAGATGCTGACAAAAGAAAAAACAAATACTACACTTTGAGCTAATTTTTTTTCTTTATGGAAGAGAGATAGTGGAATTTCTTGGAATGGAGTAGTTCCCTCAGAAGGATTCCTTTAAAATTGTGCCCTTCTTGTCACCTGTAGAATGGGAAAACAAAAGGAAGAGGCGGAATATTTCAAAAATCCCTGCTGAAAAAAACCGCAATGTGCAAGGTCTTTACACAGTCCTGATGAACTTGCTGAAATGCCATTTGTGCTCCTAGCTTTCAGGTTCCACTGGACTGGAAAGCCTTCCATTTAGAACTTGGCATGTATATTAGAGCATGACACAATATGACTCATTTTAATGCAACAACACAGGACAAGAAACTTTAATGCATGACAACACACAAAACATTCTTTATTTGGATTCCTGTACATTAAGAGTCATAAAGAATTAAATTGGAAGCCATCATATTGTGAACTCAAAATGCAACTTAGCTTAATAAATAATATCCTGCAAACTGTCTTCTAACTTATCAATTTTTTTTTGGGGGGGGAGGGGGGTGTTGTGGGTTTGTTTGTTTGTTTTCAATGGGATTTTCTCTGGGTTTTTTGTTGTTTTTGGGTTTGGGGGATTTTTAAGTGTTGCCTGAGGACTTCCTTGAATCTTGGAATGCTTTAAGTGCTACATGTTTTCCCTGAGAACAGAATGGATGAAATCTCCCACAAGCTTTGAAGGCTGTTGGGATGATTTGGGTAGGAACCTTGTTCCCTCCAATTCCAGAAAAATTTTCTTTTCCAACATTATCCTAGCTTAAGAAGAAACAGCCTTAAGTACTGAAGAAACAAAGGTCTATTGACTTGATGGTAGAATCAAGAACCATCATAATCCAAGTGGGGAAAACTTCACTTGATGTGAATTTGAAGAAGGAATGATATCTTGCTCCAGGCCTGATTTTCAATCAACATCTCTAAATGCTGGGATCAGTCAGCCTGATGTATACATTTTTTTTAAGAGACTGAATAAGGGAAGTTAATTTCATTATTAAAGGGTTGCTTTATTTGGCCCCCTGGTAAATCTATTCCAAGCAAACTTTTGTTTGGAGTTATTTACAGCTGAGGGAAACAGAGGCCTCCATTTAGTGTATTTACTGAACGGCATAGTTGCAACATTTGTGTAATGCCATGTCTACAGGAACCAAACACCTGTCTTTTAACAATCCAAATAAAACAGCAATAAGCTTCATATATTGGTGATATACATTAAAACTTGTCTTTAAAATTAATCTTTGCATACATCAGGAAGTAGTGAAAAAAGCTCAGCTTTAAAGGGATTCTCCAATTACTGCTGAACTGAAACTCAATATCTATCATAGGTGTTTACCCTCTGCTAGCAGAGAGTGAATTCTGATCCATGTATTTAATTTCTAGAACCTAGCTTACAATGAGTCTGCTTAGAATTGAAAGATATGTGAAAAGTAAAATTAAAAAAATGCTTAAAATAAGCTGAATCTTCTATTTGAGCAAAATCCAAAAATGAACTGAGGTTTTAGAGGTTTGATTAGGAAGGTTTTCTGACAAAATTAATTGGGTTTTTTCATAGCTTAGTCTTAATTCATGATTACATTTTTCTTCCTATTAATAAAAGCCTTCATTCTTACTAGTATAGTTACAATTGTTTTGTAAGTGAATGATGTATTGCTATGTGTAAAGGAATGATAAACTACTGAGGGAGAAAGAGTCTAATAAATGTGCTTGGAGAAAAGAGTCACAGATACTAACCCAACATTCTTTTAAAACATGCAAAAATTTCTGTCATGTAAGATGAGACCCTTCTTCAAATACTTGCTTTGGTCACAGCAAGAGAGAATGCCCAATGGATCATACTATTATTGCAGAAAGTTAAACCCTTCTTCTCTCACTCTTGCATCGTCCCTCCTCACTTTCACATAGACATAAACAAAAGCAGTAGTCCTTCTTGCTGGACAAAGTATAGCATTTTCCCATTTATAATTTCCATATTGGTAGAGGAAATCTCTATGGCTGACAAGGAAGATACATACTCCAAAATATACCTTTTCTTCACCATTTCTTTGTATGGACTTTGAAATATGAGAGGCTTGATGAGCCACTTATTTTGCAAATACATGACAATCATTTTCATCCTGAGAATTTTTGCTTTAAAGGAGGTACAGAAGTATTTGAGACACATGTGATGTCTCTGTAATGTACTTTAAAACTTTCTCTCCCCAAAGAGTAGTATGAAAAAAGTACATGTCAGGAAGAAAAAAAATCACTGTGGCAAATCTTGGAAACAAAGGCAAGCCATCCCAGCTTATTAATAGCTTTCAAGTAAGATAAGGAAGACTGTTCTTTCAAAGACTTAAAACTGAGAGCAGAGGAAAAAATATGAAATACTGATCTATTTTTAACAAAGGCAAATGTATTTCTATTTAGTATCTAAAATACTATTTAGATAATCCTGTGAGATTTTTCTCCCAGTAGTGTTGGATTAATTAGCAAATATTACAAGGTATTTTCAAGTCACATTATGAGCATAATACCTTATTCTGTTTCAATTTTTCTTAGTATTTACATAACTTGTTCTTTGCCTTTATAATTTTCATTTGTTCATGTACTTTTTGTGTGTAATGTCTTCATAACTCTTTTTTTTTGCTTTAATTCACATGCGTTTGCTAGTTCTTATGCATGTGCTGTGTAAAAAGAAAATAGGCTTTACTCTGTTCTGTGCTGATACTGAAGATGAAGTCTGTACAAAACAAGGTAGAATTATTTATTGTATTTTAGTGGTTTCAGCTGTGATGGTACAAGGATACAAATTGGGTTGTTTTTATAGTGATATTTACCCAGTAAGCTTCTAGTAGGATGATGAACATGAAAAGAAATAGCAACCTGTGGACTACTAGCTGCACTTAAACTCAGACATTACCTGTCCCACCCTCCTAAAACCACCAATCATCTAAAACATATGCTTGCATAAAAGCCTCAATTACTTTATACTCAGCTGCACTTGTAACAGAACTTGAAAAGAAATTCACAAAGTAAGAGTAACACAAGGAAGGCTCACCACCTTTAGCATGGCAAGAAAAATTTAAAAACATCTAACTATGTAGAATACAATATGAAGCGATAACTCATACATTTATTTTATACCACTCTGCTTTGAAGCTTCTGTAAGAGTTCATAAAATACATTGAAAGTGGGAACTTCATTTCCCCACAGGTCTGTAGGACGCATCAGAATTGGGCCTCCTGGAGACCAGATCATTCCAAAGCTGGAAACAAATTGCACCAGGCCAATGGATAGAAGAGTGGCCCGTAAAAGAAGTTCACAACTATTTCAAAAAGTACCTTCTACAGATGAACCATCAAAATATAAGAATTGTATATATGCACTTAACAGAATGTGATACACTCCACTGCATTCATCGTATGTCTTCATGGAAACAATGTAATGCCACAGTGAACAGACACTGCTCATTAGCATTGAACCGATCAATGAAGGGTGGAGATACCCATTTACTAGTAGTATTTTTGCAAAATAACTGTCCTTTGTGCCTTAATATTTTTCTGAGGAGATTAAAAAGATGCCTTCAAAACGAAAATTAGGTGCAAACATTCACACAAGGGGAATAAAATCTCTAAATAAGTTTAATAAAAATACTGGATTTTTACATAGAATCACAGAATTGTTTTAGTTGGAAAAAACCTTTTAGATTGTAAAGTCTGATCATTAACCCGCCACAGCCAAGTCCACCATTAAAACATGTGTCATGTCTATGCATCTCTTAAATACATCCATCCATAGTCACTCCACCACTTCTGGGAGCAGCCTGTTCCAGTGCTTAATAACCCTTTAAGTGAAGAAATTTTTCTACATGTGTAATCTAACATTTCTATGGAAACATTCTCTACTAGCACTCACTTTATCCCTTGCTAATGTTTGCCAGACTGTTGGTGCAGAGCATTGTTTTCTCTCTAGCTTTTTGACGTTGATTTGTGCAATTCAGTTAAATTTAGATATGTTGTTAGCTTGATATATGCTATTTCTGTTTGATTTCTCAAAAGAGCTTAATGTGGTTTGATTTCTCCCCCAGCTTTCCATAACAGTGATAGATGCAGTAATAGAAATTTGTATATAAATACATGTTAGTGTTACTGTGACTCAAAATTCTTGTGGGCATAAATACCTAGATAAAGATTCTTAAGGATTTCCGATTCTTAAGGATTTCCCATGCTTCTTGTGCCATACTTAACTAGACTACTACACATATGAAGTTCTGCATTCTACAGTATAAAAATAATTGTTTTCAATCTCTTTATGTTTAATAACATTATTGGAGCAGTTCACCTGAGTACTCTTCCATAGTCTGGAGCCAACACATAGCAGTCAGACAACACATATTTCTAGTATACTGTTAGTTAGTATGCAGAATAAAGATCACATTGTAAATCTTGGTAAGATCTAAGAGAGCTCATTAACTTACAGAGATGCTCAGTACATGCATGTTAAATCTTTTCCTTCCTTCTTAACTCAAAGGGGAAACATACGTAGCATTTAAGTTCAGTTTCAGAAAGTAGATAATTAATGATCACCCCAACCTCCAAGTGATAGTATTTAGTGGTCATTATAATTGCAGAACAGTTCATTCAATTCTTTTCTGTAGCTTACCTGTGCCCTTTAATATCTTGAATGTGTTCATGTACTGTTTTCTTTTAAAATCAAAATTCACATGAATATCTCACAGGTGAGTGGATAGTTCTAAAATGTATTTTCTCATCAGTCTTCCATGAATTTATAATTTATAATTTTGGAATGTACTGAACAATGATTGACAAGACTTCACCATGCTGTTTCAGATTGAACATATGAATTTGTAATTTGGGAACACATGATACATAGTTGATTAGTTTTATACTATTTTCTACACCCTGCAGATCCTATATACAGATGGTTACAAAGCAGTCTATCATGTTTTAAACAAACATGAAGAATCTTCATTTAAATGTTTTGCTGTGGAAAACATATTCCTGTCTAAACAGAGTTAGTTTCACTTTTTTTTTTCTTTTGTGAAAGTCTTACTTTAACTCTCTTCTACAGTGATAAAAATTATATAATCATGTGATCATTGGGAATAATAATAAACAAAAAAATAATGTCCCATGGAAATGAAATCAATATTGAAAAATATAGGAAAGTTGCCTCAAGCTTGAGTTTTTAATGAATCAAGTGAATCTGAAATAAGCTAACCAGCCCACCAGCAAAGATATTGCAGAAAGAAAATTGTTTGAAAAATATTGAGGTAAAGGTTTCTTATTAATTTTTGATCTGGAATGGATTTGCTTTCATTAAGAAAGCAGAACAATTTTTAAGTTCCTGATGTTAGGAGATGCTTAAAATTAACTCCCCAAAAAGCTTACCATGCAATGAAGTTTTAACTGCTTGTAGAAATCATCAGTATTTGCAACAGGATAGTATCTGAATATCTTGGGGTTTAAGAGTTTTTTTTGATTGTGGAAGAATTCTGGGCTGAAGATACCTTTACCATTGGAAAGATGCAGCTGTGAACATGTGAAAATGGAGAAAAACATGTATTTGGCCTTGCAGCAGCATGGGAAAGTAAAATAAAGAAGAAAAACAACTGAGTAAAACAAGCTATGTTTTGAGTCTTACCAGCATGAGGAGAGATGTGAACTACCCACCAGAAGATGGTCCAAGACTCGTGGGGAGAAGTGCTTGGCTAATAGAGTGTGACGTGTATGCATGGACAGATAAGAAAAAGTATAAAAGAGAAGCCTTCTGTAAATAAAGGGACTGCTAGTTGTAAATATTCCTTGCCCCAAACCTCTGTTTGTGTGGGTGTTTCTCTGTTGCTGAATTTGTGTACTGTAGCACAAGAGAGGAAGGAAATCCTTGAATTTTTTTTTTACCTGTGGTTCCAGAGAATCCAACCATACAATTTTTAATGAGGTAGGTAGAAAATAAATCTTTCTTTCTTGCGTAGGCAACTTATAAATCAGAAGACACAAGTAATATGGATTGTCCAAATAGCAACATCAACATGCATCCTGTGTGGGAAGAAGGATTTAGATTGCAGCTACATGTTTGTCAGTAGCGGGGCTGAAGATATCACTCTCTGTCTTTGCATGTTGTGTTCACCTTTTCATCA
The DNA here is from genome assembly GCA_013396655.1 of Campylorhamphus procurvoides. NCBI lineage: Eukaryota > Metazoa > Chordata > Aves > Passeriformes > Dendrocolaptidae > Campylorhamphus > Campylorhamphus procurvoides. The sequence continues at coordinate 5,555 of WBMV01000672.1, read as the reverse complement.
TCTCATACACAGTATTTACACAGCAGTTTGTTGGTGTATAGTGTCAGGACTGCTGGACATTACATACAGATGAGCAGGTATTCATATATACATGCATACTGAAGCAGTTTGGGGTCAGCAACTGTCTGAACTAGCATCACTGCTGCTAAGTCTTGACAAATGACTCTTTGTTTAGCTAGACATAGAGAATTGTAGCAAAGGTTTAGGTTAGTATTGATGGGACTGTCCGTGTGTAGGAGCAACAGTGCAATAAATAGCAGCTGAGGAAGTAGAGATGTGGAATGTGCTGATGACCCCTTGATCAGGAGATCATCAAGATCCCGTCTTTGCAGAACACCCTGACTGGGAGTCAAAGGACAATTGATAAATCCCAGTAACTTAGGAGTGGGACAGGGTCATTATAATCTTCTAAGAAGTAAAAAGAGTACAAGGAAACTTAGCATTTCACCAGTAACCTTAAAAGGGACCTAGAAAGAGTGTTGAGGATAGATAGTCTATGTGCCTTGTTTTTTGTATCATCAACTACATCTGAATACTGTAAAGACACCTAGCAGCACACTAAGTAGCACCTGATGCTTGAAAAATGAGAGACCTCTTGGACACACACCTCTTTGTTCTTGTGAGTATGGTGCTTCTGGGCATGACAGTGTGGGTGACATCAATTTTATTATAAAATAAAAATGCCTTTTCTTCCTATAAGGTCTCATTTTGAGCTTTGCTGCCAGTATTGCAATATTGTTTTCTGTCTAGAGATCTATGTAGCAAAGGGAGTGTTGAAAAATGAAAGAATGTAAAAGGAAATGAGACTAGAAATAAAAAAAATGGGTCTTCTTAGGAGGATGGCTGTTATTTCACATGGCTGGAACACGGCTCCCTTATGGCTTCTCTATTAAATATGGATTGCAGTGAAAGTGTAATTGAAACACAACTGCATGTTCTAGCATGATAATTAGTAAAATTTCTCTAACTAACAACAGTGTTAAAAAGGGAGTACTGAATCATCACAAAAGGAATGTTATGGTTAAAGTGTCTCATTTCACTAGAGATAGAGGTAGATCCCATAAGCTCACTACAAAATACCTATCTATCTAGGTAAGGACTACTATGAGTTTTCAAATTATTTATGCCAGTGTACGCCTATTGCAATATAACCAGTTTCTTGAAAATTTCCTTTAGCTATTCATAATGGAAATTCAAAATATGGGGGAACAAATATATTATGGAGAGTCACTTTTGGCAGGTGAGGTAAATTCAACATGATTTACAAGGCACCTGTTCTTTTCCTTCACAAGTATGGTCTTTTTTTGCCATCTGTATATGCTTTGGTTTAATTATGTGGTATCTTCATTTGTGCTTATAAGCAGTTTTCTGCAATATGAATGTGTCAGCGATAGTTTTAACCATCCAAACCCTTCTTAGAGGTGCATGGCAAAAGGACAGGAGACAGCAGTGAAAATTCTGTCTCAATGTAAACAACAGCTTTCTCCTGCCAAAGGGATCAGACCTTGAAATGAGCTGCCCAGAGAGTGTGGATTTTCCCTCTTCCCAGATTTTCAAATCTGGACAAGTCACTGAGCAACCCTGCCTTAGCTCTGAAATTAGCTCTGCTTTGAGCAGTTAATTGGTCTACGTGACCTCCAGAAGTCCCTTGAAATGTAATTTGCTGTATGATCCTGTTAAGAATTTCTCTACTATCCTGTTAAGAAAATCCTAGTTATTTAATGTCTTCATCCTGCTTCAAGGCTGAACATCCTTCTCTGTGGAGGCAATTCTGTCCTTTCTTAAACAACATATGAAAACTGCTCACATAAGTGCATGAGATAAAAGCATTATTTTCCTCTAAATCAAGAAATATCAGGGGAATGTAACCCTTTAGTAAAGTTGAAACAGTACTAAAGTTAAAAAGACAGGAAAGCTGTTATCTGCATTGTAATTAGCTAATATGTTTCAAATATCTTATCCAGAAGTATTTCAGAGAATTAAACTGGACTCTTCCATACAAACAAGATGTAACTTTAGCTTCTGTAGACAAATGTTCCTTTCTTCTTCATCCTTCTACAACAGTGTTCACACCAGCAGGCTCTAGGAACAAGCAGGACTGAACTACGTAAAACTAACAGTTTAGGTTCACCTCAACTGATCAAAGAGCATGAGATAGAAAGGAAAATAAGACCTAATTAAATTAATTATGCAGGCATTTTTAAAAATCCTGTCTGAGAGGGGTGACCACAGGAAGCCTGGATTATTTTGCAGTGCACATAAAATCAGCACATGTGGCCTCCATCTTTCACTTGAGACCAGCCTCCACCACGTAGAAGCTGGATTTGCACAGGACTTTGACGGTAGCAACTTGTTCTTCTCTCTTTCTTTACTCCTCTTAATCTCTTTTCTTAATTTTTGGGTAACTTAAAACCAGTGGGTTGGATTTTGCTAAATTGTATGAGTTAGCATATGCTAAGTCATAGCTTTGTGGAATACTTTGGTTTTAGTTGTATGTTAGCCCCTTAAACTTTTGCCAAGATCTCTCATTTTGTCCCATATTTTCTAAAATTAAGGTATAGCCTGATAAAACATGGTGCAGTGTCTTTTATTTACCTCAAGGTATTGAGGAACCAAGAGCTCTTCAAAAATTGTGTAGGTGAATTTTTGGAACCTGGTATATTTTTAGTTTGTTGATGAACTCTAAGACCCCAGTTAGCTTGTCACTCCAGGGCTGCAGTCTTTCAGCTTGCCTAGAAAGTGCTCCAAATCTGGGGGTGGGTAGAGTTTATGCTCCAAGAATCTTAAAAATAACCTCTTTGGAGAAATGGTTGTCACTACATTCTACCATACCTTGACATTCAGAATTACTAATTTTGTCTGTGAAATGTCTGTCAGCCTATGGGCAGGACCAAAAGATCCTATAGCCGCCTCTCATCTGCCTTCTCATGTTCCATGTAAGAGAGAACCAATTTCATGAATATGTATTATTTATTAGGAGTGGCAACTTACTGTTGTCCTTAATGTTTCTTAGATGTACAGCTGTGTGTCTCCCTCTTTTCCTCTCTCTTACCAAAATCAAAGCCAGCAAGGAATATGATCTTTACAGTTACGTATTGTTGGAGATTTAAAAATTTGGTTTCAAAATGACCAAATTGACAGAATTAGTTTAGAGACAATGCAGTTTAGAGGTTTTTACTATTGAGCAAGCCAGGTAAAGCTTCTTTGTTTTTCTTTGTAAAATCTTTCCTGACTAAAGTTTGAGTTTATATTACCTTAATGTTGATATAGTGTAAGATATACTCTTGTTTTATATGGTGGCGTGACTTCTTAGAACTTTCCATCAACAATAATCTGATGGAATCTGTATCTGTTTGTATTGCTGATTAAATGGGATGAGTGGAAAGAAAAGGTGGGGGTGGAGGTGTGTGAAAATAATGTAGGAAATTACCTGTATACTTAAAGGAAAATGTTGTTGATAGATTAAAAAATACTATGGCACTGCTGTTTTATTCGGCACTCATTCTTCCCAGTGTTTGCTGTTTCTCATAACTTGGATAATATTATGAGGAAATTAGGCCACATGGTAGTATACAGGAGCTATTCATGTTTATGAATTTTCCATTGACACTTCTATAACCAAGTGTGTGAGGTGATTTGTGAATGGATTGAATTGTATGGAGATAATTATCTTTGTTCTTTTGATCTCTGAGGTATACAACACAATGTCTCATCCCTGAATTAAGTCTTCACATCAGTAAAGGTTCATTCCCACTAACAATGAACTATGGTACTACTCGTGAGATAAATGTAGTGCAGGTCTCACTTTTTTCACTATCTTTACAGTGAAAACAAAAGGAAGATTTGCCACAATGGTTGTTTCTAATCCATTCTTTGCTTAATTAAATCTAATCCAAATTAAGTTAATGAAATCTAGAAGTTAAATACTCACTGATAGATGTTGTAATGAGCAGTTTATTAATTTTTGGTTGAAAGAGTGGTTCCATTAATGAAAATAATAGCAGATTTTGTCTGCTGTGTTATGGCAATCTGGCTCATCAGTGACAACACCTAAGATAACTTTTAGGAGTCCCCATTAACTACATGATGAAAGAAGAAAAACAAATCTCAGAACAGAGATTAGAATCTAGACTCTAGCAGTCTGAATTGCTGCTGGATTAGCTTTTATACAGTTTACAGATGGTTCTAATTGCTTTGGAGACATAGCCCAAAATATTTGGGGTGAAGTTTCAGATGAAATGAAGCCACAACACTAATGTCCTACTAGACTACTATTAGATTAGTTATTCCTCAGACTGTCAAAACCATCCACTGTTCACTAAAGGCACCCACACCTTATGCAATGTACCTTTGTCGGATCTATGATAATAACCTGTGACTGATTTGTTGCTTTGAGCTCTACAAAACCAGGAATCAAGGGATATGGTATGAATATATATGTCAGATATAACCCAGACTAAAAAAAATATTCTGTGAACATGAATATTCCTGCTTTAAAAGTAGCTGTATAGATTGCTTCCTTAGATGCAAAGAGTCCATATTCTACACAGGAAGGAGTCCCTTAGTTATGGAAAGTGTGATTTGGTGTGTCCTCTAGAGGCTATTTGAGAGTATAGGAATTTGCATTGCATGAAAGAAATATGACTACAGGTTTGTGAAAGCACAAAATGAAATGGCAAAGAAAGTTTAGAAACAAGATGTATATGAATAGCATTTAGAGAAGCATATCATCAAAGTCAAAGAACATGGTAAAAGCATCTCTCAAGATCAGGAAAGCAAAGATAGATTGATGCCATTGAGAAAAGACGGAAAATTGTCAAAGCTGCCCTCTGACTTGTGACAAATGAGGTAGGGTAAAGAGGCAAAAAGTTCTAATTTTTTAAATATATTTTAGTGACTGGGGACCACTTGCTTATTATGTGTCATGGCAACCCAGGGTACATGAAAAGCACTTGAGAGCAACCATCCCTTTTGTTCTGGATTACCGTCCTAGTTACAGTGGCTGGGACCAGTTTATCACTGTGTGGGTGTAACCAAAACTCTATGTAATTTCTGATGAACTCTTAATAATGGATCCTTTGCAGCAGCTGCCCAGGGCACGCCTGACACCTCAGGCTACAAGCTGGTTGTTAAAGAATCCTGAGAGGCACAGGAGTGTTTCTTCCTCTTCACTCCAGTGACTCAGCTGTGATAATGTGCCTCCTGGAAGGCACTAAGACCTTCACACCCAGCCTGAGGGGTCATGTCTGCTAATGGGCCATTAGGGACTGGCACAATAGGCAGTTACAAGGACCTAGCCCATGAAAGATTCCAAAAATATCCCATGACTCTCAGAATTAAATCACCCCTTGTGAAACTCCCCAGCCTGGGGGGAAGTACTGCACATTCCAACCTGAACCTGAGCACATATAATCTTCAGTTTTTGGGACTTCTTGCACCACTCACGTCATCCAGAGCAGGACTGTGGCCATCATCCTNTGTGGCCATCATCCTCACCAACACGTTTATATTTCCTTTGCACCCAAGGGGGTGACATGGTGCTCAGCACAGGGGCT
>WBMV01000668.1:215365-243756 GCA_013396655.1 Campylorhamphus procurvoides | reverse complement strand
GCGTGCTCTAATCAACTGTGTTACTAGAGTTCATCTCCTCTCACAGCAACCTGTCAGCCAGATAAGTCAGCTAACTATGCCAACCAGTTGGGTAGTGTCCAGGTAACCCAGCTTCCTTACCTTGCCACCCATCAGTTCAGTGCTAGAGACAGTATGAGAGAACATTTGTGGAGGCAAGAGAGGATCATGACAGACTGCTTACAGACGAATTTTAGTTGTTGCAGAACTTCAACCTAGGAGGAAGGTTCAAATTCTTCTGAAGTACTATTGTGAGGAATTCAGTGTCTAAATCGTTGAGATTCCCAGTGGTCAAAGCTTCTGCCAGTTCTTTGTAGAAGGTGAAAAATCAGCATACGTTTAAGAAACAAAGCACAAAGACTTTCATTATTTACCTATTACACATAAAAGCTCTGCCTCACAACCCCAGTGGTAAGATGATATAAGAATGGCTTTTTCCTCCAGAAAAAAAATCTGCAGTAGATTTTTATCTTCTTTGGCTGGAATGGGATTGGATTGAGTTCTCTTATTCCAAGTACTATTTACTGACTATTTTATAGTTAAAGCATTCACATCACACATCATTCATAAATGATATTTCACCTATTTTTGGATTTTAAAAAAGTTACAGAAATACACAAGTTTAAAGAAAGTGCTAACAAGTGCCCTACCATGTTCAGCAGTCCTATAGCATGCCTGCTTTTACCGGGCTAGAGACTGCTCTGTCACAAGCACACAGATGTTACTTTCGAGTGATTCTATTTGAAATTATAATATGAAAACATTGTAACTGCTGATTGGTATTTTGGCAGCGTTCTAGAGACTGTCAATATGACAACAAAGTTCCCCTGTGCTTAGTTGACTACACAAATAGGAGCAAGAGATGTTTGTTATTCTCAATCTTCCTGTCTAAAGAGTAAAAGGCAAAACATGAGGAAAATGAACTGTTATCATCTTCATTTTATAAATGACAGATGCAGAAAAATGGGCTTAATATCAGGAAGGAAATCTGAAAAAGAGCCAGAAATACAACTTGAACATCCTCATTGCCCCAAACTGATAAACCACCTTTTCATCATAAATCATCAAATTACTATTTCTAAAACACATTTGCTGGAAAACAGCACCTTGTCTATAACAAATTTTTTAAAAAACTGAAAAATCCTGTTTTCAGGTTCCTCAGTCACCTTTTCCAAAAACCAGACCTAAACTTCATTCCACATTGTAGACCTGCACCTCTGAAACTGCTTAACTCAGGAATTCAAGTTCCCCACATTGACTCATGTCATAGTAACCACCCCATTCCCACAATAACAGCTTTTGTCAATTGTCAAGTGGCTACCAGGCTGAGACTCTTTAGTTTAGGTTGAAGGCAAATAATAGCTACTAAGTAAAGTGATGCACTTGTCCAGAACATAACAAAAAAAGCTGGGTGGAGATAGAGACAGACTGTACATGACCATCCAAAAATGATCACAAGGGCACTACAGTACTTCAGTACAAATTCAGCACAACCACGGTGAAAACCATAGTATATGGTATACTAGTGAAAATCAGTACGTATATGTTGCGTCATACTCATCATATGTTTATAGCGTTCTTCATCAGGACCAAAAAAAAAAAAAAATACATCTGTGGTAAAAAAAGAGAACCAAGAAAAGCAAAGCAGAAGCACAGCTTACCTGTGAGCTCAAAGGCATTTACTCAATGCATAGCTTATAACAGCAGTGATCAGCGAGACGAACACAGCAAAGGGTCTTGTGAGCCACGTGTAATAGCAAAACTGCTTATAAGGTACACAGACCAGTGTTCTACAGTGCTGAGTTTTAAAGTACTCTTTAAAACTTGTTGGCATTGAGGAAAGTCAGTACTTTGTCTACAAGTCTGCAGTGTGCTGGATTCAGCCCACGATACTTTGAGACAAACTGTACTTAGCCCTTAGGAGGGAGAAAAGTATGCCCATGGGAAATTTTTTGCTCTGACTGGTATAAAATTCATAACACAACCAAAAACAGGTTACACCAATAAAATCAGCAACTGTATTAACAGTGAGAACTTCTTCAGGCTAAAAACTTGTCAGAGCAAAGAAAGAAACAATTAGGCCAGTGAAAACAAAAACCATAAACCATTAAATAGGGAAACAAGAAATCAAAATTTTTTTATGGACGTGCACTAAAATCCACTACAAAGCTTCATTAAAAGCTGTGGGTTTGACTCTCAACCAGTATTTGAAATGTTTTTAAAAAAAACCTCCAAACTGACAGAACACTATAAAAATGGAATGAAAAAGCTAGATGTGGTAATAATACTCAAACACTTTTGCACATCTAGCCTCTGACAAAAGCATGGACAGAATGAGAACTTCAGCCAAAGAAGATAAATTAGAAAAGAGGCAGCTATCTATCATCAATGTCTTCAACTGGAAGGATTCCAGTCCCCTTCTGAGAACACCGATCTCAGCATAAAACATGAGAACTAAAAGAGAAGAAAAAAATTTCAAAGAGAAATTACAATTATAAACAGAAAAATCAAAATAGAAGGGTTGAATCAGAGTATTATTTCTATTTCAGTACACCCATCTGAAAAAGATCAAGGCCACAACAAGGAATCAGTGATTAACCACCTAAGCACAAGTCAGCAGAGATACAGATAAAAAGTGGCAGATTATACATACACAAAAAATCTGAACTGGCAAATAGAGGTTTTTGTACCTTAAGACAGAAGAAGCTGCAAAATTCAAGTACTCTGACATACACAAATGGGATAAGATGACTGGTTTTAATCTACTGAACACACATTACTCTGTGCACTGCTGAATTAAAATAAAATACTATAAAATTTTTAACTGCAGGGTTAATAATCAAATTCCTTCCAATGTATGACATTCTCAAATGTTTATGATTACGAAAAAATATCTTTGCACGTTTTGTTGTTCAAAATACTTTCCTCACCTTAAAACCTTCACTACTTAGGACATAGTTCCTATTAGGAACATGCAAGTTAATCAGTGATGTCCTCTGCCTGCATACAGAAAAAGTCCATTTACTAACAACACTTTCTCATCAGTCACAGCTCAAACAGAGCATCTGGTCTACATCTTAACAGCCAGCCAGTCAGCTAATGAGCTCAGGTTAAACTAGGTCTGGATGGCTATCACACAAGTTTCCTAAAGCAAAACAATTTGGTAAGAGCTGACCATTCATATCAATGTGCAGGTCAGCATTAGAGATTAAAATAGTGTGTTTTGGACAGTATCATTTCTAAGAAGAAACAGGATTAAAACCCTTTCTTACAAAAAGTCAGTGCAATTCCTTCCCCAGTAAGCTAAATAGCATAAAGCAACAACAGGGTCCAATGGATTATGGAAGGATGGAAAACACACAAAATTTTCTGAAACCTGGGTATCAAGCATGATGGTCACACTGCATGCAAAAGTGAACTCACACTAAAGGTTTAAGTATTAAATAGCATGTTAATTATAGAAATAGGAAAGCAAAAGCATTTTTACCAGAATCATTACTTCAGCTCCTAGTATAATAAAACATATAATAAAAATATTTCCTTTGCTGCCAGTGGAGCAGATCACTGTTGATTCAATAGTCCTTCCTTCTCTTTTCCTAGCTGATGAAGAAAGCTATTCCCCTGCTTAGCTTCCAGCTGACAGTCACATCAATATAACAGCTTCATTAGTCTCTCTCTTTTTAACACTTCTTAGAGTCTAAGATAGCATTCCCTCTCTGGAGACATACCCTGACTGCACAGTGCAAGGTAAACCTATAAAATGGAAGCCTTTATTTGCTCTAGTTGTATCTCTACCCACAGCATAAACTGTGTCTACAACTGGAGGATCTGCAGATTAACAAGCATTAAGAACAATTATTACAGCAATATCAACAGTGCAAGGGCAGTGAGAGCATTTGTGCACTTCAGCAAGTATTGACATAAGAAAATGCAAAATCTTTTGGAAGCTTCCACAGGATATACACACTAGAAAGGATAAAAGAGAACTTTGTAAGGAAGATTTCTCTAGGTTTAGCATATCAGAACAGGATCTCAAATATCCTTTTTCCCAAGGCTTCTGGTGCTTGAGTGCTGTTGGCAGGACACTGAAAGAAAAGATTCTGTCCTGCAGTGTGTGTACTCTTGATTATGTGCAACAAAGTATCAGTTAAGACTGGACTCCCCAAGCTTGAAAACTTCATTTCCCTAAGAGGCAAACTGTCACTAATGTCAAAGAGATGTGGAAACACTATTAAAAACAGAAGGGGACTGAAGGAACCAGGCTGAGAAAATTAAATTAAAAAGAAATTGAGACTCTTCAGATCAGTCTGTGAAGGAAATCACTACCAGAAGTTTCTAAGAAAAAAATTTGTTGAAATATCATTGACTAATCTTCTGCTGCCAGTTTCACCTAAAGCTCTCAAGTAGAGGCTGCTGCCCCTAAAATACCTACTACACTTTTCCCATGAGGGTCCTCAAAGATGCCATTTCCTATTTGGCAGAGAAAAGGGATAAAAATAGATGAGGAAATAAGAAAGAAATCCTTGGGAGAAGCAATGTTGCATGCTCACAGTGCTGATTTACTAATTTTTAAATGAAAGGTCAAAGCTTAAAATGTTCCCTGGTTCAAGGACCAGTCAATCTCATTGACAGCACACCAAGGGATTAAGGCTACAAGACAGCGAACCTTCAGCTGCTGTACTTCAGAGACTCCAAAATGCTATCCAGCCAGCTGCTGTTTCCAAGCACCTCCATGCATTACACTTACAAATCCAAACAGGTTTTCTGACTTTTACAGCTGCATTTGACCACTGCCCAGCTTGCTCATGAAAAAAAAAATAAAGAAAAAAAAAGTCAGTAGACACAGATTATGTTGAACAATCATTAGAGAACTTCATCTCTGGGGTTTTTCCTCACAAAATAAAAGGGCCTCATTATTCTCACAATAAGAAACCCAAACTAACCACAAGATCATTGCAGGCCTGGAGGTGGTGAGCTCAGAAAATGACAAACTGTTGAAGGAGAAGACACATGGAGATGTGAGCCACTTTATCAGCAGCTTGAATCACGGTTGTGAGGAGAGCTCCTCTTAGCAGCAGAGCATGGCATAGAGGAACTAGCAGGGGCCCGGCATCACTGCACTTCACAACCCAGCATTGTTCAGAGACACATGTATGGCAGAGGCAGAGCTGTGTCTGATCTAATAAACCTTGACTAACAACACAGCAAATGACTTGGGACACAATACTCTGCTGACATTGCTATCCCACTTGCCATTCCAGATCCCATTAAGGGATCCTCATGCTGTACTTGCACTGTACTCCATTGAGAATTACTCATCTCTCCCTAAAAAGAACAGATGTGCTCCATTCATTTTATGCTAACACAGGAATGCAATCAAATATAAGCTGTGTAATAGCTTAAATCAGCAGAACAGCCACTGTTCTCCACATTCTTCTCCATTATTTTCTATATCTGGACACCATAACACAGACCCTTAAGAAGCAGAAAAGGCCGCTCCAATGATCTTCTCTGACCCAAGTTTCACTGACGCACTTGCACAACTCTTCAAAGCACACCCACTTAAGACCCTGAGAAAGGACTCTTGTCTGAATGTTGACTTTTACCGTCATTTCTGCTGAGACGGCTGAGGGCTTTTCAGGCTCTCGAGCAATAGGCATTTTGAAAGCTCTATGAATGTTAAAAAAATTTGTTTAATTGATGGTGGCCTTTGAGTTCATAAAAAACAAAGCATCTTCATCACACTCAAGAAAGTGCAGATATTTTGGAAAAAAACCCAAATCCTAGGTCACTGAGGGCTCAGGAATTATGGAAATAGGTCAGGTTACAAGGCTGCTCACATAAGTAAGTCAATAAGCACAGTAAGGAAAAGATGTGATAGCCCTTCATGCCGTTTTGGCCCCATGGCTTAAGAAGAAAATTGAGACAAGAAACTAAATACAAGTTTGTCTCCACTGAACACTGCAATGTTTGAAGAGTTGACCTGCAATGCATTTAGCTCCACATTCCACAGCATGATCACAACTATATAGTATCTCCATTTAAATTAGTGGTATCTCTACACCTGATCTTGGTGGGCATGTTACCTATCCCTGCTAGTTTATATACCAGCACCTTTCCTAGCCATACATTTCACGGCATTCATAGGAATATATTCAAGGACTTAAAAGCTACAACAATCAATATCCACACAAATATTTAGAAAGTACAAGAATGGATGAAACTATAACACCCTATGAACATTTCTGTCTCATTGTGATAAGAGTTAGCAGCAAATCAAGTTCATTCTGTGTACCCAAAACCAGAGCTTCCAGTAGGTTTGTATATTATAACCTAATCTGAAGAGAAAAAAGAGCCCTGGTTCAGAAGATTCTTGTACACTTCTGTATTCCAAGATTCATTTACTGAAATGCAGAAGCTGTGGAAGAACCACACAGAAAACAAGTGTATTTTTAGCTCTGCAAGGTGTTTGGAGGCCATTTACATTCATTTTGAGTCATGATAAACAGCCAATAGCCCACTATACTAGTATGAAATGCTACCCAGAATGTTGATTTTTAACTGGGAGAGAAGGGATTTCATTATTGCTATTATTATGATTATTATATTACTATACTGCAATTAGGTACTGTGGAGACACAGCATTCATGATTACAGGGTCTGATTCCACAGTCAGCTATTCAAAATGAAAATTCCAGCTTGCAAACAGTTTGCAGATGTTCAAGATTTCATTAAAAATATATTGTCATATCCAATTGAGAACAAAATGCAAGTTTGCAAAAGTCTTTCAAAGTTGTTGTGGATTCCAGTGTTGTTGTGTTTTGATTCCAGTATAGGCATATTCTAAAATTAATTCTGTTTTAGAAAATTCTTGAAACACTAATATTATTTGAAAATAAAACAGAAAAGATACCAATTTCATTTTCTCAAAAGAAATAATAAAAATAAGTTTGCCAAAATTACTTTTTTCACTACTACTTTCAATTACAGTGTAAGCTGGTCATATAGATACACCACTATAGTATATAACCATCAATAGTAACTCTGCTTTCACCATCCCAAGGTTCAGCAGCCTGCATGCCTAGGTCCAGCTCTGGTATTACCTAGCTGTATAATTACTGAAATAGAGCTACAAGAAAGTCTGGAGGCAGATAAAAGCATGAAAATTACATAGTTCAAGATTATCTAGATAATATCACTAGCTCAGAGATTCAAGAAGAAAACACCAAGACAAAAATATAAAACCATAGAGAGTGGTTAGCTGGTCCCACTGGGAATCATCACCTCCAGTCATCACCATTGACAGTATTGTCAGAGCTGGTGGAAGACAGCAACTCAGCCACACCGAGTGTCTACTGAAAGAAGCCACACAGGACAATTCTCCCCAGCCAATGCCTGCCAGGCCAGCAAAGACTGTGAGCAATGGTGAGCACACTAACACTGAGCCTAGCAGCTCATTAACTCCTACATAACTTTCGTGTGCATTATCAAACAAATAATTGCTTTACACTTTTAAGGTGAATGTATCCTAGATGCAGAATCCTTTCGATACCCAGCCCAAACAGCCTAAGAGGGGTTGTAATGGACCTTACCTTGGCAACAACAAAATTCTATTATTGGCAAAGCCAGTGACTGAAGAGGCACTAAACATGGAAGTCACACTCATGATTTTACAGAATCAGGACATCTATTTCCCCTGCAATCAACTAATAACAAAGTAATTTATCTTTATATAAATAAAAGAATAAAATACAAAAGGAACGTGTTTTACTTAAAACACTCTCTGGGGTTAACCATACTGGGCAATTGCACATTGCTGAGCACTGATTTGATTTTCATTATAGTACACTGACAGCAAAGTCATTTATCTTTTCTGCTCCAAGTCTCCTTTTATCTTTTTCTTATGCTTCTGTATTTTCACTCTATCCTGCAGTGTTGCTGAATGCTGATGAGCAGAAAATGGTACAAAACCACAGAGAGTCTCTTACAGATTAAAAGTTCAGGTACGGAAGGTTCAACTTTTTTCCATTTCGGAGTTCCCAAAGAAACTGTATATTTGGCATTGTTCAGGTATGTAAAGATTGGTTAAATACATCATTAGCTGTCCTACTCTAGAATAGACAGACTTTCAAACAATGATACGATATTCACGGTTCTAATATGCTTCCCGTTAAGAAGAGAAATTATCTTCCTGTCACTGTAGCCTTGGATGTTTAAATAAAAAATAAAGCAAACAATGGAAAAGCAGTTTTCCACATATCAGATCCATAATTTTTACAACTTTTTTTTATTTGGCCCACTATATTTGTAGATTACTAGCATTCAATAAAAATCAGGAAAATTTGAAATATAAAAAAGAAAAAATCTTCCCAGTGTTATGGTACTTACCCTTTAACTGTGTTAGCGTACAACTGACTTTATCAATTCACCATCTGAACTTACCATTCTTAGTTTGCTAGTATTGACTCAAGACTGCCTTGACCCTGTTCCACACCAAAACATAACTGAAGTATTTAATGTCGTTAGAGACAACACATTCCTCTTGAAATAGAGTGAAATGGTAAATTTCCAAAGATTTATTTAAAAAAAAAAGTAACAGAATGACAGTCAAAACATAATAGCTTATGGTTAGAGTGATGCTTCACAAAGCAGATGCTTTAGTCGCATTTCAGGTCCTAAAGGTCTCTGTGTTGTGCATGCCTGTATATAACAGGGTATCTGTACCTCCACTATAAGGCAATGGCAGTCTGTTTAATATAGTTAATGGAACGTGAAGAGGGATTCAGAGTATTCTAGAACAGATACACTGACTAAAATGCACTCAAAAAAGTTAAAGATGTTGGCCACTCTCAGTATAGCAATTGCTATGTTACTAGATTTCTCACACATCATGACCTGAACCATAATTACACCCATGACTTCTAGCAACAACCTTCATATTCTCTACTCACCTGTTTAGGTGTACACATTTTAACACTATCAGAATCTTTTTCAGCAAGACATTCTGGTAAAAATCCATCAAAGTTCCCTGCCACTACACAGCACATGCAACTGCCATTTTCTTGGTAGTCATGAACTCTTCTGCCACACCAGCAGAGACAAGAAATAAGGAATATGTCCAGAACCAATGCAGACAAGTAAGCAAAAAAGTGTGCAGTCTATACTGAATTATTTGAATAGTCATATGTACAAAATGCTGTTGATGAAGCTCCTGTCACCAAGTAGCTTGTTGGTAAAACGGCAGAAGAAAGTCAACATCAGTAAGTGCAAATAAATGTAAAGAGGAAAAAATAACCTTAACTATGCATACTTAACTACAGCCCAGGGAAGAATTCTTGGAGTCACTATGGGCAGACCTCTGAAAACATCAGCTCAGTGCTCAGCAGCTATTCAATAGGCAAACACAAAGTTACAACTGATTAAGGAAAGAATAAAAGCCAAAACATTATTATGCCACAGAACAAACTCAAGCATATAAACTTTAAGCACTCTAGGCAGCTGTGGCACCACCCCTCTCCTTTGCTCAGTGTTTCAAACAGGCACTGTAGAACTTAAAAGGCATAAAGAAAGGTGATAAGAATAAGAAGAGATAGGAAGTGAATCCCCTACAAAGAGAGATTAAGTACTTTTGAGTTCTGAAAAAGGACAGCTAAACCATCTGTAGAATCAGGACTGGTACACAAAAAAGGCAGATGAACCACCAGTCACTGATCACCACAGAAAAAGAAGAGAGCAATCAACGAAAATCTGGAATAAATGCATTTAAGTAAACAAGACACGTAAGTAAAATACAGATCTTGTTGCCACCAATTGTCAGAGAGAGCAAAGTGCAACAGCTTCCAACAAGGATAATGTACATTTGCAGAGGGCAGGTCCTTTGGCAGCTATTAAACCAGTGGTCCATGTATAACTCCAGGTCAGGGCCACTGACAACACGAGTCTAGGAGTAATACTCCACTGGTTATCATCTCTAAACTGGTCTCCATAAAGGACACAGTGAAATGTTTTCCTCTGTGGCTGTTCCTATGTTAGGAATGTTGCACTTTTTCTAAATACTGGGAAACAAAAAAGCTCAAGTGTAAAGCAAGATAACTCAAAGGCCAGCTCTGGCTGTGGGTCCCCTGAACTGTGCCTCTTCTTTGTGGATAATACATGACTTTTTCCTCCAGCCATGGTGACCAACAGAGTTAGACTCCAGAAAATAACTGATAATGGATTTTTAATAATCAGGAAGGAGAGGTTCAGATAGAGAAATGATAACAACATCTCACTCCTCTGAAGGATCTCTCTTGTAATTCACACATACCAAGCACTTCTTCACCCAAGTAATAATGGCAGGAGCTTGGACATGAAAGAGTGACACCTCCACAAGTCAGCAAGAGTATCTTCACAGAGAGTTTTACATTGTGCTTACTCCACAGTTATGACAGTATATCACTAAAAAGGGTAGTCACGCATTTCCTCCTCCTCCAAGTTAGATCCATGGACTATCCACACATTGGACAACATTGTTTGGTCAAAAGGTTATTAATTTTTTTGTTAGTTTCCCTTTGTAGTATTGCAGTGAACAGGCTGCCTGTCCAGTCACAGATCACTATATTTGACAGAAACAGTACAGCAAAAGTGTGCAGGCAGGGGAAGGGGAGGGATGACACAATTCTGTTCAGTAGCTGGTTTCAGGTACACTGCTTTACCCACAATGCTAAAATGCAACCTATGGTTCAGTAGCACTATTTGAACTCTGTCTGCTGAATGAAAACACACACAAGTCCTTGTACCTGAAAGACAGTGAGTTTGAAGTGACAAGATGCCACAAAGAAGTCACCAAAGAGGAAAGGACATGAAAATCTGCGGTTAAAGGTTGTTAGGTAGAGGGGAGCTTGTCCAAGTTCAGGTGACAGAACTCAAAAAATATGTAAAAGCACTTCAACTTGTAAATGTTAATTGCAATTACTACAACAATTCAGCTTAATGAAAGCATCCCAGCATCAGTAAATCTCATCTGCAGTTGAGAGGAAGCATCTTTCAGAGCAGACAGATTCTGCAACAGAAATCAGTTTTATTCTTTTCCGGACTTCCTCACGTAGGTACTGCAAGGTATCATTGTACTGGTGAGTTCAGTTAGGGAACAGACTGTATAATTATATGTATTTAAATACTTTAAATGCTGCAAAGCACAAATGTACATAAGAAATACAGTACTCAGAATATTTCTTCTTAGCCCTCAACCCCTGAATAACAGAACTGTGAAACCAGGCAACTCTACACTACCAGCTGCACTATGATTCACAGATCCTTTTTATCCTCACAATACTTCATGGTAGTATAATCATTCCTAGTCATGTGTGATTCATCAAAGTATTTTGTAGAAAAGACAAATGTTATAATATGCCCTATTGTAACCATGCAAATCACATATCTTCATTTCCATACCTAAATTATGCTTTCCCTGAACTTTTTCTGCTGTTCAAGCAGCTCTCACATACCAAGCTAGTTAGGCATTTCAACGTTGTTTCATAGCAAGGAGTCCCAAGTTTTCTTCATTCCCATTCACTTTCTCAAGCTTCTTCATGCTTTACATGTCACTGTTTTTAAAAGGTTTGCACCAGGTTCTTAACTCTAAGCTACCACCTATGTCCTCTCTATGCCTCACATGTTTCCTGTGGCCAGAAGTTAACTTAAGTTCACCTGGCAGACAGACCTTATGATACTTCCCAAAGCAACTCTGAATGACAGGTCCTTTGTGGATCATCACAAACCAAGCACTACCAGGAAAAGTTTCAAATTTCCTTTTTCTAAATCAAGGTATCATATTCCCCAGAAATTCATCTTTCTGCTCTCTTGGGGCCTATTAACTTTAATATACTCATAGCTATACTGTCCACAACAGATGCAGTATTTTTTAATAGAAAACTTAATATAGCCTGTTTCTTAATCCTCTGCTACTAAAACTTTTTTTAAAGTGATCACCAGGGTCAGCAGGTGACTGCAATGTAATTTTAGAACTGCTCATACTGTCTAAATTTCCAGTTCCGACTTAATGGTCTTGGCCAAAGAATAAACATTAAACAGCTTCAAAGAAAGCAAAGCAGAACACAAGTATGAACCACCACTCCACATTTCACAGGTTAAACAGCAGGTCACTACAAAGATCAAATACAACCTGAGCACAGGATGACAGCAGGCTTCCAAAGAAGGGCATAATATGCCAGTACCTTTGCTGGTGCTTATCACAGAGAGGTGATATAGCAAAAGTACTGCAGAATGACATAAATCAGATATTCCCTGTGATCACTCTCTTCTCTTACCCCAGAGCTGCATATTTAACATTTTAAACATATGGAATTGCTAAGGAATAAAATAAAAAGGTTAATGAGAAGAAGAAAAATAAGTTTGGGCATCACTCCTCTTCCATTCTTCAAATCCAGTTAGCAGAACTTCAGTAACATGCAGAGCATTATTCCTTTAGTCTGATGGGACTAAAAAAAGCCAAAACATGTCTTCTCTGACACAGCAGCAATCAAAAAATAATATATATCTATTTATATGTATAAATAAATACTTATACAATGTATATGTTACAAGTATTTATCTTATGAACGCATATGCATTCATATATATGACTTTAAATGAAGCAGTACACATTACCACTCACTGGCACTTCCATTTGGGCTTCTATCTAAGAAACAGACATCTATCTACCAGACAAAAAATATCAAACTTTTCCATCAGGTATAAATCAGTTTCCCTTTTTTTCCCCATGATATTTAAAGGACAACAATAAACTTACAGTAACATTATCAAATTTTAAACATACAGGAACAGTTTTCAGCAAAACAAAATGCAGCATGATATACTGTTCTTCAACCATGGACTGCAATTTATTTAGCCTGGGGACTGGAGACTTACAAGAAACACGTGGTATGCAAATGATTCAGTACGTATACTTTCTTTGAAATTATTGCATAGAAGCCACTTCCCTTCTTCCTTTTCCACCTTTTATTCCCTCCACCTTTTACCTTTATTAACTAAAGCACCACTTGCAGTCCTGAGGACATGAACTCTTAATCGAGGTTCCAAGCTGCTGTGACTACCAAACTATCACCACTCTCAGGAAAAGGAGGGTGAGAGGTGAAAAAGCGTGGGCGCCCCCAGAGATAAATGCCAATAACACCTTTCGTTTCTTATCCCCTCTCCCCGTAGTAATTTCAAATAAATAAAATATTAGCCTTCTCATTCTGTCCCATGTTGTCAGACAGCACAGCTGCATGCTGTGAAAAAAACCTGCATGGCTAAATATTTTTCATGATAATGCACTGTGGGATAACTTTTTTTAATATACTTTAGGTCATTCACCCTTCGAACAGAAACATAATCTGCTTTCAAATTATGCTACTTCAAATACAAAGATAACATGCTCAGTTCTCATTTCTGTCTGCTCTTGCTATGTCTCGACAGCATGCAGAAGCCAGAAAGCTGCCAGGCAGGAGCAGCAGAGGATCTCCTATGGGTACCATTCACTGGAACCAGGCCAATGAAGCTGGTTCTTTGCCACCTTCCCCCACCTCACTGCATCAGAGAGGTGCCAGGGGATGGAGCCACGTGCTGAGCTTGAGCAGTTGGACAGTCATAGCAACTGCTATGAGATAAACTCAAGGATGAGAGCATTGCCTGCAAGATGGTCAGTCACCCTGGCTATTTACATAGCTGCAAAGTTGCACCCTTGCAGAGTAGCAGGGAAGGACGTGTGAAGCCCGGCTTGACCCTGGAAAGGCACTATTATAGAATCATAGAATATGCTGAACTGGGGGGGACCCGGAAGGATCATCCAAGTTCAATTCATGGTCCAGCACAGGACAGCCTAACAATCCCACCACCTTCCTGAGAGCATTGTCCAAATGCATCTGGAACTCAGAAAGGCTTGGTGCTGTGACCACTCCTCCAAGGAACCTCTTCCAGTGCTCAAGCACACTCAGGGTGAAAAACTTTTTCCTGATACCCAACCTAAACCCCCCTCAGAACTCAGAGTGAAGAGATCAGTCTGATCAGTCCTTGCACCTCCACTTCCCCTCATGAGGATGTTGAAGGCCACAATGAGGTCTCCCCCGCAGTCTACCCTTTTCCAGACTACACAAGCAAAGTGACCTCAGCCACTCCTCCCAAGGCTTCCCCTCAAGGCCCTTCACCATCCTCTTGGCCCTCCTTTGAACACTTTCTAATAGTTTAGTATCTTTCTTATATTGTGGCACCCAAAACTGCACACAATATTACAGGTGAGGCCGCCCCAGTGCAGAGCAGAGCAGGACAATCCCCTCCCTTGACCAGCTGGCAATGCTTTGCCTGATGCCCCCCAGGACATGGTCAGCCCTCCTGGCTGCCAGGGCACTGCTGACATATTCAACTGGCCATCGACCAGGATTCCCAGGACCCTTTACACAGCACTGCTCTTGAGCCTCTTATTCCATTCTGGTACGTGATTAAAAAAATCTTCGGAAGAGGTACCTGAAGTGTGAAAGAGCCTCACTGGAATATCAAAAGAGTTTTGTCAACCCTATAGATACCTTAGTAGAAAATCAAATTGACTAGGTCCAATTCTAGTAAAAATGGGGGTGAACACCATAAACCTCCAGGCAGCAAAAAATAGTGGGAGAAAAGCAAAAACCAAATGACATTTGTACAGCTTCTCCAACACTAAAACAGGTAAAGGCAAATCTAAAAGGTGATCATTAAAGACACCTCACTGTCTGAAAAGAAGGGGTTGGACTGGCAACAGATATGAACCTCTGAAATGAGTGGTTATTTTCCCACCACTGGGTATAAAAACTGGGAAGAAACAGGCTAAGTTTCTTGTTCCTGTGTGAAAAAACATGATTAAAACTTAGCTAAACCCTGGAGGAGACACTGGTCTATAAATAAATAAAAGCACACATCACTCTCCTCCCTCAAGAATACTGTTACCTGTCACTCAGCTAGATGTCAACTAAGTCACCTGCCTCAGTAATCCATTTTCACTGCGCAGGGTGCAGTTAATATAACAGGTATACAGGGTAACACTGCTTTGACTGACAGATGTTCAGGCTGGTGCAAGAATGTGTTCACCTTTACATTGTTCTGGAGTAAAATACCTCCTACAGATTATTTGGCACTCATTTTTGCTTTTATAGCAAGAGCATGGCTCTTATGGAAATGTTAATAGACTCCTGCTACTTCCCTGGACGTCAGAAAGCAGTATTCACATTGATGCCAAGGACAGAGACCTTAACAAAGAAGTTAATGAAGTCAAATATGACAGCAGAATATAAGAGGCAAAAGGAAACATGAAACAACATAGTACAAAACACAAAACACAGCTTGGGTGTTCAGTCTTTACTGTGAATTGTATTGTCACAGGACATACTACTAAGCATCTGCTCATTAGCACATGAAAGGAAAAGGAAACAATCTCTTCCTGTACGTATCCTTCCTCCCCCTGCCTGTAATGCTGGAAATTGGAGGAACTGCAGAGACTTCACACTACTCTACTCTGGGCAAATAGCAGGGAAGGAGTGGAAAGCACGAAGAGTCTCAGACATTTCTTTCTTTTCATTAGCCAGCAGAGACAAAGCAGACAAAGCAGCACAGGCTGCAAGGCTCCTGAATGCGCAGAATTACAGTCAGGATACCGTTCTGACAACTATCAGGCCAAGAATCATGTTTGGCTCTCTTTCTCCTCACTGATACTGCAGGCAAGCCATAAACCTACAAAATAGCCACAAACGAAGAAAGTGATTTGTGCTCTTTGACAATCTTCTTGCTACTACATACGAAGTACACCACTGCCCCCAGATACTTACAGGTGATCTTCCTAGCCAAAACAAAACAAAACAGTGTTCCCAAACTCAAGTCTTTCAATTCAATAGTATTATTTGCAGAGCGCAGCTGGACACTTATGTTGATATAACAAATATCACATTTAAATACAGCATGTACTACAAGTGCTGATGGAGAGCACTTTTTTTAAAGTAGTAAGCACAATGCATGTACAGTGTTTTTCTAGTGCATTTGACTTGCAAATTCAACCAGAAATCAATAACAATGGATTGCAAGTTTGCAATTTATGTTTTTAACAGATTCCCTGGCATATTCAGTTTAGCATGGATGCTGATCACATAGGTTTTTGTTTGTTTGTAGCATATTTTGTAGCTATAGTATTTAAAAATTAATAAACTAGAAGTTATTTTCAATATACAAACCTGAAACAGAATGGGTAAACAAATATTGATGCAGTGAATCTGAAAAGGTTACGATTTCTTTGGATTACTATTGTATTACATTAGTTTCTGACTTAACTAAAATAATTCACAATAATAAGCACTGAACTGAGTAAAAGATGCTTGTAGAACTAGTCTTTGTTGTTACTACAGAGCAAATGTCATACAAAAAGAAAAGCACGAATATACCTATACACATTCATATGCATGTGTGTTTTTCTAGCTGAACGTAACCACATACTTCCCAACGCATTCTTTGTAACAGGCATGTTATCTTTAACTGTTTGATGAAAACTATTCTGGGGAAGGCAAGACTAGGACATTTGTAATAAAGACCAAAAATGAATGGGCATGAGATTCGAGGGCATACAAAGATTAAACATTACAAGTCTGCATCAGACCAGGCTTCAGAAATATGCCTGGTGCCTCCTGTGTTAGCTGTTACCTGTCTATCAGATACATGTGTGGCCTCCCAGTGGTAAGTGATGGGCTAAAAAAGTTACTTTGCAGGGCTTCAAAAGTAGAGCACAACTCTAGAGCTGGACTAAATTCAGGTTACAGAGGAAGGAAACTTAATTTTAATTGAGGACTAATTCTACTTTTGAGAGCAAAATCATTCTGCTGTAACCAATATGCTCACCCACAAAGAATTATCTCATGTAAAATTGCTTCAATAGTGATTAATAAATAATAACTGATGAAGAGACTTTGCTGGCAGTTACTAACCATCAGCTGAAGAGAAGGCCTAAGGAAGAGCCTCAGGCCTTTAATCCAGGTAGTCATTAGCTGACAGAAATTGCCTGGTCTTGAGATCACTCCTGCTATTAGATAAAAATATTAATTCATTTTTCAAATACAGAATAATTTTCTAAAATCTACAGGCTGAACAACACAGTAGTTTTTTCTAGCAACTAACAAATGGTAAAACTCGTGGAGGAGTTTAACCTGGGTTTTTTTCTTTTTTTTAGACTACTAATGAAAGTCAGCACTTTAGTCTCCTCAGACTGACCATCACACTGCAGATAACGGAATGTCCAGCATCTCATAGATTACTAGAAACACTATACTACCTCCAGTCATCTTGTCTTAAGGACATGGATAAAACCATGGTCCCATGGTGGTAGAACTAAACCAACATGAGCTGTTGGACACACACCAATTCTAACCTAAGTCTGCTTATGTGACTCTTTTCACTAGTCCTTCCCAGACAAAAATGATTTTTCAGCTGTACAGAATCAAGCTACTACTACTGTGTGGATCTCATTTTCGAGATCACTGTATCTTTTTGTGCGATACTGAGCCAAACTGAGTGAGCCCCTCAAGCACATGGCTGAGAGAATTCAGTGCCAGGACATTTATGCAGGCTCTCTGTAAGCCAGAGTGTGCTATGAAAACAGTAATTATTGTATTTTCCTTTAGCCAAATTACTAGAGCTCCTCTTCATTGGTCAAGACAAGACTTACACTTACTGTAAAGTATTGAATTACGATCTTTAACCAGGAGGTTGTGATCGCTAATTATATCTTAGATAAAGTAATAACAAAATAAAAGCAGTGCAATAAAGCTTGGCCTTATTGTGTTATGACTCTTATCATAAGATCTTTCTTAGCCTCAAGGTCTTTTCCTGATTCATGGCAAATTACTCAGCACTGATAACTCTACAGTAATGTTGAATACAGCTGACGTCAAGACGTACCCAGTTGTAGAGGTCTCTTCAATATGGAACACACATGGGTTCTGTCACAGACACTGGAGGTCCTGCCCTGAGCAACTGACCCAGCTGTTCTCAGGCACACACCCCCAGCCCTGCAACACATGCTGCAACCATTTTGGAATAGAAGCAGGAGTAGGAAAAGTGAAACCACGCAAAATTCTTCTTAAGGCACTGCCTTCTATCAGCATTCCTCCTCCCACTCACCACCACCCAGTCAGACAGCCACTTTCTTTCACAGATGCCCATTCCCATCTGCTCTGGTACTGTCTGCACTTGTCTCTTTTAACCCTTGCACCCAGAATTCCTCCTGATTCCACTGCTTTCCACACACTTCTTTTTAGCAGATACTCCCCCTGACAAGAGACACACTTTAGAGCTGCCAGTTGGTATTTTATTTCCATATCTGTCTCCACATCCTATCCACAGCAAAAAAGAATGGTAGAAAATGAATCACCCTAAAACATCTCTTTCCAGCAATATGTTCATCTCAATTGATACACTGTGCTTTGTCCCTGAGTGCCCACTCCTTCCACTAACTGAAAAGAGAAAGAATTAGCAGGAAAAAAAAGGAATTAACTTACGAGACAGTGAAAAGCCATGCAGGGTTATAGTGAATTTCCATGTTCACCTGACAAAGGAATGAGAAACAGAGGATTTGAAGAACAGAAGCACAGCTAAACCTGAAGTACCACAAAAATTAATCCAAACGGGAAAAAAATAGAGCAACTATAGTAGAAAAAGGTCTTGTGAATTGAAAGCACAGATAAAGACAAAAAAGGAAGGAAAGAGACCGAGAGATGATGTGACAGACAATACAATCCAGCCAGCAATATTTTGCATTTAAGAATTACAGACAAAGAATATATATAAGAGATATGATTAGGGAATGCAACATAAGAGTATAAGCAAGCAAGCATGTGGAGCTAAATGGAGTTTTCTGGATTATCATACTGTGCAAAGATGACAGTAAACAGATTCCATGATTTTCACCAACTACAGCTGGCACACCTGCTAGAGCCATAAAATGATTAGCTAAGTCTGCTTGTAAAGGCATCCCTCCTCCTGCAACACAGCATTACCTCAGGCACCACCCTGCTAGAACTACACTGCTCCCTACTCCACCGCAGCATAGATGACTGCACCATAATCCTTTCCCCAGGAATAAAGCTCCTGCCCAAAGACAATGGCAATTGCAGTGATTTCCTGTAATCCCAGATGAATCTGAACAATATATTATATATCTGTAATGCATATAAAAAGTTAGCTCTGCTTTTAAATTACCTACTCTGCAAGGGATTCTGATCAGACCCATACGGACTAAAGAGTTATGCTAATGATTTACATCCACTGAGCTGTGCTCCTAGAAGAGAACTGCTTAATTCCAAATTAATTTTAGTGTATGAAATATAGAACATCTTCATGTCTCCAAGAATAATATAGGATATAGCAAAATTACTGTTTTGATTGGCTACCTAAGCTTTCCAAAAGTAGGTTCTATTTTTAACTTGACTTGTATTGAATGTCACTCTTATGTTTAAACTAATTTTGAGGTCAATGTCATTCTTTAAGAAAAACTGAGCAGCTAACACTTAAGCAGTTTTGAAGAACAAATCTGTTTTTCATCTCACAGTTACTTCTGTTTCTCTCAGAGTTTATCTACTCTTGACCACAGCATTTTATTAATACTGTCAGCTGGAAAAGAGGTGACATTTTAATCATTAGATGCTGTCAAAATTTGAAAGGACAGCCCCTACCCCCAAAAATACTTCGTGAATCAAAACCTGGTTCAGCGAAGTGCCAAAAGAAGTCTTTTAGATGTCTACAGTATGTCTACAAAATAAATATAATATAAATTGGATTAAGTGAATTGAAGAAAGATTCACCAGTGTAAGAAATGGCATATCAAGATGCTTCAATTGAAGGTTTGGTTAATTTTCCTGAAAATCTATTCATTTTTAGAAGCAAACTTACTTTCATTATTCATTTATGTTAATTGCCATAGATATGGGAATAACTATATTTTAGTGAAAATGTGGCTTTGAAGGAAACCAAGAAGTTTGAAATTGCATGTGCAAGGATTCAGATAATTTCAGATTTAGCCAATAGTGTCCATGCACTCCTAGAATTGCAATACAAGAGACTCAAAAAGATGGATTACCTCAGCAATTCATGTGAAAGAACACTGCTCTGAACTGAAGAGCTTGGCAAGAGCTCGTACCTTAAAAAAAACACTCTTTCAACAAAACTGAACCATGATTAAAGATGATAAGATCCCAAACAGACTGAAAAATAGCAAGATATATTTAACCAATAACCCAGCGTAAATCTGGTATTCCCGGGCATTAATGCCCATATCATAGAGGTGCATTATAAAAAAACAAGTGTTAAAACTCTAGACTAACCAAACAATTTTATGGGATAAGAGACTACCTCAGTCTGTGTAGGCTTTGGGTCTTCAAGTCCTTGCAAAGATTAAACTACTAATTTGCATCATTGTTGGCATAATTCCATACAGTGATTCTGTCAAACTGGTGGAGTATACATACATCCTACTTGCACTGAATCAAGACACTCAAGCATAACTATGAAGCTCTAGTAGCCACAAATTCCTAACACATAAATAACTGCATTTTTAACTCAGATTTGTGTTAAACCTCCAGTCTTGAGAACAGTTTTGCCAAACACAAAAACAGCAGGAAGTTATCAACTGTTACCTACAAGACATGAGCGTACCTTTGTCTTCAGGTTATCAAACATACTCAAGCAGTAAAAGTCTGCAGGATATGAGGTCTGAACACTACAAGAAAATGAGCTGAAGAGAAAGTAGGTTGTATGTTTCAAATTGATGAGGGTGCTGAGGCCCATCCCCCTGTTTCATATAGTTGCTGACACCAGCGCTGGAAGCTGAACTGCTTGCAGCTGTTTCTCAGATGAGCCCAGGACACTTCAGAGGGAGATAACAAGGTAGTATTATGTTGCACAAATTTGCCAGCATTACTCTGCACCAGGGGACAAAGAGCATGAGAACCACCTACCAGGGTATACACCAAACAACTTCCATCTTATTAGAGCCATCAGCGTTTTCTGAAGTTGAAAAATACAGCCATTCTTAACTTCAGACTAAATCCTTCAGCAGGTGGAGTACATTACAATGAAAATCATCAAAGCCTACCTGAATTGAAGTCTGTTCCTATACTGGTTGATAAAAGGTAAGAAGCAACCTGATATCCTTCCCTGTTCTACTAGGCCAATGAACACTCCTCTTTATCAATGAGCATAGTGACCGGACAAGGAGTAACAGTTTCAGACTGGAAGAGGGTATGACTATATATTGCAAGGAAATTCTTTACTGTGAGGGTGGTGAGACATAGGAACAAGTTGCTGAAAAAAGCTGCGGATATCCCATCCCTGGACGTGCTCAAGGACAGGTTGGATGGGGCTTTTGGGCAACCTGATCTAGTGGAAATTGTCCCTGCCCATGAAAGGGGGGCTGGAACTAGATGATGTTTATGGTCCCTTCCAACCCAAACCATTCTATGATTCTATGACTATTACAAAGTCAGAGGCAACCAGTTTTCCATTGCATAAGCAAGCCCTCTTGTACAGATAATTAACCTGTTGGAAGCAACACTAAGAACCAGGCATCCACTTCTCCCTCCTTACTTCTTTACCTTGGCACTTTTGAGTTCCTTTTCTAAATTAACTCACTGAATTGACAATAGAAACAATACAGAAAAGTAAATAAATATATTAAAAACCCACCAAAAATCCAAACCACAAACTCAAAGCCTTTCGGCCATTACAAGTAACATGAGGAATGCACACACGGCCTCAGCAGTTTCCCTATCCTTATAGGTTAAAGCAACTCAAAGAGCCACTTCCTAGTCATGCTTCCTCCTTTTGTGGGGCCACAAAAGAAGAGCGTCATAGTCTGGTGGCCATGGTATAAAACAGATGAAGAGGAGTGAAAGGCCTCTAATGTCCTATCCAGCTGTTCCAGTGACAAAAACAAGACTTATTCACTGATGCCTTCAGTATGGCCTAAATGAGAGATTCCGATGCAGAGGACTGTCCATCTTCCATCAGGGCAACCTTAAATCCATGCCAGGGCTCTGGCAGTTGCACAAAAAGCAACTGATGTGTTTTGGTTGAGAAATTACCACATTTTCATGTATTTTTCAGTCAGTTTTCAGCCAGATCATAAGGCTGTACAGTCTGGCACAAGGAAGGTAAAGAATACCTTTGATTCAGAGAAGATGGGATCAGCTCCCTCCACAGCAGCACAATGCTTAGGCTGGCTCCAAGTGTTTAAGGTGATGTTTACTAATCTAATCAGCCTGCAGTTCTTCCTCGTGCCCCCAGGCTACAGCAGTCATACACCATTTGCAAAAGTATAAGGTAAACACCCCTTTTCTCAAGTACACAGCTCAAACTGCTGTCTAGTGCTCTGCTTCAAGAACTATCTCTGTTTTGTTATTCGCAGTAACTGAGAAGGAAGGGTTTCTTTGTATGTTCACCTGTAAAATCAAGATGACAGTGCTGTGAAATATTCTATTAAGCTGACAGCATTTCTCATGTATGTTTTGGCTTGTTATACAGTTTTGAGCTTGATATTTATACACAAAACCAAAACTGACATCAATAAAGGATTTTCTCTCTTTTCTTTCGTGCTTTAATTCCTGGCACCACGCCAATATTTGGAAACAACAGCTTCAAAAAATTAGTGCTTCCACCAACCTCAGGAAGCAGATAGGTTGCAAAGTCCTGCTCCTGAAGGAAGACATCTAAAACAGAAATTACTGTATCAGCTTCCTAAGCTAGCACCCAGCACACCACAGGACAGATCAGTACTAAAGGAAGGAGACTGAAAACCCTACCAGTATTACTGCTTTCTTTTAATATATAGTCTCATGAACAGTGGTACTGAAAAAGTTACAGGAAAAACAAGAAAAAACTTCCCAAGAAAACTAAAGTGAAGTGAAATGGCATATTTAAAAGTTTAAAATTTCATCAGACAACCACACCTACTAAGTTAACCAGTTACAAAAAGCCTAAGACAAACCAAAAATTTTAGATAAACCTTCAGAAAAGGTCCGAAACAAGACACACCATCACTAAATAGACTAGCGAATTTTACAAGTGCTAATCAAGAAAATATTTAGAGTACTTTATGGTGTGATCCCTTACAAAAAGTGAGCGTTTTCAAAGTAATGAAATATATTTGACACATTAGAAATACTTACAACTACTCCACTCTTGGTGACAGTTTCCCGGTATGTAAAATTGCACACTGCCCAAGCTAGGTAATAGGTGGACATGAGAGGGGTCTGGGAAAAGTGATCTGTAACCCATCCATCTTCTTCAAAAACAGATGTTTCAACTGGCATGTTGGACAAAGATAAGTAAGTGGCTTGATGTCTGATGCTGATTTTGAAAGTGGCCTTGTAGATGGGCTCGTCAAAGCAAGGAAAGGCTTTTCTGGCATGAGTAGGAGAAAACTGCGTAACAGCAAGAAACCTAGAAAGCAGCAAACAAAAACAAAAAGTGATTACTAACTGCGCCCAGTATTTGATTCATAAACATACCAAATGATACATTGCTTGACTAATGCAGCTTAAGGGGGGGAAATAGAACTGTATAAAGTATATAGTGTTTAAACACTGCTTTATCACTGTCTTACTACCTATACTGCAACATTATTGATACAAAGCAATGGTCTACAAATTTGCAGACACCAGTCTGACATTAAATAAATAACCCCTTGCAGTATTTTGCTCATCAATATGTGGGGAAAAAAAAAGTGAGTCACCCGTGGTTATACAATGTAGTAAGCACAGTCCTCAGTTCAAACCAGGATTTAACAGCCTTCGGGGAGTTCACTCTGCCCTCAGACACTGACAGGGCACTTTGCCTTTCTTTGGGCATGAGAACTTACAGTCACACAGTGCACTCAAGGGGGTCATTGTTTTCCACTACTGATTACTTCTGTAGCGGCTGCATGCAGGTCTGGGACACAGTACCATACAGCACTGCTGTGTCTGTGCACATCCAAAAACAAATTCTGTGAACTTTGCAGAATTACAAATGTAAGTAAATGATCAAGCAAGCACAGAACATGTCACTGTTCTTCTCCCTGTGTTTTGTTTTCTGGGGTATTTTACAGAGAATAAATTGATGTTTTCAGTTAATGGGTCAAATTAGGAAATTTCTCTGAAGGAGGAAAAGGTATTTATTATGCCACTGTAGAAAATGGGAAGGCTTCAGCTTGACAATAAAACCGGTAATTGTTTTCTTTGGAAACTCTGGGTAGAGACTTGTGCTGACACATGTGGAGAAAACCCACATGCAATGATCTTTTTGCAGAAGCTACACTTAAAAGGTTGAATTATGGGTTTTTTCTGGAGGCATGCAGAATGAGAAAATTACCATGGGTCAACTACATAACTGTAAAGGTACCACATGCATAGGCTTTTTGAGTGGTATTGATTCATATCTCACTTTCCAAGGTTCCATCAGTGGAAACAGCCACGCAGTTTTAGATACCAGGCAAACATTTATCAAAATTTTAGAGGCTAATTAATCATCTGTTACTCCTCTGAGGGAAGAGGATGGGTGGACAGTTTTGATAAAATGAAAATGGTGGCACCTATTATTAATCAGTCTATAACCATTATTCTGCAATATGATACTCTCTAACACTGAGGAAGAAAATATGTAGCCCATACAGAAAATAAAGTATCTAATTAACTTTTTCTAAAAAGTCTTTGGTTTTACACATATTTTGGAGACAATGAAGAAATAAATTTATTGAAATGTTATGCTTTTCTCTTGCTATAGTGCATCTGCACCTGATGGAATCAGATACAGGTTTTCCAGTGAATTATCATCTCTTTCAAATAAGGATAACTTTTTTAAAATTTGAAATTTTTTCCATCTCTGAAGCAGTTACCATCAGTCTTTCATCTAAAGTAAAAAGACTTTTTTGGCTATAATTATGGAAGTAATTCATCATACCACATTTTTCTTGTCTCATTACAAAACATGGATTACTAAAACCACAATTCTGCATAAGGCTGCTAAATCTAAGGTAAAAAGTTTGTGTCAGATATTCCACTGTTAATCCAAAGTATTCCATATTATCCATGGATTTGCACTAGCGCAACAAAGCCAAATCAGCCAATTAAATGAAGTAAAACAACTTAATTTAAATGTAAAGTATTTCAAGTGGACCTGATTCTGCATTCTAGGCACACTCAAAGCAGCTACAGACATCAACAGAAGCTTCAAGTGGGCATGGAAAACTGTACTGGCCTGTTATTAATAAAGCAAGAATGATTAACTTTCCTCTGCAATTAACAATTTTAATGAGCTCCAACATACATGTAAATGCATACTTAGGGAATACTGTTTATACTGTGACACTCTCTAAATAAAGAAGCTTTCCCTTGTCCCCTCTTCCCGGTCTCCCCCCTACTTCTCAGAGATCTTAAGTCTAGGCTTTTAATACTTACTGATACAATCTCTTCACTAGGTGATAAACCCTGGTAACCTCTTCATCATCTGTATTCTCACAGACTGACAGATACAACCACATAGATGTAACTGGGCAAACACTGGGTTGTCAATATTTCATACCAAAAATACATCAACTACCAATAACAGTGATATTTATAACACGAGCATTACTATCAAACATCGATTTGCTTGTTGTGCCACAAAGCAAAACAAATGAAAAGTTAAAACTGCTTCCCAAAAACTAAACATTTACACTTAAAAAAACCAAACAAACTAAACCCAAAACATTGTCTCTTTATTTATTTGTCTTTGTGTTCAAGGAGAACAAGCAAACTTCTATACCCTACCAAAACTGAAGAACAGCCTGAGTATTTCATCCATCTCTTTACACACCCCTCTGGGCACCAACACTTTTATCTCCAATTCCCCAAAACATCACCATAAAAAGTTGTACTTCAGGGAATGACAGGCTCTCAGCCTTTCTTCTCAGCATACCCACAGCAGTACTTCACAGGTGTTTTAATTCCATCTCATCTATTAAAGGAAGACATGTGTTTCCTCAACAACCTATCTATTTTGACATCTTAGTTGTTACAAGACGAAAGAATATGTCTGTTTGTTTTGTCTGTGTGATGTAAGAATTTTTTTCCTTTTCATTTATGTCACAGTTTGATGTTCACTTAAATTATGCCTGCATATCATTACAGTACTCTACAGCAGCTCTGTATTATGTCTGTTGATTACTGCCAGTAAATGGTGGCACATAACGCAAAGTAAATTTGTAGCATATTACTTGCATTTTACATTTCAAGTACAGTAGCAAAGACTTCAATCAGAAGCTGCTTTTATGCAGCTGTCAACATTTCAGACTGATTTATGAATTTCACCTGTGAAGACCACAGAAACTAACTTTAGAGAAAAAAAATCATAAATTGCAGGCATTACTATGTTTGTGATGCCTCACAGTTAGCCAGAGTTATTAGCTCCTTGTGTACAACGAAAGTGAAAAACAATGGTTTGGAACGCTTTATAGCAACTTTACTCCAACGAGGCACTTGTATTTTAATCAGATATAAAGATGACAAAAAGCTAAAGCCTTGCTGGAACATCAAAGTCTCCCAGAGCATGCAAGAAGCCTGTCTGTCTATCACAACAGAAGTTGTCCACATTTAAGGAGTACAAATGGTTATACATATTACAGTAAAAGATGGGTTATTAATCAAAATGCAAATTGCTACATTGTAAGAGCACACTCTGATCAAAGAAGTTTCCTGCTTTAGAATATGTATTATTCACTTTATACTATAGTGAGCCATTAAGCCTGTGCCAGTTGAAAAACACTACTTTCATTTAACACCTGAAACTATAACCACATCATGATTATAGTTTTAAAAAGATTTTATGGAAAGAAATATAAGTGAGCTGGTGCAAAGAAAAAACATGCCATTGCTTTCAATATAGCAATGCTACCTTACATAAGGTAAGGATTTTCTATGCCTATACTTAGTGTATTAAAAACAAAGCAATTTATATCTGAAAAGTTACACACACAGAGTACTGGGAAACATATTTCACAATCACTTTCACACCCTGTGTCTTAAACTATTCTGAGGACGGAAAAAGTGAACATACCTATTTTTTTGTTGGTGGTGGTTTTTAAATCTTAACTAGGGAATCTGTATTGAAGTGTAGTACAGTAACTGTGGAAAAATGTCACTGCCACACCTATTTGACAGTTCAATTATTCCTATACAAAGTCTAAGTACACAAGAATAATAACTGCTTAAATAACTTCTCAGATTTGTAAAGTGAATTATACCCCCTGCTGTTAACAGTATTTTGTTTTCTGATTTGCCCATTTCCATACGGGTCTATAAGAACTCCCAATTACCCCAGCCATTCAATCATCCGTGACAAAAGGCATTTTATCCGCATCTTTTCCTACAACCATGTTTTTACAAATTTCCATTTTATTTCACTTTGATGACAAATTGCAAAAACTTAATTTCAATCCTGTTTGGAGTTCTAACACTGGGTTGTTTAAAATTTTCAGTAATCATATTAATGAAAATATGTTTTAATAAAAGAGCTTTTGACTTAATTGGGTTGGTGAGGATGCTTTTAATGTCTGACTTAATATTTTTGCCCAGTTCTTTCAACTATAAACTCTGTTTCACTTTGCAGTATAAAACACTAAGATTCAGGAAAAGAAAGCCTGTCCCTGCACGGATGTTTCAAGAAAGGATGGCTTAAAAAGAAACTAATTCTAAAATTATAAACTATGCCAGAACTCTCATGATGCCCATCCCACGTTTCTTTTCAACTACAAAGCTTGACTGTGGTGAGAAAACTACTTTAAAAAAGAAAGCCGCTGTAAGTGCCTAAACGGGGGCCTCCACAGTGATCTTGCCTACCATAACAAGGGCCTCGACAGGGACTCAAGGGGCTATAACAACATGAGTAAATACAGATTAAGACTAAACCTTGTTCTGCATGAAAACTGATTAGGTTTGCCCGGTCACAGGATGTAAATCTGCATCGACTCTGCTGCAGAGGTATAAACGTGTTCACCTTAAGTTAAATCACACCCCACCGCGTTTTTGCCTCAGATAATTCACTAAAATCAAACAGGCAGAGAAGTCCCTCATCCCTACTGGCTGCTGGCAAGGCTGTCACATAAGGGCACTCGGCAGCCGGACACAGAGGAAGGGTTTACTAAAGAGGGTCCCCAGCAGGGACCAAGCGGACAGTCTGTTTCTCTCCTGACACCCTTGTAAGTTTCCTCGTTTCCCCCGTCCGTTCCCAAGCCGCGCTGGGACATCTCCCGACCCGCAGCCTCCCCCGCCCCTGCACAGTGCTCCGCTGCCCTGCCGGTGTCCCCGGCTCACCCTCCC
>WBMV01000668.1:95832-214683 GCA_013396655.1 Campylorhamphus procurvoides | reverse complement strand
CCCGGGTGGGGGACGGAACGAGGTCGGGTCAGGTCGGGCAGGAGGCGGCGGGCGCTCCCCGCCGTCCGGCCGCGCCGCGCCCGCAACTTGTGCAGCCTCTGCGGGGCACTTCAGCACATGCCGCCTGCACACCTGGGCGCCAGGGGGAAGAGCTCTGCCGCTCCGGATCCCCGCTAGCACCGTCGCCCGCAGGGAGCTCNGACGACGGAGGCTCCTCTCCAGTGTGTCACACGCGGCGGCTCCGGGGGAGGTCGCTGAGGCGGCGGTGGGAGCCCAGGCCGGGGCGAGCGGGGACGGGGCGGCTGCAAAGCCTCCGAGCCGCAGGACTGCCCGGGATTACACGCAAATGCGTGTGCTCGCCACATCAATATTGAACGCCCTTACTGTGTCGTATTTATAGAGACTTAATAAAGAGCCGCCGACTACGTGTTTGGACGACAATAGTGCTGTCATACTAACGTGGGGATGGAGCTCAGAAAAGGATAAATACTCCTACTTAAATCGATAGGATTATGCCGAGAAAAAAATCGCTCTGTAAACGCTGGCAGGGACTCTCGGAAATCCCCCTGCCGTTCCTGCGCGCACCCAGGACTCTCGCTCGTGCTCTCCTTCCTGCCGGTGCTGAACGCCGCTCCGAGGCTGGAGGGATGTGTTAAATGCTGCCTGGGGTAATAATACAGCAACACTTGGCTTGAGTAGCCCTTGGAGCGAAGCCCGGTTTGGAAAACTGAATTAGCCCACTTCTACCTGCCCCCAAACTTTTGCACATAGGCACTGCAGAAACACAGAATTAATATATGCAGTGAGGATCTAGATCAATGTCTGAAAGCATCTCTCTTCCCCTTATTTTGCTTGCATACTTCAAAAACTCTCTGTTCGTTTTCTTTTTGAAGCTCTTTAGCTCCTGTCTTGTGCGCAGTTACAGATGTGTCTATCCACGGCATTCAGTCCTGTGGAATCTACAGGAATATATGCTGTATGTCAAGTTAAATGCATACATAACAATTTGCAGGATAAAGGCCTTATTTTCCACTGTGAAGAAAAAGAGGGGGAAAAAAATAAGTCCTACGCTTCATTCATAAGCAAAGCAAATCTGCAGAGTTTCATGAAATGTGATATATTAGCCATTTTACTTCAAGAGGAAATGCTTGATCTGTTTCCCCCAAATCTACAACATCTTCTAGAAATGTTACATCACTTTGCATCCTTTTATAGAATACAAATGATCATTTACTGACACTAAAACCAGTTTTAAGTCAAAGGATTAACAGTTTAAGGAATTTACAAGCTTCCTTATATACTCCTTATATTTCCTTATATATTCCTATAGAAGGATTGTATTTAGCTCTACTGCCCCTGGAAGGAAATGAACACAGTCTAAGAAAGGTTTGTAATCTTATTCTTAAGTGTGGTGATACGCTTGCTAATTGTGTTTGTATGTGGAGGGCTAAGGTTTTGTTCCATGACTACCATTCCCACATATCTCCTCTGGTGATATTTGACCACCCTCTTGTCATAGCAGGCCAAAGAACAGAAACATTTTATGATCCAAAAATAGCCTTCATTATTTGTTGACTGAAGTTTGTGGCAGAAAGGTAGAAAACGATTGCTATGTGATTTGGAGGGGGAAAAAACCCAAACTGACACGGCAAACTAACATCCAAAGCTACAGGTTTAAAATGTCAGTTTCTATATGTTTCATTAAATGCTTTAAAAGTGGGCACAAAAGGAAGTGTCTGCTTTTAAGATTTTGTATGCAGGCTGTCAGTATCAGGCATGAGTAAAATAGGCAGTGTTTCCCTCTATCGCTCTCTGCATTTGATTTTTAAGTTATGTTTGTTCTCCTCGGCAGTGCATGGAGACATTCAGGCAAAGATGTGATTCAAGAGTAGAAGTAGCCTGGAACACAGTGGAACAATTATAAATGTTTATAAATATTTTAATCACATTTTTAATTAAATACAATTGAGTAGTTACAGCTTTCACAGATTAAGGGGGTTTTTTTGCGAAGCCTTCTTAGAAAAGCAGTGAGTGGCAGGCAATTGAGCTGACGGCTCTGCCACTTTTAAAGAGACGTGCACAACTGGGACAGTACAGGAGCGTCATTCTGGCCTTCTTGATGTACACCTAACAAATACATAACTCTCACAGCTGAGATCTTCCAACCCCAGCCAGGGGAGTCAGTCACACAATTTAACTTTGACAATATTGTTCTATAAATTGAAGGGCCAGTATTGGGAGAAGGTATGTAAAAGGTTTGAGGTGCATGCTATTAAGAAGCTATGAGGCCATTTCCTTTCAAGTCAAGTTGAAATAGCACTCAAAATCCTGGCACAAGGCATGAGTGATGGAAGTTAAGACTGTTTATATTCACCTCCAACTTTGGTCATTGCTCAAACAGACTACTGAGAGTTTGCAACCCCTCTCTACCTCTTTGGGCTTCTTGCCAGTCTGGAGACTTGCAATAAGAAGGTGCAGCTAGGTACTGTGTTAAATAGCTCATGTGCCTCAACTCATCCATCATTCTAAAACTTCACTTTATTAGATTAACCTCTTCTTCATATTAGAAATGACAGCTTTCTAAAAGGTAGCTTAACCAGATACAGGCCAAGGAAGTTATTAACTTACTAATTTGTTCTCAAATGCTACTCTCTGCAATTAGTTTCATGTACATACTGATATACAGCCATTTTGCTGCGGGAATACAAAGGCATGGGGCTCTCAAAAAACGTGTGTACATCTGGGTAAAATTTATTTTATT
The DNA here is from genome assembly GCA_013396655.1 of Campylorhamphus procurvoides. Lineage (NCBI taxonomy): Eukaryota > Metazoa > Chordata > Aves > Passeriformes > Dendrocolaptidae > Campylorhamphus > Campylorhamphus procurvoides. Next base: position 211,922 of record WBMV01000668.1, on the reverse strand, counting down.
TTCATTTGTCCACGGTTACAAACGTAGATTGCAACTCCTTTGGTCTTTCTGCAAAGACTGTTGGAAAATACATCAGATCATCGATCATTTTTTCAGCAAAATCCTGATAATGACTCCCTGTTGTTCAAAATTTCCCCTAGGCTATCAACATGTTGTATGCAATTTCATTTTATGAGTTTATAGCTTAGGGTTTCACATACTAGTACAAAATAAGAGTATGTCTCACCTTCACTGAATTGCTATGGAGATGGCCCTCCCTAGACAAGTGTCAGAAGAAACTCAGATACACTTCAGACAGCACAGTTTCCAATTCTATGCCAGCTTGTAGCATGGCTAGCTAACAGCTGATGAGGGACCCCCATAAAGCTGTAGTTTGTGTTACGTTAATATTGCACACAACGCCTCTCAGTATTCACACTGGTGCTTTACAGTCTTGGAAGAAAAGCTCTGTAAATGAGCAACCTCACTGTATATCACACAACTGGGTACAGTTCATCCAAAGTGGGGATCAGCACATTAAAGGTGTCTGAGTTTGCCCAGCTATTGCTGCTTTTTAACCCTATTGATCTATCCTTCTTTCATCTGGGTATAGCAGAAGTTTACAGACAGACTTTATCATACTGATTCCACTCACAAAAACCCCAAACAAACAAACAAAAAAAAAACAAACAAAAAAAAAAAAACATGGTAAGGGGCTCAAAAAATATCCTTCTATGCAAGGTCAAAAATCAACTGGAATTTATATTGGGAAGAATTACAGGGGGAAAAGATTTGCATCAGCCCATATCAGTCAGTGCTCCACTGATCCTTTCAGCCTCAGTCAAGCATTTCTCTGGTCATAGTTGGATTCTCCTTGCATACTTCAAAATCAAGGATATCCATAGGTCTTAACCCCTCCCGTTATTGTCCTAAAATGGGATACATTTCATAGCCTACTAATATTTTGGTCAAAAAAACATCAATAAGGTGACCTCTTGTTGTGTTATGAACTATTCCCTCCTCACAGACACAGATCCACGTGGCCGTTACTTACAAGACCAAGTGGGGGATGACTGTTTTCAAGCCACACAGGTTGCCAGTGAAGCAAAGAGGACACTGTCAGTTCATCATCACTGGCTTTTCAGTTATGACTAATTCTCCAAAGAAGTAACTCTGCCTTACAGGGGACAGTTCAGTCCTCTTGGGCCTTATAAGTAGGCCAAAGGGAGTGGATTGGGACAAATGTCCTACGTTTAGTGGTCTGGGAGTTGGTTTGGTTTGGGTTTGGGTTTTTTTTCCAGAAGACCCTTTAAGTAACATGTCAAGTTTAACATATGGCACTGGGGAATACACCTTCTGTTTAGTTTAAAAATCACAGCTAAGAAAAATGCTAAAGGAAAGACTTTCTAATTAAAAGTGAAAACACTGGATTGTAAAACAAGCTGACACACAGTGATTTGTGCTGGCTTAAACATACAAAGAAAAGGAACATTCCATCATTTTCTGCTCCTTCATCCTCAGGTCACCTGTATAAATGACCTTCTTTCTTACTTGAGTTCATTGGCATTAAGCACAATTTTTGTTTAGTTTATAATTATATGTATAAGAGTTTATAATATAATTAGAGATATTTAGATGACTTGTTTATCTTGGACAAGTCTGCTTTTCCTTTTTTAAAGGAACAGATAGATGAGGAAGGGGTTTGATGCTGGTCTGTGCTGTGGCTAAATGTGCTGGTCTGTGCTGTCTAATGAGAAGCTGAAAGTTTGCCACAGGACAGAGAGGCTCCCCAGTAATATGGATCCTTCTCTTCCCTTCCTTCCTTTCTCTTTTTTCATCACATCTTGCTTTTCTGTCACCTCTTGAGTTTGAAGGAACATCAGAGAAGGCATCAATAGAGTATTGCCTGTACACCACCAGGCCCTAGTGACCACCTGCTGCTTCCCATTCACCTTGTGTTTTGAAATCATACCATCACCACCCTTTGTTGTGAAATTTTCTTCCTTTTTGTTTCAATCCTTTTAAACTACTCAGTACTATCCTACAAAATCATACTACTTTTTTTTTCCCCCTCAAAACTCAGCATTTTCTTTCTCAAGTTTTAGGATAAAAATATCTACTTTCATGTGAGAACTAAATATTTCAAATTTCCAATTTAGGTGGCTAAGATGTATTCTTTTCCCCAGATGTTCTGTTTTCATATTTATCCACATTTACTCAGCAACTGATTTTTCTTTTTCTTCATTTCATTTCTTTCTGTTCATTTCAGGAGTAATTTAAGAAGGAAAACAAGTTTCCTCATTCTCCACTAGCAAGTCTTAGTTAAAGTATATTTCAATTTCTTTACAATGCAGGGGGGTTTTCCAGTGCTTTTAAATAAAGCTTCTTGAAGATCTTTTTTTCGATGCATAAACCATTCCAGTTCCACCAGTTCAATAATGCCATGTTGTTAGTAGTGGAATGCAGAGCATAGATATAATACTGTTTGTTTCTTTCACTGAATAATTACACTTAAAAGTGGCTAATTGGAATCAATTAGTAGTAAGAAGTTAGTCTCAGAGGGAGAAGAAGAATTATTTATGGAAACTCCAGATTATGTAAGGAACCAACATTTCCACACCTAGATTGTGTCTTAGGTGCTGGACTTCTTCATTAAAAAATACAAGGAACATGGCAGTGAGCAAGGAAAGGGTTTACTTCTATTAAAATTTAGATTAAGCCACATTTTTTTAAAACATCTGTGGATAATCTCTTCATCCATTTAACTCTGTAATGCATATTCAGCCTTCTGGTACTGGATTTCAATACAGGATTTCAATACAGAGTTTAGTGTATTTTGTAAAGCATTATAAACATTCTGTACCCTTTTGTTTCTTTCAGTATCCCATTTCCATTTTACAGGCAATAATATGGGTGTTTCCTTGCAAGATTCCCGATGCAGCTAAACTAGAGCGTTCCAACTTATGCAAGAATACTTGTGCTTTGCCTCAGGCCCTTATTTGTGTCCAGTAGACATTATATGAGTATATGAATGTATTTTGTCAGCTCCGCTGTAACCATTTGTACCCTGCTATGGACTCCCAGAGTAATTGGAGGGATATGCACACTGATCTTCACCTTCACCCTTCACTGATCACCTTCACTAATCTTCACAATCAAAATACCTTAGTGATTTGTGATTTTCCAGATGTCCTGGATAAGCATAAAATAGGCAAATTTTGCAGAAATGTGGCCAAAATTTAATGGCTGCGGGAATACAGCCCTCAACAATCCTTAAAGAATGATCTCTAAAAACAATCACAAGCATGTACAAACAGAATCACTCTGAGATGCCTCAGTCCAAATGCTGATTGATCCCAAACTTTCTCTGAATAAGGACTGCAAGGAAAAGGTTAGCATGTTTATGGTTGCTGTGACTTTATAATTGATTCCAGCAAAGCACCTTGGTACATGCTGAAACTTGTCTTTCTTTGGACTGGCCTTTAAAATGGAGCAAGAGCCAAGGGGGAGTCATAAACGGGGGGCGGGGGTGGGGGGAGTGGGGAGAGGACACAAAATATGAAAGGGAAGAGTTGTTCAGCTGGCTGGGGAAGATCATTTCCCTCAGTGCTCTCAGCCAAAATTTGTCCAGCTTTGATTTTACTGGGAACTCAAGGATTAGATACTTCTTTTTCCTCACACAATGAATAATGTGAACCAATCAAACAAGGTCTGTGAACGTAGACTACCAGTTATTGATTAAATAACAAAACCAAAACAAGTAGCTGTTTGCAGTGATTAATCTAAATGCATCAGCAGCGTTTAAATTTTAACCTAAGTTTAAAATACAGGAAAATATCCTACTTGGTAATAATCCTATATTCCAGTCTTTCAAGCTACCCAAGCATCACTCTTGATTTCCAGGGTGGTTGTAAATTTGCAATTTCATTAAGCATCAAAATACATTACCTATATATGTGATTATTTGATGAGCCTCAGAGCACACTGTCAGATATTCTGTAACACCACTCAACTGATAGAAAATATTTCATAATAGTTTTAAGGATTTTATTTCTTAATGCATTGGTACTATTTTGAGTTTCTCTCTGCAAGTAAACTCCTGCCCTCTATTGCCCTTCATAGTGCTGATGCCATAGGCACACATCTCAGAAGGATTAAAAATATTATAGCTATTCTGGCTGTAAAGATTTAGAGATTACTCAGATGCAATTTTTTTCTATGTTTTAAGCTTCAGGTCAGCAGTCTGCAGAATAGTCGTGGCTGCTACTTTCTTGTTAGAAAAATGTTAATCTGACCGCTCGTGTGTAACTTGGATCTCAAAAGGTGTTTCACAATTAAGATGTTTTTGGTGAGAATTCATAGCCATTACCAAAGTGGCAAGATTTAACCTGTTGGTATAAAGTACATGATCACAGAACCCTATTGTTTCAAATAATTTGTTTATGAAATAGGACCAGAGCACTCAACAGCAAAGGTAGGAAAATTAAACAATCAAAACATTCCAGTAGAAAATTCATTCACATTGTAGACAATGAATAATTCTTGTGTCACATCTCTGACCAACATGAATAATGTGTGAAAAGAAGTTTCCAGGTTTTAGTTCATTTGAATTCCTTTATTCCTTAGAGAAGAAAATTAATTAACTACATTTTGATCACAATTATACTCCTTAAGATTCTGAAGCTGTGATAAGGAGACGACCTGTGTCTCGTTTATTCTCTTAAAATCTTAACTTTTGATGTGGGACAGGGGCAATGAACCATCTTTGCTGCTACATAGTTTTAAGGCTTTTCGCAAAATAAAATTTAACTGACAGTAAAGGAAGTGTGCTCCTAATTAAAATAATATTGATTCAGCATATGGTATTTTGCCTTTGGTTTTCATTTTTTATTAGCCAAGTTGTCACTTTTCTCTTTAGTGCCACCTTGTGGGTCAGCCAGTTATAAAAGCACAAAAATCTCTCCTGCACTAAAAATAATTCGATCTGGCATTCAGAGCATCATGGAAAAAAGGGGGAGTTGTGGTGTGGGGCATCTTTTTTTTTAAGAAAAAAAACAATAATATATGAAGAAAATGGTTTCTATTCATTTATAATAGGTATGCAAGAAGACAGAACAATCTCTCTGGGATTGAAAGTAATGGGATCTACAGAAAAAAAAAATCAATGTTCATTTACAGGATAATCATCAAACTTACCTTGGAAAATATAAGTGGCAAGCTCTGACTTTTGTGATTTTTGCAACAAGAAAAATGCTTCTGTATCTTACTGCCATTAGTTTTGCAACACCTTTTCAAGAGAAGTAAAGCTAGATAATTGTAAACTCCCATTCAGCCACTTTCAGAAAAGATGAATGATCAGATACAGCATCATAACATGGTTGCTTTTGAAATTCAGGGTGGATTTGCACACACCAGCTTCAGATTCTTCTGGTAAAACACAGAAATTCAAAAACATATCTAAAAATTATACGTGTTGGGGGACGTGTATGGCAAAGGACATTCAGATCAAGATTTGGCTGTGATGACAATAAGTTTTCTCTAATACAGCACTAATAACTCAGCAATCCCCTCATCTTACAGAATGACACAAACACATCCTCATTCATTACTTGAAGGAATTATGGACAGTGGAATTGTGGTCAGTTTTTCTTCTTAAGCAGAGAGAATGTTTCTGATGTTTCTAATTTTTAAACAGCCTTTTTTGATACTTTTATTAACCTTTTTTTTTGTTTTTCTTAATGCTGACAACTTTGGAAGCTACAGGAAAGAAGTCTTTGTACCTTATAAGTCCGCAAATAAAACACCATTTTATTCTGCATAAAGCTATAAAAGCACTGTTTTTTAGCTAGCCAGCTCCTTTGCATTCTCTCTTGCTAAATACAGACTTACAAAGGAAAATAAGTCATCCTCAAAAATGCGGTTTCCCATGACCATATATAGCTATTCTTTAAATGGAAAGAGACTAAGGAGCTGCACGGGAGCAAATGCCACAGCAAGTATTAAGGTTCCGTGAAATTTCCCAAGGATAAAAAGCCCAGTAACCTCTCCTACCAACAAGTAGGTAGGTGTACAGAAATGTCTCTGAGCGTTAAATTAGTTCAAACATACTACATTCAGCTCAAGTCATAGGAAGGGTGGTCCAACACTCAGCTCACTAGCGCAGACCATAGAAAACTCAGCAACTGACTTCCCAGTACAGCCACAGCCATAATCCCCATATTCCTGAATCCCTCTACTAATGTCATTCCTCCAAACAGTGGAAAAGCCTTTGAGGAAAAGGGCTATTAATGACCGTGTGGTGTCTGAATGCTACATCCCAAGAAAACACTGAGATAGTAATGTCTGAGATAGGCTATCATGTTTCAAAATTTGCTGTGAGTGGAGCAGCCACCCACTGCAAAACACTGATGGGCAAATGCTTCTCTACTGAGAAGACAGGAGGGAGGAAAGGAGTTGCAATAAGGCTGAGTGAAGAATGACACATGACAAGTGAGAGAGGTTTCACCCTCAGCAATTGCTGAGGATACAGCTACAAAGACAGCTGTCTCTGCATGAAACCACCATGCATCAGTTATTCTTATCACTCTTTTCCCTCCCAAACTTTCACACAGACCAGATTATGATCAGTTACCAGGTGCTTCTACATAGTTACCAGCACCAGAAGACATACACTGGAAACCTGTCTCTCTGAAAGTTGCACTGACTGGACTAAGAAATGGCCACAATCTTAAAAATGGGATTTGAGCATCCTTGAAAATCCTGAAATTTTGAAAAAAGCATCAATGAAGTTTAAATGGTGAGAATGAGTGTAATGGCATAAAGCAAATACTCTAAACCAAAAAGCAATGGGATATCCAGGACTGCAACCATTGTTCACACACAAGGTCCTTGTGCTATTTTGGGAAGTACTTAATAGAACCAAATTCCATTTCCTATGAGGGGTTTTTAGTCTCTGCTGTATCAGAAACAACGTACATGCACCACGAGCTATGCTTCTGCCAGGCCAGTCTGCTACCAGACACACCAAGCGTGATGCCTCTCAGCCCCAGCTGAGTGCAGACCAACCATCTCACCAGCAGCTATGCTTGCAACAAGCCAGACAGTGACAGTATCCAGACCCCAATTTTGCAGGGCTATGTCCATCTTCCCTGCTGCACTCCTCAGATGTTTTTTCATGTACCTCCCTTCCTGAAGCAGCTGCCCCATTTGCTTTTGAGAAGTTTCATACATAAATAATTTCATAGAGTTTTATTTGAAATGCAAGTTTTCCAGACCCCAGGAAATTCCAATTTTACCCCATATGGATATGCAGAGGGAAAACTTAATTTTCCTAGACTGCAGGATAGAGCAGACTAGTAGTGTCACCCTGCTTGAGTAAATGCCAGAGCCTTGCCTTTTGCAGTACTTTTAGTATGTCTATATAGCACAGCATCACCTGGAAGAGCTGTGATCCAGCTGGGGTAAAAAGGTTTGGGTGCTTCGAATACCATGCTGTTCAGACTGCTCCAACATGTTTTTCAGCAAGATTACCTGTGCAAGAGCAAGCACCACACAGTTGTCACATAGTGCTGTCATCAGAGGTAGCCTCAGGGTCTCTACACAGCACTGAGCTGTACTGCACAGCTGAATCTCACTAAGGCAGCATAAGCCTACTCTGAGCAGTAGAAGCCTGCCATATATGCTTGCAGTGAAGACAAGCATCCCCATTCCATGCCACCCTAGCCAACCATAGGAGCACCATCCCCCACAGATAACAGCTCAATGCCACACCCTGTAGATGCAAGGGGTTGCAAACTCAGTTATGAGCCCCTACTCTTAACTTCAGACACTCTAGCCTAGCCCATTCAGGTGGGAGCAGGAATGCCCGGAGATGTTCTTTCCTGCTAGCTTTAGGGAAAGCAATAGCAGATCATCCTTCCCTACCTCTCCTTCTTCTGTTGCAGCTTCCTAGCTCTCTGCTTGGCAGTTTTCCTCTCCACATAGCTTTTTCCACCACTTCTCTGAATTCTCTCCAGGGCAGCCTGCAGCCTCACCATTTGCTGCTCCATGATGCCCAGGCAGCTGTCTCACAGCAGCTGGTTTAGATCCACAGCTTGAGCTCAGCTAGAGGAGGTAATTAAGCCATTCATTAACCCTTCCTTGAGGTGGGAGCAGGCATGGTGTACTCACTCCATCTCCGTAACTGAGGGGTGTAGAAGCATCTGTAGGTTATCATCCACATATGGGCCAGCACTAAGGAGCCCAGGTGTCAATGGGCTTTACAGACACATCTTTACCAACAGCAGAAGGAAGGTTAAATCTGGGTGAGATTTTGGAAGGAGTGTGTTCTTTTCCTGAATATCCCTTTGTCTTCCCCTCCTCCCCAAAGCTGATGCTTTTTGTTTGAACCACTTCATCCTATTTTAACTCCCCTGTCAGTCTCCAGACATCTCATCTCAGGTTTAGTCTCTATTCCTCATGTTCCTCATCACAGCATCAATCTCTTGGAACACCTGTGTTGAAAATCATGACATGACATTTACAAATAAAATTTTAATGTGAGATTTCCAATAAGGTCTCAGATCTCATAGTGAGGGTCTAACAGTCTTTGTACAGCTAACAGATAGCAAAGCAAATTTCTTTTCTGTAGTTTTGATTCTGAAATGCATCATAGCAGAGTGCAGTTTAAATATAAGCAGAAACACTGCTCAGTTGTAAAGTCTCTCAGAATTAACTTTCTCAAGAAATGTCTTTAAGGTTGACAAATCATGTGCAAGGTCTTTTCCCAAGGGAGAATTTTTCTTGGATTCATTTAGTAGTTGAAGGTTGTGTCACATGTCACTGGAAAGGTAATTTTTCCTAGTTTATGAAAAATGCCTTGAATTTGACTTTGCTGTCACAGGGAAATAATGATATCTATACAGGTAATAAACGGGCACACAGAGATTGCTATTGGTAGCTTTGCAAGAAGTATACAATTTTATGGAAGATGATAGGAAGTAACAGGGTGAATTAATATCAAATATGCAATTTATTTCTATAATGTCTACATGACTCAGGTTTCTAGCATTTGTAATATTCTTTTAAATATTAATAAAGTATAACTAACACAAGATCATTTTAGAGGAACTAATGCACAGCTCTGTAAATTCAGTAAGCGATGGCTATTAATGTTCTCTTTTGTCTTCCAGACAGAAAATCAAAGCTATTTAAATTAAAGGATGCATATAAAATCAATGTATGTTGATAAGGTGTGCACATTAGCGATAATGTTTGCAAACATTCTTTGTAGCTTGTATATATAATCTTCTCTTTCTGGATAGTTAGACACATTAGCTGGCATCATCAAGAGCTCCTTAAATTAATTTTTTTCTTTGTTGTCTTTAAATTAATTTTTAAGCCTGTATCATAGAAGTCATGGAGAGTCTGTAGTGGCACAGGTGTTACGGTGGCACAACCAAGTGTGCTCTCGGACGAGTGGGATGTACCCAAAAAGCCTGTTTGCCCAGGCTGAGGCTGGAAACTGAGGAAGCCAGTTAATGGTGCTGAGCTAAGATTTGGACACAGGAAGGTCCCGCAGCTGAGGTCAGCCAACCTTGGCCCCACTGCCAGGGAGCGACCACTGGCACCTCCTGCCTTCTAGCTAAGACCCCCATTGGCCTGCAGGATGCTTCCCAACACGGTACCCCTGGGCAGTTGGTCACAACCATGGGGTTGATCACCTAATGGTTGAAGCACAGGGTAGCAAGTCAGGCCCCCATGGCTTTGCTGGAGGCAGCTGGTCACTGTTTATATAGTGTGCAAGTCCCACAGCAAAAGCACTGGAGATCTTGTTTACTAAGCTGGATTGAGTCCAAGGTGAAGGAAGCGAAGTGTAGATGCTGTCTGAGTGGAAAATAGGCAAGCAAGAGCACAAATGTAGGCTGAGACTATGATCAAATGTTCCATATAGGCTTAGCTTTAGCTTAGGAAGTGATTACTGAAATCCTATATGGTGTGCTGAATACACAGCTTTGGCTCATGACAGCTACAGTAGAGATTTAACAAACTAAAAAGATGCAAGAATAAACAGGCGATTTTATTTTAATTATTTTTATTTATCCATTCAGTGCATCCATACTTGCAACACATTGGATAATTAAAACCAGTTAGAGAATTTTTCATGTAACTACTGTTCTTTCCACATGGAGTGGTCCAGCTACACCTTGTAGCTGGCTCCATAAGCCTCAGCCTTAATATTCATCATCTTTCACTGAGGTCTATCCAGGCATAAAAATGCTCACACACCTACTTGCAACAAGTTCAGAGGCCAGAACTTCCAATGCAGAACATTTGTCTCTAGGCCTTCTGCTATCAAAAATATTACGGAAAGGATCAAAATAGAATGAGAAGGCCTTTTGCCCATCAGTAAGTCATTGAATCAAAAGAGATCTTAAACATCTTGGGAAGCCACCTTGACAGAATCAAAGCAGAAGACACACAAGACATTGTTCCTCCAGAAAAGGAGCTCTGCAGGCTGTGGGCAATGGCACTGCAGGATATCCTTACTGGGATGTACACAGAAAGGCACTGACACTGAGGTAGCTCCCCTGAGCAGGAACTTCCAAACAGGGTTTGGGGGAGGGCTGCAGCCCAAATACATAGAAGATAAACACACCAGATACAACCATATTAACATGAAGAGTCTGGGGCTTTTTTGTTTCTGGATGGACTGAAGCCCCTTTTACTTCAAATCAAATGTTTCCCAAACAAAAACCTCAGAACTGATCTACAGAAAAGCTTTCATCATATGAATAATCCCACCTTAAGAAAACCATGACAGGTCTACTTCTCTGTGGTCAAATTTACTGGAAATATCTGAAACACAATATATGTTTTCCAGTGAGACATCCAGGAACAAAACCCCCATGTTCCAGTGTCAGCACTAAAGCTTAAGAATTTTATTTCTGGGATAACCAGGAACACTCTGTTGCCTCCCAAACTTGAGTCCAAACACATGAGCAAAATATCGGATCTCACTTTCAAAGGTGCCACTTTCAAAGAGCTGGTTTGACAGGAAAGTTGAATCAGCCTTTCTCTCCTTGGCAAGGTGCCTAATGAGGTACAGAAAAAAGGGTTACACCTGTTTGGAAGCCAGCTGAGCCAAAGGGCTTTTTACAGAAATAGAAAGGGATGTTCAATAAGAATGAGAACCTGAATCATTATTGTCAGGAGCTTGACTGGTGGCAGGAACAGGGGTACAATGGAAAAGTCACAGCCGCATAATCAATGCCACATCTAAGGCACACCACAGACTGCGGTTTATTTTATTACTATCTTCCTGTACCACCTCCCCAAACTGAAGATAAGTTTAATAATCATAATCTAAAAGAGTATTTTACCCAGTACCAAATATTGAAAATAATTTCTTGCAAATGGCTTCTTGCTCAATAAAAATTAGTTAAGGAAATTAAGTAAAAGATTTTTTTTTCAGTAGAATATGCTCAATACAAAGAAAACAAAGCATCTTTTTGGAAAGATTCTATTGGCAATAATCCTGAGCACCACCATTTCCAGCAGATATAAGACCTGTCACTTACACAGTAGCCACTAAACTAAATTTGTCCATCATCTGTTGAAGTGCAGTCCTATGGCAGATGTAAAGTTCAAAATCAATTTGAACTTTGCCAGTGGCTCTAAAATGAACAGTCATGCACAGAACTTCATATAATGACATTTAAAGTGTGCACAGATACACCCATCTCACATACACTTTAAATCTTGTATTTAAAAAGAATTGAGGAAAAGTATGAAATATTTCATGCCTTTTCCCAAGACTGCTGTAAGAAATAGCAGACAGTTTAAACTGAAAACAAAATTATTATATTCCTTTCTTCACAAACGAGGAAATTATTCACATTATGTTGCCATAAAGGTCTCAATGGACAAAGCAATATTATTGTAATGATAATTGTATTTAGCATTCAACTAAAATTTGTGTGCTTTTTATTCTTAGTACAATGTATAAGTGGATATTTTGGGGGAGGAGGGAGAATCAAACTGTGTCAGATTTAGTGTAAACAAAGAATTTGACATAAAATTGTTCCAGTCTTGGTTAAGATTTTTCGGAGCTACTGTATGCATGCATGTAAGTTAATAATGCTAAGGAATAAGAAAGCACACCAGTACTACCATTCATTTTTCTCTCCATAAATTGAAGTATTTCCTCTCCTGCACCTTTGTATTTGGTTCTTCATACACATTTTCTGAATATCTGAGGGGATTATCCATGTCCATTAATTTTCTAATTTTATCTGTCAAATATACTCTCCAATTTACTTTACTTTACAGTAAGACTATGCATGAACACACAGCTCACTGGAAATTGCTTCTGGAGGATGCTATAATAGATGCTTGTCAGGTTTATTATATGAAAGAGGGTTTGTTTATTTCTCCATTTAATCTGACACAATTAGGATACTACAAAGTAGAATACAATTTGTGTCCTGTGTCTTCTGAGGTCCACTGAAGAAGCTGAACACTATGCAGCTCTTTACTTTCCCCTAAACACAGAATCTGCCATATATTTTTTTTTCTGAAGGAAGTTATTATATATTGATTATCAAGAAATATTTTACAGGACAAGTATTTTCTCCTCAACAGCGTTATTAGTCTTTGGTAATGGTGTTTTCTAAAGGGTAATTAATGTGTGACGAGCAGCTGCTCCAAGGAAAACTGGACAGTAGTTTTATTGCGTAAGCAAATTGCATGAAGTACCCTTTATCATTGTGATCAGACTTCTCATCAGTGCACATTTCACTAGCTGTCAGCACCCTGGACATGTCAGCTGGCCATTGATCACCCCCTGGCATGGGCTATCTGAAACCCATAAGATGGATAACCTCTCGACTGAGCTGTTTTTGAAATCCAAAATAGTGATTATACAATTCTTACAGATTTCAGTAGTATAGAGTAACAAAGTGACAGAATCTGGGATGAACCATCCCTGACTCGTAGAAGGGAAAAGTGACAATAATTAAGAGATCCTTCTGCATAGATGCTTGGTCCAAAACTTCATGGATCAGAGGAGACATTGTAAACTTATCATTGTCTCTTTGTCTTTGGACTTAGTTTTCTTGGCATGATCAGACTGCAGGAGGGCAAGCATGAATCATGTAACTCTACTCATCAAACTACTGGGCTTAGTGCTTAGTATGGTCAATGAGGAGTGAAGATCGAAACTGTCCTCAGCATGACTGACTCCCAGGTCAGGTGTTTGGAAAAAAGATGATGTTCTCTGTAGCACAATGCTGCTCATTCATTGGGGCTATCAAAGCTTCATATGTGCCTGAACACACTGACAAAGCGTGGGGCTTTGTCTTTGCTTTATTTTTGTGACTTCAATCCACCAAGCTGGAAGAAAATAGAAAGTAAGTTTCTTTGACTTTCCAGATGAAAGGTCTGAGTAATTATGTTGGCATCCTTGAAAAATAATGCTTCAGTTTTATAAACTATTTCAGAAATCTGAGGGTTTGAGCCAATTCCAATATTGGACTTTTACGACACCCACGCTCACCTACCCTTTTATCTGCTTGATACAGTAGCTGCAAAGCAGTGTAGGAAGATAGAAACAACTGCTATTTATTTTGATTACTCTTAGTTCATTTCTTCCTTCTTTTTATTCTCTCTTTCAAATTAGTCTTTTATGATTCTGGGATATGATAATCCACTTCTACAACTTTATCTCACACCTTCATTCTTTTTTTTACCCCTTTGTAATATATATTACACAAGTAATGTGCATTGTGTAATATTAGGCAATTCTCTGTTTCTTTGCTAGGTTAAAGAGTGATATACTTCTTCAATTTATTTTCATTGAAATGACAGCTGTATTTGTTTTTTACTATGTAAGATGAATGATAATGGCTCACCAGCTGATTTATTTTTCTGTTCTTCCCACACTATGCTACAATGGTTGTAAAATATTCTTCTGGTTTGGCTTGGAAGACCTATGCTTGACTATAACAAGTCCTTTGGCTTTGAAATTTAAAAATATAAAAATAAATAATAATGTCTGGGGAGAATAAACTCTTGCCAAAGGCTTAAATCTACACAGGGTTATCCTGACTATTCCTTAGAGACCCGCAAGGATGCAGTGAAAGGGATATTTTGCAGGGCTTCCAGAATTTTGGAAAGGTTGTTCATCTTTCTTCAAATATGTAGGCATGATTAAAAGGAGCTAAACTGTTTCTTTTATGTTTAAGAAATGGTTTAGATTTTTTTTCTGTAATTGCCTTAATGTCAATCAAAATGATCTAAAAGTCTTGAAGGGAAAAAATGTATAAGATGTATTAAAACAACTCTATTAATAATATATGGATTGACAGAAGAGGTTGTGAGGAGGCTGAGGAGGGACATGAAAATTTCTTCTCAAAAACTCTTCCTGCACAGACAGTCATGTTTTTCTTCTCATATGACAACAACAAAAGTTACTTCTCTTGAACAGATCTTCCAGAAGAGGTGTCACTGGAGGTAAGACAACTATACTACAGTCAAACCCATAGATTTGCTGCAGTACTGCTACTGTCAGCTTAGCAATGTTGTCATCTCTGTGCTCATGGGACTCTGGCCTGGGTAACCAAAAGCTAATTTAAGTGCAGCCTACATGCTTATACTCAAAACTTTGATACTAAACTCTATCCTGAAGCAGGTGTTTTCCCAAAAAGGATTCAGACTCATATTGCCCAAAATAATTCATAATGTAATATTCTCTCCCTACATGTGAAGATGTGGCTTTCAATACCTTCAGAGAGATGAGGGTTGGCCCTGTTTCACACACCCTGGCTAGAGGCTCTATCCACTTAACTCTAAAATGCAGGAGTCCTTCTAGTTTTAAGAAAAATAAGCATTGAAAGAACCATGTGATGTAAGACATGCCATTTGGACTTCCCCCTCCTGTACAGTTCCTCACTAGCTAGCTCCACATTCTGACCTTTTTCTCGGGAGGTCTTCAGTAGGTTCTGAGGATATATCCTTTTTATAGTAGCCCGAGCATTTGAGTACATAGATATTTGCAAAGAGGGAGTACTTTTATTTATTAGTTTCACGGCAATTTCAAGCCATATGATACCTTTATCCTTACTTGTTTTCAACTTATCACTAAGTGGTTGAACATACATTATTGTCAATTCCTTAGCAATTACATGAATTAAAAGCTGGTGAACAGTGATGATCCCTGTTTACCAGCAAAGTTTTCATCAGTCTTCCCCTCACCCAGCCAACAATGTGCTGTTTAAAAATGTGAAGAACGTTCCAGGCTCAGTACTGAATGTAAAGAGTAGTCTGAACAAAAAAACCATGCTCAGATAACTCAGACATTTATTTTCAGCCTTAAATGTAAACTACAGCTAAACACAATCATTCTCAAATAGGTAAATAAAGCATAGGGTTTACTCTGTAAGTATGAGGTCATGACAATACTCTTTCAGTGATGATATAAACTTCATTCATGTGATGTGATAATATGCAAAAAATACATTTCTAGAAGGAAGGTTTGATCTGAAAAACATACCTTTCACTGAAGTATCGAGTTACTGCTTAAAGTATGGTTTCTAGCCTAAAAAGAAACTTTTTATAACTTCTACCATAAAGGCTTCATATACACATCTCACATGTTGACAACTGTCAGCTTCTGACAAAGTTCCAAAGAAAAGTTATGTTGGGTAGTCCTGCAAACTGGCTCCATGCACCTGATGTCACGCACTATCAGCAGCAACGTTTCTGCAGCCTGAACTCAGGCAGTTTTACTGCTAACAAAGAACAAACCAGAGATCATCTGGCTCGTGCTTCCATGATAATGGTGGCTCATCAGTGGTAACAGAAGGAAAAAGCAGCAAGCAGCTAATGTAGTCAAAAGTCATAAGTTATGACCGAATACACAAGGGGAGGTCAATTATCCCCTTTGTTCAAAGTGGGCTTTCACAGTTGAGGAAAAGCATTTCAAGACTCACTAAAGCATTCAAATATCTCTAAGCCAACTCATTCAGTTAAGGGTTTCTGCTAGAAAGCCTAGAGCTATGCCATAGGAGCAGGACTGTGCAGAAAAGGGATGGAGAAAAGGGGCAGGCTAGGGCTGCATGCCAGCCAGCAGCTGACAGTCATGGCTGGATGCCTCCAGGTCCTTCCTCCCCCAGCACTGACTTACAGAGGCTTTCTTGCTGCAGGTGGCTGCTTCTCTCCTGAAGTCTCAGCAAGTCACTTAGGGCTGCCAATGTTCGGAATCCAGACCTGCCTCAGGATTTGTGATGTGCTGGGTCTGGCAGGACTGAATGGCACAGCTAGCGCCCTGAAACACACATACTGGTAGCTGCTGAAAATTTTTTAGGATGCCATCATCTCAGTTGTTGTCGTGCAAAAAAGACCTGCCTGTGAGGGGAGAGCAAACTCCACAGGTTTTGGTTTCCTCTGCAGTCGCACCTTTTCAATCAACAAACTTGATTTAAACCAAGCATGGTTCTGAGCTAAATAAAAGCCCCAACAGTCTGATTCTCATAAATGTTTAATGACACTTTGTACCACTCTGTCAGCTTAGAAGGGCCTCACAGACGTAGTAAAACTACTTTTGCATTCCCCATAATGCTTCTGATATTACTTATAAGATATAAAGTGGCATTCATATAAATAAGAGTCAAGACCTAAAATACAGTCTTTCAAAATTTCTACAGAGAAAAAGCAAAAGTGCATAGCAATGATCTCATCCAACAAGATAATCCCACAGCTATGCAATTGCTTTACAGTTTACTATAAAAAATTGCTAGCATAGTTGTGGCAGTAATTAGTAAGTCATAGAAAAAGTAAAATATATCAGCATGAAAAGTCACTAGTATATGCATCTGGTGCAAAAGTTGGATTGAGTTTGGTTTCATCTTTAGTCAGTTTAAAGATCATGGGATTTTCACCTACAATCATCTGCAATTCAGAAGCAGTAAACAATGGTGAAAGCTGTAACTTACCCAATCTTTTTGAATAAAGGTACTGCACATGATGGGAGAAGAAAATCCCTAGTTACAACCCTATTTTGTGCTTCTAACTTCTGAGGCCATGTCCTTTGCACTGGGGACACAGGGATTTTTGGGTTTTTTTTTGTTTTGGTTTGTTTTTTTTTACTAGGAAACTGCAGGAAAAGCTCTCATTATTGTCAGTAAGTCAACAGTATTTCGTTGACTGGTAGGATTCTTACAAATACATTGACTGTCTGTAGTAGACTGACCCTGGCTGGATATCAGGTGCCCACTAAAGCTGCTCTATCCCTGCCCCCCTCCTCAGTCGGACAGGGGAGAGAAAATACAACCAATAGCTCACAGTTCTAGATAAGGACATGGAGAGATCACTCACCAGTTACCAACATGGGCAAAAGAGTCTTGACTTGGGGAAATTAACAGAATTTATTACCAATAAATCAGAGTAGGATAAGAAAATAGAAACAAACCTTCAAGTACCTTCCTCTAACCCCTCCCTTCTTCTTCAGGGGCTTAACTTAATTTTCAATTTTCTCTACTTCCTCCACGCCAGCGATGCAGGGGAATGGGGAATTGGGGCTATGTGTGGTCAGGCCATCACACATTGTCTCTACTGCTCCTTCCTCCTCAGAGGGAGGACTCCTCACACTCTTCCCCTGCTCCAGTGTGAGCTGCCTCAATGGAAGACAGTTCTCCATAGACTTCACCTGTGGACTTCAGAGTCCTCCCCACAGGCTGCAGCTCTTCACATATTGGCCCACTGTGGATCCCTCTCACAGAGGGAAGTCCCTTAGGAACAGACTGCTCCGGCATGAGTGCCTCGCAGGGTCACAAGTCCTGCCAGCAAACCTGCTCCACAGGGGCACCTTTCTCCACAGGGCCATGGGTCCTTCCATGACTGTGCTCCAGCATGGACTTCTAGCAGAGTCACAGCCTCCTTCAGGCTTCAGGCTGTTCCAGTGTGGGGACCTCCATGAGCTGCAGGGGCACAGACTGCCTCATCATGGTTTTCACCATGGACTGCAGAGGAATCTCTGCTCTAGCACCTGGAGCACCTTCTCCCCCTCCCTCTCCACTGACCATGTCTTCAGGGTTGTCACTCTCACATTTTCTCACTCTGCTCTCTGACTGCTATTGCACAGGCTTTGTTTTATCCCTCTTAAATCTGTTATCCCAGAGGCATTACCACCATCACTGATGTGCTCAGCCTCGGCCAGTAGTGGGTTGCTCTTGGAGCCAGCTGGTGTTGGCTCTGTTGGACATGGGGGAAGCTTCTGGCAGCTTCTCACAGAAGCCACCTCTGCAGACCCTGGCAACCAAAACCTTGCCATGCAAACCAAATACACTGTCAGTGAAGAAATAAGTGATAGAAACTGTGCTGTCAAAAGCCCCTTTGCTCCATAGGTTTGATTCATGATCTTTCAGGGACATTGTATGAAATGGGATATACAAGGAGAGGGATAGAACAGGAGTGAAAATTTGGAACATATCCTTTCCAGGTCTCTTTTGCATTCCCAAAAAAAGTAAAAAGTACTTCGGGGAGTATTTTCAAGAGCTGACAATACTCTTTTCCCTCCATGGTCTCTACAGACCTTGGAGAGAGGGAAGTAACCCCCATTTTGCCCCACAGACTGGTGCCTGCTCTAACCTGCACCCTGGAGCAGCCCATTTTGCCCACAGACCTTAAGCAGGAGCTTTGGCAGTTTGACAATGACTGACATGATTCCCCTGTAAGGTGAAAAAATTCCAGAGAACAGAATGAAGAGACCAGAGAATCAGACTGCAGATCCAAATTCCAGTCATGTTCCCAGCCCAAATTAACCATAGCGGCCACTGCACAGATGTAATAATTGAAGAAGAGGCTGCATAAATATAAAGGTGTGTGATTTTTATATTTGCCATTTTAAAAACCAGTGATAGTCACACAGTGAGGAAAATGCTGCATTTTATGAGTCATCAGCCCCCTTTATGAGATACATTTTGAACTGTATATCACTGTATGGCAAGAGAAAGTATTTCAGTAAGATTAATTAGCTGATGTTTGTAAAACATTTTGAATCTGGGAAGCACCATATAAATGTGAGCTATTATTATTGTTATTTATTATAAGGGAGATGCAAATCCTCTCTAACTCTTGACTAAAGCCTTGCAATTTTTATGGTCACAACTTTGTCAAAAAGATTTTTATCTTCCTAGCAACAATGTGCTTCCAAAGATGTTGAGTCTTAAATCAACAGCTGTTATACCTCAAGCGAGTTATGAATTTTCCTTGATTTACAGCAGCTGGGGTTTTTTATTTTTCTTTTTAGGGATGTTGCGGGGAGAAGCATGTCCTTTCCCAAAGATGTAACATAAGGCCAAGAGCTCCTCAGAGGAAAAGTACATCCACCCCAGTGAGGCTATTAAATCCATGTTCAGGCACTCAGTAAATGACCTGGTTTTCATCGCACAGAGGAGGTAGCGATTCCCACTGAACACACCAGGAGCTGCTCTGGGAACATGCACCCTTAACAGCACTACTTATTTTCTTCTCTAGGTCTGGCTGCAGAATCCTTTGTTTAGACATGGCTAGATTGGTTTTTGTTTGGTTTGTCTGTTCGTAGCTACCTGATTGTTTGTTTTAAATTCTGGTTCATCGTACAGAGAGAGTTGTACAAATACCAAGGGAGTTTGAGTTATTCAACAGAGTCCCTGAAGGGGAAAGGAAGCTCCCTTCCAACTTCCCCAGAGCCCTCTTAATTATTCCACATGGTAAGAATTCCTAAGGGAATCCCCGGGGGTAGTTGTCACAGCATTTTTGTACTCTCTTAACCTGATTCAGACAGCAACACATGTGCAATCCAAGGACAGATAAAATATCTTGGGCTTGAGTACAAATGGATTCTTTTTGCGGATTCCCCTTGAGGGTGCCAGCATGGGCAATGTTTACTGGAAACTGAGGCCACATGTGTGAACAAAAGCTATTCTCTCCATCAGTGCTATTGAAAAAGCACCTGGAAGAAGCAAAGGATGAAATCTGTTGTATTCATCCATTAAGATCACTTAGGAGTTCTGGGAAGCCCCGACTGTCCTGTAGCCGGTGGGAGCACTGCACATTTTCCACATGCATGCATACAGCCTACCCTTGCAACTATGTCTTTTGATCAGGAAAGTTTGAAAACACTGGCTTTTTGCACTCCTGCAGCATGGCATTTGCAATGCTACAGACTTGGGGAAGAATGGCAGGAAAGCTGCCCAGCAGAAAAGGACAAGAAGAAAAGCAAAAGGACAAGCAGTAAGGTAGAATAGGTTTTGTTACTAGTTTTTAAATAAATAAAAAAAAAAAACTACCAAAACAAACAAAAAAAAATCTTGCTGGTTTTTAAATAGGACTCTATTACTATGTGGAGCAAACAGCCATCCCCAATGGAAGAAAAGAAAGTGGCATTGAAAGATAAAGGAGTCACATGTGGATCATACTTGCTTCTCTCACCACAAAGTACAAACTCCTCATCCACAGGGATCTCCTCTACTGGTTCTTGAATTTGGCCCATAAATAGGACTTCAAAGCATTTATGCAATAAACATTAACTTCAAAACTGTGTTGCCTTATTTATTTTGCCTGCGTACTGTAGCACTGGTATTTCACGATAGATGTTTTGGTTGTTTGGGGTTTTTTTTTCAAAAAATAAGTGTATTTTAATTAAATCCTGCAGTAAATAATTATATTTGTACTTCAGGACTGTCAAATATTTCATGAAAAATCAACTTAATATAAATACTTCTATTAAAAATGTTGTCATTTTTTCTTAATTCCAGTCTGACTCTATAGCCATACTGAAAAACATGTATATTTCTCTTTGACACATCGTTGGCTGAGAGGGTTATATTTTGCTCTAAGTGTTTCCACTAAACATTGTGACAAAGTTATGTGGATGTTGCACTGTAATTTGATGTTTAAACTGAAATTTAAAAATTGCTTGTACATGCACATCTCTATGATTCACTAGATCATGCCATGAAAGCCCCTGTATCTCAGTTAGTATTCTGTTGAATCCACAGCTACCTTAAATTTGTACATATTGCTATCCTTGCATGAGAATCACTATTTCTGGGCTTTACAGAGAATAACCAGACTTTACTTCTCACTATTGAAAATGCTTCTGTCACATGTTGTGCATTGGCAATGGAATAAGATTTTGACAGGTGCAAGAAATTGCTATGTCCCCTAAGATTTCATTGGATTTTGACAAGTAGATGAGCCCCAGAAAGCTGCTGGGTACTGCGGCATGGGAGCAGTTACTGTGAGTACTAGGAAAAGGTGTTAACCAAGAAATCTGCATACACTCAGCTGTGGGAGCTCCAAGGGAATGGAGCCTCTCCAACATATCTCAAGGAACAGAGTGTGCAGTTTCCATCCTGCAAACCTGGCTGTGCAGGATAGGGGAACAGGCAGTGAAGAACTGAGCCACTGGTTCATTTCCTCTCAATCCCCATTGCCCCATTCAAGATTGTGGTAGTTTAAGGAATGGGAATGAGTTTGGTAGAATCAAATCTGCCCTCAAAAGCTAAGCTCATCTTACACCATCAGATATTCTGTATTTAACAACAGAGTCATGCAGTGACTGGAAAAAAGGCTTGCTGTGCCGGATAGGCACGCACAGCTAATTTATCTGTGAAAATAGCCAGCCTCACTGAATCCAGCCTTGTCAGAGGTGCACTGAATGAGCCTGTGTACCATCAGTGCACATCGTTCCTCTTTGCTCGGTGCATACTTTGTACCTCTCAGTATTGACATTCAGGTGGAAGAATACAAGCACATTTTCTCCCATGGTAACATCTTTTAAAATTCTTTTTAAATTATAAAAATACCTGTGCTGAACATAAACAGCATCTGCACATGATGTGTTGCATGGTCAAAATTTTTATTGGTATCTGCTGTGCTGCAGGGAAGTCTTACACAGAAAGAACCAGCTCTTCTCTCTAAATGTTTATGTGACTCTGAGCTGAGACTCTGGCCCACAGGAGGATAACCCTTGCATGTAATTCTCCCTAATTGGTTGCGTCCCATTAAGCCTGGGCTTGCAATTCAATTTCTTGCATTTACAGTCAAGAGTCCCAGCAGCCTGTTTAGATCACACCTGCATGGGTAATCCCTTTTCTCCTGGTTCCTCCTGACCTCCAGCATCAGCACCAATATCTGCTTTGTGCACCCAGGAACAGAAGATGGAAGGAAGAGCAGGAAAGAAAGTGTCCTTATGCTTCCCCTCTTTTTCCCTGGGCCTTAGCAGGGGTCAGGAGCAATGGTGTACAAGGAGTGGTGGGATTTATACAGTCTTAAGAAGAGATGAGTCTTCTCACTGTTTTCAGCTA
This sequence comes from Campylorhamphus procurvoides, assembly GCA_013396655.1. Taxonomy (NCBI): domain Eukaryota; kingdom Metazoa; phylum Chordata; class Aves; order Passeriformes; family Dendrocolaptidae; genus Campylorhamphus; species Campylorhamphus procurvoides. The sequence continues at coordinate 189,615 of WBMV01000668.1, read as the reverse complement.
CCCAATAAAAGTGCACAGACGGAGCAGAAACAGACTTCTCCCAAAAAACAGGATGAGAGACAGGGACACAAGTTGTAACACAGGAAACTTCAGTTAGAAATTAGGAGACAAAAATTCTCCCTGAGAGCGGTCAAACATTTGACAAAGACTGACCAAAGAGAATATAGCATCTTCATCAATAGAGATACTCAAAATTTGACTGGACAACATCCTGAGAAGTGTGATTTCAATGGACCTGCTTCAAGCAAGAGCTTAGACCAGATGACCTCTAGAAGTCCCTTCCTCACTCTGCCCTTCTTCAATTCCAGAATTAGAAGTGATTTAGCTGCAATAAACAGGAGTTTCTTACTGACTTTAGCTTATTTCAATGCAGACATGAACCTAACCACCCTATTGCTCTTTGACCTCCAAGGGCATTGAAGCAAGGGCTGATGCTGCATATGCTGGACAGCTTTAATAATTTATACAAATTTCAAGCCTTGGAGCTGAGTTCTCACTTGGGTTTAGTGTCTGAGGATGTGTCTCAGCAAGCACACCCAAGTTCATGCTAATAGAGGTTTGCCTGTATTTGTTCTATAGCTATCTATCTAGCTATCTAGCTATCTATCTATTATCTATCTATCAGACTTATGTAGTAATTTAATGATTTATGGCAAGTGTCTGATAGTAAATGAAGCAATCAAAACTCACCAAATATTCTGCAAGGCAGTAACAGGGAAAAGTTACCAGACTCTTGTGTGACCTTATCTCCCCAACTGATGTTTTGGGGGTTCTTTTTACTATTTCTGTCTCCATAGCAAAAATATTATCATCTTCCAACTATTAATTCCATTAGATACCACTGCACTGTCACAGCACTTGACTATAACAAAATTAGAAAAGCAACCTTGTTCCCCTGAATGTCATCATGCTAGTACAGCCTCCTTCTGCAAGAAGAATGACCTTACTTCCTATTCTTGTGATTCTAGAGCCAGCAAAGCATGCAGAGACAAGTCATTGTTTCTTTTCAGTGACATACTGCTGAAACAAAACACCAAGCATTTGTTTATCATATAAAATATCATAGGAAATGCACCTATACATGATGAAATAAATATCAATTTACTCAATAAATGAAATGGATTAATGGAAAACCTCAAAACAAACATAAGTGGTCCTGGTGAGAAAACAGAAATCTGGAAAACACAATGCCATTCCAATCAATCAGCATCGATTTAAAAACATATGCAAATGTCACAAGAATGATCAGTATCACTGGATGATGACATCTTGAATGCTGAGTATATTTTGTACTAATTTTAGTATTTTATTATGTCATCAAGTGAAGGAAAACTATCAGTGTTCTCAATAGATGTGTACACAATAAATGCCTGAAAGATTGTTGCCATGAGTATTATCTCTCAAGTAAATATCAGTCCTCAGTGATTGTTTCCTTTTGGCAAATACAGAATGAACCCACAAAGAGTGACAGTGGAAGAGCATTGCCACCTTTATAGCTCTCTAATTCTGCCAGGGAATGATTTAGCCAAATACCCATTGGTGTGAATCAACACAGCTCCATTGACTTCTTCAGAATTAAACTACTTTAGACCATCTAAAAACATGGCCCATGGAAATCACCAGTAGGTCTTGCAGTCACACACAAGTGCAGAGGTGTCCACTGCACTCTCAGCATTCCAGCCTCTCTCAGATGTAACCTCTCTCTCCCTTCATCTGACACCTCTCAGGCAGTGCCACCACTGAAAGGGAATCCCAGTATCCATGTGGAAAAAAAGATTCTGTTTATAGCCTAACTGCTTGAAGAAGCTTGCTGTCAGAATTCGGGGGGGGGAGGGGGAGGGAGGGGAACCAAACAAAAACAAAACGAACCAACAAATCAAGCCAAACTAAAACAAACCAAAAAACCCAAACAAACACAAAAGACAGCAAAAAACCCAAACCCAAAAAAACCACAAACAAAAATTTTAAAACCGAAATAAAAAAACACTCAAAAATCAACAAACACCTCCAGAAATCCAAAGGTGAATAAAATGATACTGCTATTTGGGAATTTTTAGCTACAGATATCATCTCCTAACTTCTGAACTGCATCTTCTCACTTTTTGGACATGACACAGTCCTGCTATTATGTTTCGATTGGTTAAGATATTCCAATAAAAAATTGTGCTGCTTTCCCATTTTCTGCAAGAAACCAACATGCACTTTGAACCTCTTCATTCTTCAGGATGTTTTTCATGACAGTGTCACAATCTTCTTTTTCAGAATTTCTCTTCTCTAGGCAGTTGGGAGCATTTGAGATTTCAGGCACTTGATATTACCTATTGTTTGAGATTCTCTTTCAGAAGTTGATTGCTGTCCATTTATCGGACAAACAGGCCAAGAAAGGAATGGCGTTCAAGGAAAAACTCAGTGTCTAGGGTTTTGCAGAACTGAAAATGCATCATCCACATAGGCACATAACTTAAGCCTCAGTTGTAAGGACTGCAGTATTTGGTAGTATTGATGTGGCTTTAAATTGTATCCATTTTCAGAATCATTTTTACTTTCTTCTGTGTGCAATACCTTCTTTCACAAAGTCCTCAGTTTTGACCAAGTTGTGTTTATGAAAAGAGAGATGAGTCCTAAAATCAGGAACCACTTTTTAAGTAAACACCTCTGACTTTTGCATATATAGGCTACTGTGGAATAAACCAACCTTAGCAGAGTTGATTCCTACTGATATACAGAGAAGAATATGTAAAGCACGAAGAGGGCTTTATGAATTCCTGGTAAATATGTTGCCCACATGGATAGATTTGCAAGACTGCTTTGCAATAGACTGTCTGAGTAAAAAGTTCTTTAAGATATTAAAGAACCACTGTTGTCTATTTTGGTGGCTTTCTGCCATGTTATAATTAACGACTTCTTGTGCTGATTAATTTTTTTCTGTATTCATTAAAATGATACAATCAAGTCATTTGGGTGGAATATTTAATAAAGTTTTTTGAAAGGGAATATAGTCTTTAATTTTCGTGCTACTGGATAATTACCAAAAAAAATCAAATAAGAGTTTGTTTACATGAAAAATTAGAACAGCTACTTCTCTTTAAATTTGTGTCCTTCCTTAAGTCTAAATAACTCTCAAAAAGGCCTAATTTAGGGATTGAGTAGAACAGTGAAGTTATGCCTGTGTAACTTGGTTTATATTCAGGACTTAAAGTAAGTGCCTCCATTTGTTTTGCTTGATTTTAATGAAAGGCTATTACAAATAGGGGACTTTGTAAGCATATGCTCCCATCCCTGTGCAGGCCTGTCCCATCAGTATTTTGTCAGTCCTATTCTGGCACACTGTGTGTATGTATGTATGTAGGTATGTGTGAGTACATACGCAGCACCTCCTGTTGCCTCAGATGCCTGATGTGCACTTTATGTATCTGACTGCTGCTAGATATGGGGCTTCATGCTGTGGCAACTAATGAATTTTTCCTGGTCAAAGGATTGTGTGCTCTGCTTATACAGCAGCAGGTTTTGCTCTATGTTAACATGATACACAGCTTGATGAAAGACCCAGTCACTGTATTTCACGGTATTTCAAAAATTCACTGGAATACGCTTGCACATTCTTTCTCTGTTTAATGCATTTAAATTTCTGTCTTGAATGATTCAAGAGCAACCTCTGAATTCAATCATATCCTTTCAATTGTTTTGCAGTATAATTCCAGCCCTGCCTGAGGTCAGGTTCAAACAATGGACCAACAAGAACATTGTGAAATGCAACAAGGACAAATGCAACTTGGTTCTCCTGGGAGGAAGAAAGTCTTGCAACAAAGCAGCCTGGTGTGCAGCTCTGCAGAGGAGGTCCTGGGTGTGCCAGTGGCTCAGCCCAGGCCAGCAGCAACCCTTTGCAGCAATGACGGGCAACAGTGCCCTGGGCTGTGTCAGCAGGAGCAGAGCCAGCAGACCAAGCAAACTGATTATTTTCTGTACTCAGCAGCTGTTAGACCCTGTCAAGAGCACTGCACCCAGTTTGGGGCTCTGCAGTATGGGAAAGGCATTGATAAATTGGAATGAGTCCAGTGGAGGGACAGCACAATGGTCAGGGATGGAGCATATGCCCTGTGAAGACAGGCTGTGAGGAAATGGGGCTTGTTCACCTGAAGAGGAAATATCTCTGAGGGGAACCCAGCACCTACATGATGCTTGTCAAGGAAATGGAGATAGGCTTCTCCCAGTGGTGTGTGCCTGGAGGCTGAGAGACAAAAGACATTAACTACAGAGATTAAAACTATGGAGAAGAAATGTTTCCCATGAGGACAACCAAGCAGAGGAGCCAGGTTGCCCAGAGATGTGCAGGCTTTGTCCCTGTCCCCAGGTTTTGAAGCGCATGCTTCAGGTACAGCCCAAAGCAATCTGTTCTGAGCTTTTGAGAACCAGGTAGGGCTAAAGGCCTCCTGAGGGCTCTTCCAGCCCAAATTACCCTGTAATCCTATATGTGTCAGAGAGGAATTGAGTCATGCAATATATTCCCTTTGTGATTACGGCATTATGAAATGTCATTGAAGTCTTTCTACCCCCCAAGACATGTATGGTTTCAAATCTTGCAGGCATGTCATAAAGCTTACCTAAGCAAGACTCGGAAATAAGTTGAAAATTTTTTATTTTTTTTTTATTCTGAAAGATATGAAACATGAGCCCAAGATGAAACAATGTTTTGCTAAAAACAGAATAATTTGCAGCAGTATTCAATCAGATAGTTTAGGAGAAAATAAAACCTTAGTATCAGATTATGCTAAATATAAAGATTCAAACCAAGTCTGGTTGTCACTCTTTTGGCTTTTGATTAAATAATTTGATACCTGAATGGAATACAAAAATACTTACGAGTTTTTCTACCACATAGCTAATGCATGGATGGCTTTGAAAGGGATTAGGAATTGAAGGACACAAGGAGAACTGTGCCAGAGCAAGAGTTTTGCTGTGGGAGAACTCAGAACATCTTATAAATGCTTTCATTTAGTGATCTGTCTATGACTAAATGTCTCCATACATACAGAGCAGACTGAACGTTGAATCAAGCATAAATGTCTTATCTGGCTGACTTGGATTGTTGCCTACAATCGAGGAAAAACTTTCGAGACAATATTAGTCTGGGTAAAGTAGACAGCAATTCATAACTGAAAGCTTTTGAGTGTGGAAAGTATATAGAGATGCATGCTGAGTATAGGGGGTCTTACAAATTTATACAAAACTTAATTTCCATAACTAGTGGTTACATCCAACCCAAGAACCCCTTATCCCTGGTGCCACCCTGGTGACACCCTCAGAACTGTCTTGTTGGAACAACTCCAAAGGTCCTGGGTCTTCTATCTTATTTTGACCACAATATGTCCTGTTATTCTAGTCCTGGTATGTGTGTCCCAAATATGATGTTCTGGCTGCTATCTCACCCTTGAGATAAAAATTCAGTAATGTGGCACAAAGTTAAAAACTGTTAGCTGCTACCTCAAGTGTGAGAAACATACAGCTATATAAAAATCTACAAATATATAAAATCCTAAGGCATCAGGATATTTAGACTGAAAATTTAGCACAACACAGTCAGTGCCTTTTGATTTGATTTCTGAATAATTGCCTCCCCCAAAAAAAATTAATTATTAGTTATTGGCATTATTAGCATTCTATGATACTACTACTAATTCTTATCAGCTGATCTTTAGCTGTCTTTTACCAGAATCTAGCAAGACCTCTGAATCTCCACACTATTGAGAAGGCAAGGAAATAGAGCTATGCAATTGTAGTATAAAATCATCTCTTACTTTCTCAGCAAAATAATCATTCAGTGTAAGGTATTGGAAGCAGAGATCCTTTCCTGTTAGCTACCATTAGCATTCCTACTACTTAGCAAAACATTAAAACAAATATGAAAGTACCTTAGCCTGAAGTGAGAAAAGCAATACATTACAAAAAGCAATCTTCTCACGTTCTTGACATGTCAAAAATAGTTAACTGCTCAGCAGTCCCAGCCCTAACTTCTAATGGGATAAATCTAAAACCGCTTTGTCAATTAATTAACTTATCCCTGCATCTCAAATTAAGAAATCAAATAAAGATAAACATGTAATTTTCTTTCCTTCCATGCTTCAATTCCCAAAATTAATGCAAGGACATTTTCTACAAACAGCCTCAAATTATGCAAAAGGTACAGTAGATAAATACAGACAGAAATAAATCTCTGAAATGCTGTTCTCTATTTGTCTAAAAGGTGAAAAAAAGGAAGTATTGAAGTTCAGAGGTGTACAAGGGTAGGTGAATAAGGCTCTATCCCTGAACACTGACTGCAGAATTCCCACTGAAGTTATTTCTGCACAGAGAAGGAGACACCCTTCAGCACCTGCTTAATAAAATTTCAAATGGGGCTTCTGCCATTCATTTCTAACAAAAAGATAAAAAGCCACTTGTTATCCCCCTCTTCAAAATCCTTATCAACTTAGGACCTCCTCACCCAGAAGGGGCTTGAGTCCACATCTGCTGCAAGAGTCCAAAACAACAGTTTTTCAAGAAGGTTGACAAAAAAGTAGTGAAACCAGTACATTTTTGCTCAATAAAGAGAATAAGTGCTGCTATCAGCAGATTTTCTGCTGCACTTCCCATGCAGGTGTGTCTCAGAGCCACGGGGATGAACAGCAGGGCATGGCAGTCACAGGGATCTTTGTGATGGTGCAGCTCTGCCTGAGCTGTAGCCCTGTGCTAGGGACCTTCAGAACAGACATAACACCATTAGTTTGGTTCCTGATCCTGGGACTTTCTCTTTGACACAAATGTCTCTTGTTAATTCCAAACTTCAACAAAAGAGATTGCTGTCAGTCCCAGTCTGATGAAAAGGCTGGCAGAGACTATCCAAGAGAGACAAATTTCAGCTGAGAATGGCGGTGCCTTTCTATCACCTTAAATTCAGCTCCAGAGCTCCAGATTGATGGTGAAAAAGCAGCTTTGAATGGGTTCCTCTTGAGTAATTCTGAACTAACTCCTGTAAGTAACTCTGCTCGGTTTTCCACTTCAGCAGAGGGGTCTTTGTTTACCACCATGAGGCACAGTGCATGGGAAAGTCAAGCATTTCACTTCAGGAGCTGGTAACAGAATATTCAAAAAGTTGTAGCTTGGCACCTGGCTCTTTACCAATCATGTCCACTACTGGCAAGTAATTTATACACTCCCAGTGAATTCTGTACCTAAAAGATAAGGATCCTAATTTGGCACTAGGGTGTTCGAATGCTGTGATTCTTTTTTTTTTTTTCCTGAGAAGCCAGAAAGGAAGAATGTGGAAAAGAAAAGTACTTATGGGGGGAAAGTATTTGCTTACGAATTAGTAGATAATCAAATAAATGGGTTTAAATGTGAAAATCCAGCTGAAGTAAATAAATTCTTAATCTACCTAATTTTGACAAGGTGCTGGTAGGTTTTGTAGATTTATTTTTTTTTCTCTCTTCAGGGAGCCTATTTGCCATTTCTTCTGCACAACAGAAGCCTCCATCAACCAGTGGTTGTTCCTGAGATATGTCCCTATCTCAGGGACATCCCCTGTTGCTATTTTACGTCATCCTCTTGTCTAACATGCAGATGACAAATCTGAAGCTGAAACTGTTCTATTTCTCAGTATAAGATAAAGATAACTAGTTAATGTCAGCAGTCACTATATGAAAGAGAAATTATTTCAAATTTCTTTAGGAATTCTCTAAGCCTAATCCTATCAGCCCAGGAAGGTTTTTGGATGTCCTAGCTAAAAGCATATAAGCTGGCCTCATTTCATGTGATTTAGGTAGCTTGAGTTTACTTACTGAATCGGGTTGGCATGAAACACTAGTCCTTCTCTTGCCTCCCTCTGACATGTATTACTGTGGAGAGTAGGTACCCCAGTTTCATAAGTGGGCTCAGAATTGCAAAAGTAGTTGTGATTCAGAGAAATAGCATTAAAAATGATGCTCAGGAACATTTTTACCTGTTGCAGCATTTAAAAAGGTGACATACAATTATAGGATTTATACCTAGAGTAAAATTGTACATGCATTACATGTTTGTAGAAGAGATCATATTTTCTAGATATTCAACTATGAGTTACATCCAAAGCCCTGCAATCCTGTGTGAGCTGACTCACTCAAGTTATCAATTTATAGCTGAGGCAGCTTCTAAAGCCCTGCTGTTTTGACAGTTCCCTTAGACTACAGCCCTGCTACCATTTTTCTTTGTTTTTTTGTGGGGCTTTTTTGGTTAGCAATTATGCCCCAAGACCTCACTGTACTGACACCTACAGGAAGAAGCTGTGATGATGGACACAGGCTGGATGTTTCTGCAGGCACAGCACGCCTGGGGAAGTAGGCTGACACCTAAAAGGTGAATGAAGCTGCCACATGGGTGTCAGGCTCCTCTGAGTGCTCTGGCTGGGTCAGTTTTTTGTCTGCAGCCTGTGCCTACATGAAGGTGTGATCTGCAGAATATTCTTGATGTCATTAGTGATTAGATGTGCTTATGTCCACTTCCACCAACTTCTTCTTCTGCCCCTGTGTACTACCATGTTGTTAGAACTCTGGAACACATGCAAACTAAGATTCTTGATATGTGAAGTTTTTATACTATATTGATTGTAGGAAAAGGCCACCTCATGGTGCACTGGAGGTAGCAATTTCCAGTCCTTATGAATGGTCTGTTCTACTGTGACAACTGAATCTGGCCCAAGACCTGATGTCATCCCTTCTCTTGGGATATTGAATTGATTTGCCAGCCCTGATGCTGTCTTTCCCTGTAGCCCCATACCATGTCTTCATGTGGCCAGAAGGAAGCACCTTCACCACATAACCAAAACACCAAGGCTGGCTGGCAGGTGGCCAGCTATGTGCAACACTATGGCCAGGACTATGTGGTGTCCTCTCATCTGGGTGGAAACACAACACACGTAAGGAGAGTGCATGGCTGAGATTTGGGGACCTCTCTGTCACTGGGGGAATGACCACCAATCTGCCCACATGACAGAAATATATTCTGGCCTGTGATAACAAGGGGCTAGCTTATTTCTCCAGAATAGAGATAGGCTATCCAGCCTTATCCAATTGAAAGATTCCTTCCAGTGATGCACAACCTGATGTATTTTTTATGCTGTTGCCAGCTGCTTCCAAGCCGCTGCTTACCACATACTTAGCATATCTTCATTGACTTGATTCTGAACTCAAAAGAACATTTTTACCCTAAAATACTTGTTTAGCCATATTGGAATCATGCACATGCTCAGGTGAATGAGATCAGGTTACTAAGAGAACAGCATGACGAAGCTCTACAGAAATACATGTTCAAGCCACCCTTTCCAGCCTTCTTTCTCCACCCATTTTTCTACAGAAAGGAGGTCACATATTTGTGCCATAAGTGGATGGGCACCTCTTTTCTTTTTATCAATGGACCCAGCATTTAAACAGAATTCAGCAGAGACCACAAGCTTCACACCATTCCTTTAACAAGCACAGCCACTAAATGGAAGAGTTTAAAGGATCAAGTAACTGAAGCAAATTTATTAAAGCAGAGGCACAGAAATTTCAATTAATGATGGTTGGCATCACACAAATTGCTCCTTTTCTGAAATGCATGCTAAAAAGTGTCTTCAAAGGAATTATTTGACAGTTTCATTAATATATTTCTATGATTATAGCTCCCAGACTTATCTCTCAACCTTCTTTATTTCCATTCACAACAACAACAACAAAAAATGGTTGTAGGGGTTTTTATTTTGTGCAGAGGCATACAGTTTATATCTCAGAGTTTATTTTGACAGAATAAGAATCCGGGTGAGCCTGGTAAACAGTACAAAAGGGTCCTGGGTTTTGTCCATAGAAGGAGAGGTGGTTCCACTTGCTAAAAAGTGACAATTATGCACCACATGAACAAATTGACTCTGGATACACCATGTCATATACATATCCTTGTCAGATACAAGTAAGTGCTTACTTCTTCAGGCACATAAGAATCTTAAAATGTTTCCTTTTAGCAAAAGAAAATAATCTTGCTTCCAAAGCAGGTGGGCTGTGGTAGCCTAGAGTAATCCACAAAGCAGAAATTGCCTCGGTATTTAGTCTTTTTATTCAATGCATGTGCACGGTTTACAATATAGAATCTTAGAATATCTCATATGTACTAAGTGTATAAATATTTATTATAATTTTATAATTGCACTTTAACTGTGTGGTTCACTGACACAGAGCTTAGAAGCTTTCTCTGTTTTCCATTTTTGCATTTAATAAAATGTACACCAAAGTACAATTCTCAGATTGAATAGTGCCGAATGAACTGAGACATACAGACACTTACATCTGGCTCTCCGTGCACTACCTAAAATTGCCAAAGTGTATTTACAAGACAGAAAAAGAGCATCTCAGAGGAGCTACTCTCATGTCTTCAAACAACACAGCAGATTTGTTTCAAGTTGAAACCTTCCTTGCTGGCTACTTCTTCAAGAACTGTAAATATAAGCAAACATGTTTAGTAATTACAAATGTTGCCTTCCAAATTCCAGTCGTATCTGTTCTTAGTTACAGGAATTTCTACCAAAAAAAAAGAAAAGCCCACAAACCATTGCAGCTATATAGACACTTATCATTTTTAAGACTTGGAGTAAAGCCAGTCATTTGAATTGTGGGGATGTCCATTCCAAGTATATCTCCTGTAGTGATCATCACTGACTTGTCACTGAGATCTAATGGCTTTCTTCAGTTTCTTTACTGCTGAGAAATAATTTTATTTTCAGTATTTAAACATGTTACTTTTATAAGCGTTCTGCTTTTGTTTGCAGTATTATTTAACTTGTCCCCCTAAGTAAATCTGGAGGAACTTTCTCCTCAAAATCACAATGTCAATTTACCTCCTTTATCATCCTTTCAGCTGGAGTACATGCTTTCACACCCAATGACTCAAATTCCCAAGTTTCTCGTGGCACATAAGTTCTTAATGAATCTCTTCACCAGCAATAGAGAAAATACAATCTACTTTGACACATATTCAGAGAATAGTGACTGTGTGCACTCACTCAGCTTAAAACTGCTCTGAAAAGGGAACCTGAAGCACATTAAGCAGTTTCCAATCTTTATATCTGAGTTCAATAATTCGTGATTAACGACAAGTTGCAAAAAGGCCTCTTCTTTGCATCTGCAAAATGACAGCAAGCAGGGAGGTGTCCAGGCATCTGTCCATCACTGCAGCATCAGGAATACTTGCCTTCACAGGCAAGTTATAAGTCACTGAACACCTAAGTCCCAAAAAATACTCAGTGAACAAGAAAAAAAATTAGAAAATGGAAGTAGGCACTGTGGCAAGGAATTAATGTAGATTGGGACTTGGAATGTGGAGTCCATGTGAATGTTTAAAAATGAGAGGCTTACATTTGCTGTAAGGCAAACCTGTGCATGAAAATTGCTGTTTGCCAAATACAGAGAATACATCTTCAGCCTCCTCCTTGATTTTCTTTTAAATTAATGGAATATATTAAGAGAAAAAGAAGTCTTGGGGGCAAAACACATACACTCCATCCAGAATGCCCTTAAAAACTGAGATACACAAATTCCAAAATCATAGCAAAGGACAGCAACAAAAATTCTCAACTCATTTTGAAAACTTTATTGACCATGGCATCTCTTTCCAAGAAATACATCCTCTTGAGAGAGGACTCATGTCAGCAAAGAAACCATCTTCTTTTAACAAGATTGCTCTATTCTTGTGTATCAATGAACTTAACTTCCTCAACCTTTTTTTAACATGTTTTATACACAGATTAATATTTAGGCACTGGGAAAGCAAAAACTGCACATGCAAGCAACATAAAATGAGGAATTAATTCACTGCTTCCCAGGGGCAGGCAGGTGTTCAGCCATCTCCAGGACAGCAGGGCTCCATCACACAAAACAGTTACTTGGGAAGACAAACACCATCACTGCAAATGTCCCTCCCTTCCTCCTTCTTTCCCCCAGCTTTATATATGGAGCATGATGCCATATGGTATGGAATACTTCTTTGGTCCTCTGAGGTCTTTCGTCCTGACTGTGTCTCCTCCCAACATCCCATGTACCCCCAACTTCCTTGCCAGTGTGGCAGCATGAGAAGCAGAAAAGGCTTTGGCCCTGTGTAAGCACGGCTCAGCAACAACAAAAACATCTCTATATTATGAACACTGTGTTCAGCACAAATCCAAAACACAGCCCCATTGTGAAGAAAATTAACTCTACCCCAGCAAAAAACAACACAGCATGTTATACAATCTGCTACCCCCTCTTCTCTGCACATGGGTGGAGAATAGTGTGTGGGCCAAATAACATGTCAAAGTCAGAACACCACCAAAAAGGCAGGTACAGGTTTTTCTCTTCCTTCAAAAATTTGCAAACCCAGACAATGACTGTGAATCTCCAGGAAATTATTCATTAAATCAGACTACAGCCATTAGCACAGCTTAAATAGACTCCAAGCAAGTTCAGGGTAAACAAAGAATAAAGGATTGAATACAAATACAGTTCAGCTGCCATCAGATAGGAAGAAAGGGAGCTCAGCTACAACACTCCAAAGGGAGCACAGCTCCTGCAGTGCCTCAGCTCTGACTGGGGAGCCAGACAGCTGGATCTCCTTTTCTCTTGCTGTAGCTGACAATATTTATAAGTTTGCTGTGCTAATTTCCCACAGGTCCAGCTGGCTTTTATCAGCTTATATATTTTCCCCAAAACCAGTTTTTACTTTATCTGCTTTACTAACATTTTGATTTGCAGCAAGTGTCTTTGTTTCAATCTAGGGATTTCTTAAGTCTTAACTTTTCATGCTTCCTCAAATACAGATTCAGTCCTACAACTGAATAAACATACAAATAATGCAGTTTGTGCTGTGGTGATTGTATTTTTAAAGAAAACAAGGAATTGTTGAAATAATCTTTTCCCTTTAGAACCAGTGATTCTTTCAGTTCAGCCCAAACCAACAAAGAAAACTCTTTTATTTAACACAAACACAAACAGCATGATCTGCCCATGCTATGTTTTTCACTGACAAATGTTTACAGACAGTATTTTCATCTCTTCCATCTTTCCTTAGTGTTCTTTAGCAGTCTTGTTCAAGACTAGCACCAACTCTTGTAATATTCACTATATTAGGAAGTTAATGAGAGTCCCACTCAGCAATAGAAAATTGATGTGAGTACCATCTGACATGTTTATAGCAGCATTTAATTATTTAATCAATTTAATAACAGAATATTTAAACCAGCATTAAAAAAAATCACTGGGCATAACCATTTCAGCCTGTAAATCAGACATTTTGCTCTCTACTTTCATTCTTCAATTACAGTCTGTGAACTAGTCGGCAACACTTGATGGGAATATAGGCTGTAGACAGACTATAACAGGTGGAGCAATCAGCTCTTCACAAGAAATTAATTTGTACAGCCACTATTACTCTCTCATACACACACATTCAGATTAGCACACACAGCCAAGCAAATAGCCCAGAGTATTGCTCATTGTGATTACAGCCAAATGTCATAAAACACATTTCATTATATTCAGGGGAATGATAGCTGTGCTCATTCATTACCTTTTATTTTCTTTGAAATTATCTTTGTAATCTTCAGATATGCTTTTGCTTGATTTTCTTCTTGATTTTTGAACAAAATAATTGTTTTGTATCCCAGTATTCATACTGGGTTTATTTGAACTTCATTAAAACCACACTGTTAATTTCTGAATTGAATAAAAAGTATGTCAAAATGTCTAATGATAGTTCTCATGAGACACAATGAACACTTCAGTGCAAAAAGTAATAATAAAATGTTTATAAGAATATTCCATCAAGACTAAATTTCTTCCATCATGTATCCTCATTTCAACCAGCTAAAATTCTTACTTTCATTAAAGCAAGCAATTCTGTCACTGGGAAACTCTCTTAGGCATTAAGAGTACCTCTCTGGGTGAGGGTGCTGTCTTTCTGAAATCCCCAGGTGCTTCTTTGCACTCATGGCACGTCTGCTGCTTGGCCCCTCCAGTAGGAGCTGGAGCTGGTGACTTGCCCATGGGCTGGATCTCCTCCAGCAAACATCAAAGCCTGGCAGGCACCAGCCTGTAAACAGCACTTGGGAGGATTCAGCAGCTCAGAAGAAAGCCTCTTTCAAGGCAAACTGTAATTGAACTTCTTTTTCAGATTGCTGTTAAAATCAGCATACAAAAGATAACACTGCATACAAGGTATCCCGTGCTGTGTCTGCTGTTCTCAGGGACCCACACTTCTTAATGAGCTGAACTGGGAGTTGAAGGATTAATCAGGTTATTTAAATTTTAGGGATGACTTCAGGAGCAGAGAGGTTAGTCAAAGCACCTTGTATGGACTGGCTCTTCAAAAGTTCAGCACGAGAAACTGCCAAACAGCCATTCAGTGTAGAATTGGACAGGAATGCTTAAATCTCTATCCTGAATAAAAATTAGAATTCTCCTTTGTGCAGCATCACTGCACTGGAGCAGCGTTGCAGCCGAACCCTTGAGATTATCATAGGAAAGAACAGATACAAGACGTGTATTTGCAGCCCAGACAAAAGGACTGGCAGCCACACACAGTTTCTAACTCCCACCATCTCTTATGCCCCTGACATCCCTTCTCAGCTCACCCACACTGTACATCTCCACTCACACAGAAACTCTCTAACAGGTGGGACTTTCAGATGCCCAGAGGGACAGAATCCTCCCTGTCCTGTCTTTGAATAGTGGTTGGTCCCCTGCATCACCCAAACACATCTTCTCTTCAATTTACCATCACTGAACTGAAGTACATGACTGAAAGAAGGAAGCCTTTACCTTATAAGCCTCTGACTGGAGAATAAAATGTCACATCAGTCTTCAGGTTTGTATTTCGTATGCCATCATATTTTGAATTGCTAGACATCCATTTGCCCAGAGATTTTGGGGCTGCCTTTAGTGGGGTTTATCTTTCATTCTTTCTACCTGCCATTAAGAAAAAGAAAATGGGGAAATACTCTATTGTTCTCTGGGTAGAAGAAAAAGAGAATGAAACAGAAGGTAACCAGGACTCCAGTAACACAACAGGAGAAACAGAAAATCATTCTCAACAGAGCTAGAGAAAAAAAGGACTCCTTACCATAAGCATGTGTCTTTCTGAGTTTCCAGCAGAGCAGGGACATTTCAATAGGAAAGTCATGTCAAGGGGTGGATTCTCTGAAATCTGTGCTAGTGGATAGTAGTAGCTCACATTTAGCCACAGAGTTGGTTTTGCCATTGCTCAGCAAGATATCCTGTCTTCCTCTCTCGCAAGCCTTCCATTTCGGCTGACATTAATGACATTTCCAAAGCAGTCAGAACTACAAGACAGAGTCTGGCTGGCAGTCAGCTGCAAGGACTACCTTTGTGCTGAGCACTATCTCGCAGAGGACACTTCCAGCAGGGTCTTCGCAACATCAAACATCACTCTCCCATCATTTGGTGGTCAATAGTTCATTGTTCTCCAAAGCATAAAGTGAAGCCCATATGTCTGCTGTCAGGGGGGAAAAAAAGAGAGAATTCTTTCATACTATCCAGATCACATCCATCGTGGCTACATTTTAATGCATGCAGGTTATTTGTTAAGAAGTAATCAGTTTTTATAACCACAATTACAACAAGTGTTGGAGCACCTACAGCAGAGAATTGCAGCTGCCTGTTCTCATTTTATGAGTGTGCAAAAGCAAAGAAATACATTTGGAACCTGAATTTACAGCAGCTGCAATAAAGGCCTTTTGTTTTTGCTTTCAACTAAGCTCAACAGGGAATGGAGCATAGTCAAGCTAACTTACTAACTTTTGTATATAATAACTTCACAAAAGTAAAATAACTTTTGTACTTAATTAATAGCAAGCAGAATGGCTGCAAGTGATAAATCATCCAGAGCAAGGAATGCAGGGTGAAGTCTGACATGGTGTCTCTGCTTCACACCATTAAGTTTTTGTCACAGCTTTGGGGGTTAGAGGCAGAGCATCAGTCTTAGCCTTAAAATAGGATATATGTCTCATCCTTCAGATTTTTTCAATTTAGCCTTTATATTTAACTGTAGATTACCCTTTTTATGCAGAGAGCTTATTACAGTTTTCATTTTCTCTTGTTTTCATATCAATTTTTTCCCACCAATCTGCAATTTAGAGGCTGTTCAAAGACACTAATGTTACTGGCATATATTACACTTCTGTTCCACAACAGTGCACATTTTTTAAAAATATGAAGTGCCCATTTTGCAGATGCTCTGACAGTCTCATATTTTTATCCCTGCCTCCACTCTGCAGTTACACAGAACTTTGACTTACCCAAAAGAGAACTCAAGAGACCAGAAATATCAAAATTAATTCCATCCAAGGTCTTCTCTCACAATCTCACAACTCAGACAGAGCGTGGTAATCCACAGTCTTGTCAGTGCAAACAAACAGTGTCCAAAGAGGTAAACATATGTGGAAGAGCAGATGTTGAAAAGAGGAATTGTTATCCATTTATCACTGGGGAACGGTCCAGTGTCAGGATGTCACTGGCGATCACAGCAGGACTGTGAAGAGGATAAAATATAGGCAGCACATCTGCTTTTGTATCTTAACATTCAAGCAAGTTTGGGTGAGGAGGGCTGCAGTGTTTTCAAGAATAAAAACTCAACCCAAGTTGAGTGTTTTTCCTAAACAAGCCTGTGAATACACAGAGCTGGCAATCCCACTGCACTTCATACCCCAGAGTGAGATCTTTTGTCAGGCACTCACAAAGCTTTCTGAGATTTTGTAGAAGTCATTACAGAAAAGGTCCTCGTTTCATGGGATTTTTTTAAAACTACTGTATGAGGGCAATACAAAGGGTCTACCCAGTGCTTGCTACAGACAACACCAAGCACCAAGGACAAACATTGATCTCTCAGGTTAGCAGTAATGGGAGAGCTGCAGCTGTTCTTACTGCTGAGCAGCGAGATCAGATCTGCTCACACTGAGAAAATATTCAGAACCTGTTCCAGGGAAAATGGATGTTCATTTTTATTGCTCTTTAACAGCAGTAGTAGTCAGAACTGTTAGTCAGGCTTTTTGTTCCTCCATAGAAAGCTGAGTTTCCACACGGATGTGTGTAAAAAGGAGTGAGACACAGTTTGTATGGGCTGTTGTGGGAAGGAATGTGTCAATATTTTCACAAAACTGTTTTTCATTACAAACTTAAAATCCTAAACAGTGAAATATTTTGTATCCAAAACACAAAAATAAAAGGTCCATTCTTCTTCCCATGCCTTCCATAATGTATCTGTTTCATCTTTTAATGTAGACTACATATATCCCTCCCCTCCCCACTGATGCTCATCAGAATAAGTGAGTCCACAAGAGACAGATTTACCCCTTGACAGAGGAGATGGGATTCGGTGTTTCTACTGCTGCATCTAGGAAACCATTTGCTTTATTGTCATTTGTGCATGTTACTACTAACATGGGGTGCTTTGGCTAATAGATTCTACTTGTTCTTTCTGATATATGATTTTTTTTTCCATCTTGTGAGGAAAACCAGTGGACTACATCAGTGGTTCAGACTGTGATGTATAACATTGTAGGGAAAGCAATGTAGTGTACATGGATGGACCAAATGTTCTCCAGAGACTTGATCTCACCTCTCATGAATGAAAATGCAAGATCTCAGCTGTGCTAGCACTGACCAGGTCCAACAGGAGAAATGGTATTTGCTGGTTTACTGGTTCAGTGGCAGATTTTTCAAAGTATTGCTTAAAGTATGAACAGCTGCCTACATACAATCACAGTAGGCTTGTCCCTGTTTCTCAGTTTTTCTACTTACATGCAGCTGTGGAGAAACAAACTACAGATTTTGCTGTAACTTAGCACTAACCTTCCCCATTTCATCCAGGCTGTTTCTCCTTTTTATTTTTTTAATTAGTTTTAAGCTTGATGAGGCCCATTAGAGGCAATAATTCAGACAGTCTTATTTTAAGGTTCTGGACAAAATTTTAGCTCTTTTTAAATGAAATTCAATCCACAGTTGAAAAATTTTTTAGTACCCCAAATTTTTTCAACAGCCCATCTTTTTCCTTGCAAAACTAGCAAAGGCAAAGACAGGAAAGTGATATACTTCTGGTCTGCCCACTGCAGCAAGATATAAACACTTGATTGTGTCCTACTGACAGGGCTATTTTAAGCTTTAATTATATGAGTTGTCCTTGCTCATTAGCCATATACTACTGCAGTGCAACAAAAATAAGTGATTCATTGCTGACACATGGCACTTCATGAGCAGCCATTAATTAGCAAAGTAGCACTTGGATATAAATTGGTGAGGAGCATTGGTAAATGAAACTTTAATCAGGTTCTCCCTTGACCCTCCTCTTTTTGTGTGCCATCCAGAGGCTGAGCTCCAGTGGAAGCACAGCACATCCCCACAGCAGCATCCCCCTGCCAGCATCACCAGTGGTGTAAACCACCACCACTCCACCTGCAGCTGCGTTGACATACACTAGCCAGGGCCAAAAACCTGCTGGGGTGGAGAAAGCCCACCCCAGCAGGAAATAGAGTGTTTTCTTCATTAAACCAAGAAAAAAGGAAAGTTGTTCCCAGTCAGACACCCTTCGAAAGGCCTTTTCATCACTGAAGTTTGCAGGCTTGGGGAGTAGAAATTAAGTGGGTCTGCCTGCTGCACACAGTCCTTTGCTCCTCCCAAATCCATCTGAGCACTGGCAAACGTTCATTCAGCACTTGATGCATTTGCAATTTTGACATGAAGTGCATTGAGTTCAATGGACAAGAACAAGCAGAAGGCTTCATAATCTACTACTCTAAGCTCTTTGCAAGGTGTGTGTAGCAGGCTGCTCTGCCTAAGTGGGCGTAAAACAGCTCAAACTTTACTCTATGTGCATCAATGGATGGAGAAGGAAGGTCATACGGCTTTTGTTCTTGAAGAGTGCTGAGACCAGCCTGAATCAACAATCCCAGCAAACAAAGTTATACACTCTGAGAATGGGAAAAACAATGTTTCCTGACAGAAGCTGTGACTGGTGAGGATATGGTAGAAAAAGTTCCTGATAAAAGAACCAACAAGTGATAGTACTGATAACTTATCTAAAGCTGCTGAGCTGAAGGCTGCTGAGTTGACACAGGCTAGAAATGTATGACTGACAGTCAATCACATTATACTATAAAAAGCATATTTGCACTTTTTAATTGCAGGGATTTCTAGCATACCCCTTCTAGGGACATCCCTCAAGGTTACACCTCGATGCTTAGTGAAAGATATTTGGCCACAGTCATTGGTACAGAGTAACATCAATCTCTACTTAATAATTATTTTGCTAGCTTTGAAATTATTGATTTAATAATTAGTTCACTGTCCTTGTAGTTATAACTATCTGTACTGTGTAGTAACAGATTCAGATTAAAGTCTTATAGTCTAACTATTATTATTATAAATTTAAATAATTACTTCGTTTGTCATCCTTAATCCTGCAAGGCAAAATCATATAAAGGCTCAATTACACCTATATAATCCATTAGACATAAGCCATTGACCAAGTCTAGGACCAGGAGGGTCTCCCTGACAGTCTTTGTCTGAAGTTTCTAAGCCCACAGTATGTAACAGTGCTTTTAAAAGAATAAATAGAGGTGAAAGTATAAAAGCAAGAGCATGAGAAGAGGGCTTTCCATGCCATGGCATGTAACGTTTTTTGCTAATACAAATGGACTTCAGTTTGATAAATTTCACTACTGTGAGAATCAATGGAATTAATGATTTGTCAATTCTGCCACAAGGCTAGGACAAATCTCTACTCTATTTTCCAGTCTCAAGAAATGGAAAACCAAACTTTTACAACAACAGATCTCTGTTAGTTTTTACAGTTAGTAAATGAGGCATTTATCCACGACTTTACAAAACTGGAGAATGTTGTTTGCTTGAGAGCACTACCCTTTAAAGGGTTTCAGAGCACTTTGTAAGCTTGTGCAGTGATTCCCTGTATTGCTTTAGTGCAGGTACCCTTTGCAGGAATTGTATTTACAAGAGAGACATGAAACTCGTTCTGGTTTCAGCCTAGGCTGATTATGTATTCAGGATATACTTGCAGATACCTAAGTCTGCCGGCTAGTAAACCAGAAGAGTATAAAAATCAAATTCTCTTTCGAAAGTTACTGTTATTTTTCTCAGCTGGAACATCAATTTAGCCTTTTAGGGGAACTGCTTCATTTTTAAAGTGATGCTGTGAAGAGAAATTTCCACTGGTAGGTGACTGAGAACAATTTATTCATCCTGTCGTAGCTATGCTAAGTTCTATCACAGATAAAGAGTTATTAGACAGCTTATCCAGGTAACCCCCTTCCCAAAACTACTCTCTCTGCAGGAACATATCTGAAATACTCTACCAACTTTACTCATGAAATCATTTTAGAGACAACTTATTACATAGTAAATCTCAGAGAGATTTTTAGAGGAGTTGTGAGGAGCAGGCAGTTCTTTAGGAAAAACTACAGGTTCCACTAAAACAAAAACAGGAGAGATCTCATAATGTGTGTAGGGAATTTTGGTGATTCCTGCCCGGTGCTGACCTGTACATGTTACAGTGTTACTCTGGACTCACAGGGGAAAGCGGATATTTACAGATGCCACAGCATACTAAGTCTACAGGGAAAGAATATTGCTTGTTATTTGAGAATTCACACTTGTAATGTCAGGGCTGTAAATGTAGGCAGAGGGGTCTAAAGCAGGGGTATTTAAAAAGGATTGATGCAATAAGCAGGGGTTCATGGGTTTCAGCAAAGGCAGCCCCAAGTGCAATGTGGAGAAAACCTAGTCTAATCTGACAAGGAGGACCAGGAAAGGTCAGAGGTATTCGGTCCAGCTCCATTAGCTACATCACTTCAGATCCATAGCAAAGTTTAGCCATCACCATGACATGTGGCCCAGCTCGGGGGACTTAGGGGATCAATAAACAAATATAAACCCTTTATCCTCAGGCAACCAGTTAAATTCTTGTTCCAAATGTTGCCATCAGTTGACCCAAGCCTTTCATTTGCATTCTGAGCCAGAGTGAGGGTGTTTTGAATTCTGGTTCACAGACAGCTGCAATGTCATGGCTGCAGACCCTAAATGGCAATTGTAGGATCAAGGCCAATAATTTAACAACACAAAGGCACTTCACCTTTTGCAGTGGATAATGAAGAATAAAGGAAAAGTTTATAGAGTCAGGCATTGATTCAAATTTGGCCTCCTGGCACTGTTACCTTTCTTTTCCAAACTGCTTCACAGTACAATTCCTCTTTCACGGATCAGGAGAACAAACAGGTTTGCATTTCCAAGTCTCCAGTATTCCCTACAAAATCCAAAGCTATATAGAAAACACTGGTAAGGACCTGTGCAAGATTTTTATTCAAAACAAACTGACTGAGCAGTGAAATTTAATTGCTACACCTGTGGCATTGATTAATCAAATGGTTGCTATTTACTTCTATGCAAGAAAAAAAAAAATCTTCATTTTCTTGTGCTATCATCTCTTGAAACTAAGTAACATGCAAGAAAAAGATACTTTTTTTTTCCTCCAACATAATGATCAATCCTGTGAAAACTCAGGGAGTGTTTCTATTGAAGTTTCACATTAAATGAAAAGTGTACTGTCCTTTGATATAGCCTGAGACACATTTAAGGCATCA
The DNA here is from genome assembly GCA_013396655.1 of Campylorhamphus procurvoides. Classification (NCBI taxonomy): domain Eukaryota; kingdom Metazoa; phylum Chordata; class Aves; order Passeriformes; family Dendrocolaptidae; genus Campylorhamphus; species Campylorhamphus procurvoides. Next base: position 167,939 of record WBMV01000668.1, on the reverse strand, counting down.
ATAATAGAAGCGTCATTAATCTCATCACTAAAATTGACCACAGGTACTATCAGGTCACTAATTATTTAGACGAAGTAATAAACAATATAGAAACAGTAGAATAGATCAGTTCTAAATTTGCACTAGAATTTTAGCTAACAGCTAAGTTCAAACCTCTGTGTTTCCTGAGAAGGACATAGAGCAGCCTCCACAAATGAGTAAGACACACACTACATACTGAGTACCTTTTTGTGCACATATTATGATGTCTGTTAGTTTATGAATCTATCGTTTAAAATTATCCTTAGAATACCTCTAGGAATATTTACACCATTCTGACAAACAAGTCAATTCCAGGCCTTTTAGAGGTGACAACTGACCTACCTAGTTTGTATAGGCTTCTAATGCATTCTGATAAATTGTATTGGTGTTCTGGTTTATGTTTTAGGTATATCTGTGTCACAAGAAACAGAAGAAATTTTATAAAATAAAGACCAGAGGAATTGAGCATCTCAACCTGTAATTGAGGCTAAGCACGTATCACAGTTACAAACTTATTCTTCTATGAGTATGTAAGGTGTTGCTTTAAGATCTTGCAGATTTCTATTTGAGGCTCAGAAGAGACATCATGTGGAAGCCAAGTCCTACACCTGTTTGCTGCAGAATTGCTTCACCTGTTTCTGAGACACAGAAGGCAAGACACAGAACTTAACTCTGCTCCAATGCTCTTATGATCCTCTGAAAATTACTAAGGGTTTCCATAAGTGCATTGGATTATGTTGTAAACTAGTCTTCAAACACAAGGACACACTAAACTGCAAGAATCCTCATACTCTGTCCTCGTTGGCTGCTGGCCCGTTCTGGCAATGACAGTCTCACATCTAATGATCTACCAAAGAAATTCAGTGCAGCTCCTGTTCCTATTGCAAGCATCACACGTGACCTTAGGGAACTCATTTACTCCATCCCAGCTACAGTTCTCTTTCATGAGACTGAATAAAACATCCCACACTGACACCTTGAGACTACACTCAGTTAAGTGCTGTGTATATTATGAGTGTAAACAAGAAAACACGTAGATTTCAGCAGAGGTTTTGTGTGGTTTCATTTAACAGTGAATTGTCCCTTGGTCTAAAAATCATGATGTATTTTAATAAAACATATTAGAAGTGTGAGTTTAAGTAAAGCAGGATATGCAAAATACACCAGCTTGAATGGGTTTTTTGTTTTATGGCAAAATATATGATTTTTAAATTAAATGCATTGGTGTTTAATCAAATACAATAAGTTCTAAATCTTCTATTTCTTGACTAGTAGTGCATTATTACAATCATTGATGTGATGGTATACCTGAGCTGCAGCTGCACTTGGCTAACATTTGGTGATGCCTCTAGCTAGAGCCCTGAATGTTGTCTCAGTTTAGGATTTTCTTGCACTTCAGGTTTTGTGGTTTTGTCAAGAAATATGCTTGTGCAGGTAAATTCTCAGGTGAAACTGTGTGCCCCGCTTGTCTGTCTACAGCAGCTATATCACAGGAGAGGTTACAGGTGACACAGCTCTCTGCCTGCAGTCCCACCAAAGGGACAGAGGACAGAGCTTCTCAGAGGATCAAATAAAATGACAAGTTGCCCATATCTAAGCACAACACTTAGATAAGCATGTAAGCCATCGCAGCCATCGTCCTGAAGTTAGTTGATAATAAATAGGCAGATAGACAACAGGCAGATAGAACAAATGAGCCTGAACAAACAGGCAGATAGATAAATACACCTGTAAGAGCCACAAACAGCTTTAAATGACAACTCCTTCATAAAACTTTGAAAGCTATCACAAACATCCTTGTGGAAAAAATAGGCCAAATGCCTTGTACTCTGTGCCAAGATGTCCCCCATCACCAGCCCACAGAGGATGAAATTATATATTAGCTCAGCACTTTGACACGTCTTGAACACGATGAGCTCTGGAGTTGCTCAGCCCAAGCTGAAGCCAGAAGTCACAGCAGGCAGAGAAGGAGACTGAAATGTGAAACAGGATGAAAATACAACATGAGCAAAAATTGTGCCAAGAGTTCTGCCTCTGAAATGTTCCTTGTCCCTGCATCTGAGCTAAGGATGCTGAGTTTCAAAGGGAGAAGTATGGCTACTATGAAATCACATCAGAGTAAACCCCAAAGAAAGGAAATATGAGATACATTCTAGATATATCTATTTTATTTCTCTGATAGAAAGCTGTGTTCCCTGAATGCATAAAGCATCTTCTAACTCTCTTGCAGACAACTGATTTGGATTATGCAGAGATCTCATGGGTATATGTATCGTTTCTCTTCTTTATTTTTGATGTTTATATCCTTATTTTCACTTGTGATATAGGAACTAATGTTCCAAGAAGCCAGATTTGCCACTAAAGCTCTATATATTTACTGGCCATATCCTAAGAAACTAGCATATATTCCCCCAGTTGCATATTTAAGAGAGATTGAGTATGTATTGTTATTCATTGGTCCATTTTGGTTTTTTCCTTCTTTGCCTATTTTTATGACATTTCTTTGTTAAAAGAAAAGAAAAAAAGATACTACCAGTAAATCATCTCTTACCATTTACATATACATAGTATAGCTGCAAATACATCTTCCTTTCCCTTCTGGGTTTCAGATTTTATCTTTTTATAACATCTGTACATCCTGAATTCAAGATACAACATGACCTTTATTTTCTTAGTCTGCTGTGACCTCTGGATAGAACCAATAGTCTTTTTATTTTTTTTTCCATAAAAGCCAATTCAGATGTTAATTGAGCTAGATACAGCAATTGGCTGACTCATATAAGTGAAGTGAACTACATAGCTCTCAGTCAGACTCATTTTATGAGTTTACAAAAGAAAAAAAATACTAAAAAAAAACTATACATCATCTACTACTGAAACCAGAACTGCACACATGCAAATGAGTACAATTAACAGATTGGATTCCAGGTTTAGGAAGAGTCCAGATCTAGATTCACCAGACATGACAGTCTATCTGGAAGCTCTTGCCACTGCCCTACAAAAAAACTGACAGATGCTCATCAGAATCATTACAAAATTTTCTGGCTAATCCCTAACAATTTCAAAACAGATGCTAAAGTCCCTGCTTTAACTTATGCTGAATTCAGCAACTGAGGACATAATAAAACTGGATCAGGTGGGTATTTTAAAGTATAAATCACAAAATGGTATGTCAAAGTACTGTTTTTCTAGTGGTAAGAGAGTAGGAAAATATAATAGTGGACAAATGGTCTTTGTGGGAAGAAGATACAACACATTGTAGGCACCTTCCCATTGATGTTAAAAATAAAGGGCATTGAATTGAAAGGAGAGGCAGGAAAAAATACATCTTACAGGATTTAAATGGCACAGTCCATAGACCATTTCATTAGCAGTTTTGAATAATATGACATTCTTTTTGCCAAAGTTTATGATTTAAAAATTCAAAATAATTTATGAAGCCATTATTAAAACATTTAAGCTTCTGAAAAGGGTATCTTTTTTCTTTTATTAGACTATAAATATGTCAATACAATTTCATTAAAGTCATAATGAAAGACATTACCAGCAACGGTGGGAAATGGGTTCATTTGGCAATTTGCAAAACAAGAACTGTCAGCTTTTCCTGATGACACTTCAGGCTTTGGACTACTTACCCCAGGGGAAGAAGCAGGCAAAATGAATAAATGGTTTCCTCCCAGTGATGTGAGAAGTCTGTTACACAGCTTTGTGACCGCATGCTTTCTAGGAACAGGTGTTTGGCACAGCAGAAGGCGACAACCTCTTCTGAACTAAACTAGGTAAAATGCAGGCCATAAAAAGAGGCTCAGTATCTGCCTCCTCCCTGGGTGCTGCCCTCCAAGGGGAAGCACAGCAGCACATTTCTGAAGGCATGAAAAGCTCCTGGGGGGGGTCACCACACTGGCAGAAGAAAGGAGGGTTGGTGAGTGACAGAAGACCCAAAGGGCCAGTGTGTACCATCAGAACAGCTCTCCAGGGAGGAGAGGTGCTCCCTTGCCATGGAGGCAGAGCACCAGGAGCTGGGCCACCAGTGCTGGGTGCTGGCAAGGCTCCCTAGGAGTTTGCTCAGTTTCTCTTACTCTCTCCCTGAGGATCCACTGACAGCCACCAGAAGAGCCAGGATATTTGGCACTCTTCATTTCTTACAACACCATGGCTTGGTAAGGCAAACTGTAATTTTTCCATCCCTGAATCCAGAAACCACAGGATGCAGCAAAAGCAGTGCAGAATTGCAAGCAAATAGTTTTTAAATCATTTCAATTGAATCCACTGCATTCAGGGGTCCTGTTTTGATTAAACTGCTCTTAAGTTCTTGACAAACTATCCCCTTTTCTAAATATACTCTTTCTTCCCACTTCCCCTGTCCCAAAGGGGAACCAGTCTAGGATATTAAATGACATGGACTGAAGCTACAGTATGGATATAATTTTTCCTATGAGCAGAAAGAAATTAGAGGAAAAGAGAGGACATACATTAATTCACAATTCCCTTAGGAGAAATAGCTCCAGCCTCAGCCTCCTTCATATACACTATGACTCCAAGGGTTGCCTTCATTAAAGAATATTTCCAGTGTAAACAAGTAAGTTTGTATTTCCTCAATATTGGAAAAAAAAATTTTTGCTTTGGTTTAGTTGAATTCTCCTACCCTCTTCTAACCTAAGGAAAATCAAGCAACAAAACAGCAAACAACACATCATCCTTCTGCCACCTTTACATTATGCATTTTAATCTTTCAATCACCAAATATTTGAAACCTGTCACATCATGAAACACCAAAAAAGCCATGCACAGCAAAAATGGTATATCACTAGAGATACACAGTTCAAGCACAGGTTCATGAAGGAAAATATTTTTATAGCATTTCCTGAAAAATTACATATAATTGGATAGCCTCTACAGTGGAGCTGCCTCTTTTTCTGCTGGCACTGAACAAACCTCTTGCAGCACAGAATTACTTAGTGTCTGGCAGTGGGACTAGCAATAGTATCTCTCTGTGTCATTATGACTGAGATTGGACATGGCATTCAGGTTGACACATCTTGTGTTTGAACTCCTGCAGACCACAGGCAGGAGGGGTTTGTGTTAGAATTCATTCATGGGAAAACACAGTTTGGGATGCTTTAGGGTTTGCTTTATGAAAGTTTTCTATTACTATTTACTATAAAATATATAGAAATTGACTCAGTGCTGGTCAGATCGTTGAAGAATTGATTGTTCTCTTTCCATGACCTTAAAAGTGGACCAATTTTTGAAAGATTTTCTTGTCACGTGTAGGCTGGATATTAAATGAAATTGGAGTGTATACTAAAGTGCCAGTAAAGAGGGAATATGGGTCCTCAGATTGTGAAAAATCTTGAAAGGGGCTTCAGAATTGTTTGAACATGTTGTCAAAACAAATATGTGTCAAAAAATACCACTCTCTGCAGGGCAAAACGTGCCAGTCAATGCACCTAAAGCTTTTGCTTAATCCAAGACAGTCCTCTGAGATCAGTCATCCTGACTACTGGCAGACCTTGCCCAGACTGGAGATTCTGAAAGCTGTGTGGTCCCTCAGCTGGAGCCAGTCTGGACTCCCACAGAGTACCTTTTGGTGGCAGACACTGGCAGCTGCTCAGGGAAATTGGCACTGCTGCCCATTTGTGCTGGAGGTGGCAGTAAAAGTGACAAGAACATCAGTCTCAGTGAGCTGAAATGCCTTGTCCTGGGAGCTTGTCACTTGGCACAAATTTCAAAATCAGAAAATTGCTTCTACCCCAAATAACACTAAGATCAAACCCAGAGAGGGATGGAAGGGGAGGTTATTTCATATTATGGAAGCTTCTCTTTTAGGCTTGTGCTTCTCAAGGGTAACAAATATATCCACAGTATCTGCAGTTTGAAAACATGCCCTTTGCGTGGCTCCAAAACTGCCACACCATCTTTCAATTCCACCCTGATCCTCTCCTCCAAGGAACCAAGAGTTTTCCAACTCATCAGAATTAAGTTAAACACAATGAATTTCAACAAACAAGGCTTCCAAAAATGTATTTTAAAGACTTCTGATTAGAGAATGCAATGAGTAAAAACAGCTGGGAGGACTGACAGAGATCTACTTGGGAAATTTCTCCTGCAAAGGAAATAAGTAGAAGGTTGTTAGATACTTTTGCACTGCATAATCAGTTTGTACTGCCAACGTCTCCAGACAGTGATATGTGTACAGAGGGTGCTGCAGTTGGGATCATTACTCCTCATTGGCAACAGCTGCAGCAGCATCTTTCTGACACCAGTTTCCTGCAAGAGACCCAGAGGACGGAACAGCAGTAGATTATAAAATTGCTGTGAGCATGAAGTTATTGCCCTCTCCCCAGAGTATGACCTCCACAAGCAAAAGCGCCCTCCCCAAAGGTACTGTTAATAAACTTCAAGCCTCTGTCCTGCCAGTGAGAGTGCTCTCCTGGAAATGGGGACTTAGATACTACCCTAATTCTCAGGACCATACACAGATTTTATATGAAACAGTCATTGAGTAAAACATGGAAATAGTCAGCAGAATGACAAGATGCTGCCAGCAGTGAATCCCCAGCAGTCCTCGCTCTTCCACATGCATCTCCCTCCTGCCCTGCAGAGTAACAGGGATCTCCCCACTGCTCCCTCTGTATTTCGGTATTAGGTTTAAGCCTGCTCCACTCTGGGAAGGTATCTCCTGCTATTGTACCCCATTGTGTTGGGCTCCTCCAGGAGCCCAAGGAGGCTCTCGCAATGAACATGTGCATCCTGAGTCTCCAGGAAAGGTATCCATATCCTGTAGCACAGCCTGAGATTTCAAACCAGAAGTTCTTTCTGCAGCAGAGTTGAAGTAAAGCTTTGGAGGATTTTTGAGTCTCTACTAAGTGAAAAGTGCAGAATGGGGAGGAGCTGGGTCCAAGTCTTTCACCAACATGCAGCAAAACAAAACCTCCGCAAAAATATTCCAGATCTATGATGTCACTTTCCTACATTTGAAAACTACTCCCACTCCATGGCATTTGAACCACGTCTCTCTTCATAACAGAGACTTCCCATCTTCCACATCAAAACATTTAATTCTTTAATGTTCTAGTGCCAGCAAGGACATTGTTTAAAACTGTTAAGAAATACATCAGTAAAATGTATGCCCATTACATATATTTCCATGAATGCAGTAGAACGAAAAGTTGTGCCATTATGTTAATACTATTGAAAACATATATATCTATATGCATATGAATAGATATATGTATGTGTGAGTAGCTATATTGACACATAAGTGTATGTGTGAAATTCAGCCCACTGCTGCCAGTAGCAAAATTCCCTGTGGATCCAAATAGAACTTCAACTTATATCTAATAAAGAGATTTATAGGTATTCTAGCTGAGATTTTGAAGACCACTAGAAGGAAGTGGCATCCAAATTCCATATGGAACCTCAAAAGTCTTTGCTTTGCATTGAAAATATGTATCTATGTAGTCAACTGCATTAATCAGTAGCCATACTCCAGGATGCTGTCAAATTATTGTTCACGAGCTGCAAATAATTTCCTGTGCATATTTGTATGAACGTTAATTATGAACATGTTTTCCCAAGAAGCACAGCTGTGAGTGCAAATGTACACATCCTGCCCTGACAATCCAGCCCCTATCTTGGGTCCTGCTATTTAGTCCCTAAAAAAAATAAAAAAGAACACAGCAAGCAAACAAACAAACAGACAAAAAGAATAAAAAGCTTTTCCTCCGACTTCCCCTGGAGCAATATGCAAAATATACTGTTGGTTTTACCCCTGATGAAATCCTGAAACAAAACAAGAAACCCCCTTAGATGAACTCTCCCAGGCTGAGAAGATCTACTTTAATTTGCCACAGTCCTTTGTGGAGCTGCTGTTCCCGGGAAAGCAGCAGGTCTTGATCTTGGCCTCTAACAGATGGCCCCAACAATATGACAGTAATAGCATCTGACATGTGTTGTTTCAATAATCTCTCTAACTCGGAGAAGTATGCAAGCGTTACATACTGTGTGCTGCTTCAGACTGCTATTTTTGGCATGTTTCTGCTGGCATATGTTATGATGAACCATTCACAACATCTTAAATTTCCATCATAAAATAAAGGGGAGTTAAGAGAGTAGGTCCATAAGCCTATCATTTAACCTTGTTCCCAAGGTAACCTTTCCTTCGCATAGAGATCAGCTCCACAGAAACCAGAATCCAAACTGCATTTTGAGAGATCAGCTGTACTGCAGGAAGTGGAGTCCTGGGGGTGGAATAGACATAAGTTGATGGAAATATTTATGGCCCAGCTCTCAAAGTGTTTCACACTGAAACATAATCAGAGTTTTCTACAATATATATTAAATTGAGACAATCTACAATCTGAATGGCACCTGGTGATTAGGGAGCTGTGACGAGGGGAATTGGAGGGGACAGAGTGCCCTGTCTAGGTGAAGCTTTCCTGCTAATTACAAGGATAATGAACACATCTCCTTTCAAGCCCAGATGATTTGCTTAAGAACTTATGATTTTACTCATTGACAGGTTTAACAAAATAGGATTTCACACAGGGAAATGCTTTCAACTGCAAGCATCAAAACCTAGCTAAAGGAAAAGCATCAATGATTTTCACTGAGTGCAAGTCATTGAAATGTCTTAGCATCATAAACTACTCTTGATTGCCTTTTTCACAAATGAGCTACTGCCAAATAGGAGGGCAGACGGCAACAGGGAAACCCATCTCAGCTGCTTTCCTCCTCAATTTGCTGTTACACCCCCTACCATTTTTCCCCTTAAAAGCATATCTAGCTCCTCATAAAATTATTTATTGTTATTGTCATGTGGGTTGTTTATTCAGTCAATGAAGGACAGGCTCCAACAGCCCTCCCTCACCTATCCATCCAGGCCATTACCTCTCCTTGACTTCAGCTTATACTGCCTTTTCCTCTGTCTCGACTCAGCCTTGCTCAGATCCCATATCCTCATCCTCCACTCACAGTCCTGTGTCTTTTTAACTATCTCTTCTCCAAAGAAGTAGGGACTCCCTTTAGTGCTTCTTAAGGGGTTCTTAAACGGAGAAAGCACAAAGAGGCAGAAAAAATTTGGAGGTTTGGTTGATGGCTTTTAAAGAAGAAAGATAAACATTTTGCAGCATAGCCTTGAATTTTCCTCTGTCATGCATCCAGAACAAAGGTCCCAAAGTTGGAGTGCACAAAGCTACAGTATTCACACCAGAAGCATTAGAGGTATTTCAGAAGTCATAGCCCTCAAAAGTGTCCATTTTCTAATTCTGTGTATAGACCATGAGAACAGATTAGAAAAAAATGAAAACTAAAAACAAAGAGTCCCATTCAAGTGACATGGAGAAGAGTGTCTGACTGCAGTGTATTGAAAACCCTCTGGGAAAAGGTGAGAAAAAAAACCCAGAGAAGAGCAAGGAAGGGGAGGTTTTCTGTAGAAGTACCTGGTCAGGGAACAAGCCACTGTGCTGGAGACATTGCCAAATGCAGACTGCTCTTTGGATGCAGGGAAGACAGAAAACTTGAACCTCCATGAAGCTGCTGGGGTATCAGTACTAACACCAGCATCTGTGGCTAACAGCACTCAGGGTGTTTACAATACACACTCACACGGGTCTCCGTGATGACTCAGATTACAACAGCAGAAGGAGTGGGACAGGGCAGAACAGAGGCAGACAGCCCATTTTGCAGGAGGGAAAATCTCAGCTGGTGCTGGGGAAAGAGTTCTACCTTTGGCAGCAGTGCAAAATGTGAAGGGGCTGCCCTCAGGGGAGGTTGTGACAGGTGAGGTGGTCAGAGCTCCAGCTCCTCTTTGTTCTGCTACCACCAAAGGGGCTCAATCCAACAACTGTGTGCAGAGGAGAGCTGATGCCTTCTTCCTTTCCGTGTCATTGCTCTTTTTTCTTGTGCTTTTCCTACCCTGCATACCCCAGCATGCCCTTCCAAACCTTCAGATAAAACACTTGACAATATAACAAGTGGCACTGACATTAAATGAAATCAAGGATTGTGAGGCTGGTACTCCACTGAGATGAATGGGCTGGAAAGGTTCACCCTTTTCTGATAGGGCTGTCTGCAGACTCAGACAGACAACATCAGACTGTGGAAGATTCTCTTGGCAAACAAAACTGTTAGAAATTCACTTGTTTTAACAGAAGCTTAGCTTTGGTACTCTATGATGCAGTCATGTCAGTCTTTTTAAGTCATTAAATAGCTGAGTCTTGGACACATTGCAGTTAAAACAACATTCAGAATTCTTTATTTATTTAATCAGAGAAGGAGAGTTTACATTCTAATTCAAATTCTCACTGTACTTCTGAATGGAATATTCATTCTGAACAGTGCCAGTTAAGCTAAAGGAGAAGAGGTAAAACTCCAGTGACTGTGTCCTAACACCAGGCCTCACCTTACTCCCTTCAGTTCTTAATGCACAGAGCCCAGGTTCTTGGCAGAGACAGACCATACATTGGTGGCTGGGATGTTCAGCCCAGATGAGCAGTGCTGGGCTTTATTTTTACAGGCAGAAAACCTCTTAGGCCTTTAGTCAGTTCTGTTTCCAGACAGTCATTCTATTTTGGAGGAGGAGAGAGGAGAGTTTCCCTGCCCGAGTTTTAAAAGATCACACATTCCTAAATTAGTGACATTAGTCCTGGTTCAAATCAACTTGTTCATGACTTTCAGGAGACTTGCTAAGGGAAATGCCTGACTGGAAATCCCATTTGAACTTAGGCTGTTTCCTAGTCATAATAATGCCACTTCTGGGTTTTTCCCAAGATTTAGGCACCAGGAAATGCCAGAGTCAAGCCTTGAGACCCTTAAGGAATTCAAACACCTTTAGGGTGTAAACAGGAAAGGAGGTAGTATTTTTCCTGTGTTTTGACTTAGGTGTCTACACTATACCTAAACTACGCTTCTACATACACTCTGTTTTGACACTGATGCCTAAGTTCAGGAAAGGACCTGTTGAAGAAACAGGTATTCTGCCACTTTAATTAGCTCCTACATGGACAGAAAATTGACAGCCTGATGTCAATGCTGGTAACATTAAGGCTGACAGGACGTGCTTCTCCGTACCATAATGAGATTGGTACTTCCATGCCTCATGAAAGCTAGAGAACAGGCAAGATTAGGCTGGTGGAAGATGAAAATTTTATCAGGAGAAGCAATCAAGAAACATTATAAACAACCTTTCAATAGAGGGAACATTACTCTGGTTTGCAACCAAAAGGCCTGGTTAGCTGCTCAGCCAGCACCTGATAATCATGTACCTGCATTAGCTAGCATGGGGTTTCTGAATTCCAGGTGGTCAGGAGCTTGCAAAACTACTGCCCATTACATTTATTACCTCCTGATTATTCTATTTACAAGATGCTCTCCCCGGGGAGCCTCGTAGGGGAGTAGCTGCAGAACCACTGAATGCAGCAGTTGTACTGGGGAGGGTCCTGCTGTACGCGAATGCCTTGGGCACTCAGGAATCCGCACTGGCAAGCTGTTAGTTTTCACCTATAATTACCAAAATGGCTTGGGATCTGCCTGTCTGTGAGACACTTCTCTCCCCAGGTGATCAGACTGTCACAGTGGCACTCAGCGAATGCACTCAAGCTGTCACCTTACCAATTTAAGAAAGGGCAGGACCTGCTTGCAATGATTTTGCTGAAACGGCTCTAAGCTTTGAGATACTCTCCTCTAGCTTGAACAGAAAGGTAAAATTCCCTGAAATCTCCTGACTTTTACAGGTACCCCATAAAATCTAACAAAGCTTTTGTAGTGATGATAGCAGTGAGAAAATAAAGAGGCATGCAATCAGTATTTTTGAGTTGGTCAGATTATTGTTTATCTACATTTCACTACTCAGCACTTAGTCTGTACATCAAAAGGACCACACTGGATTATGCATCCAAATCTCTTTTTGGAGAACTTTAAGGAGAAAAAGGAAGAAAGGGAAAACAGGGCACTGACAGAAATAAATCAAATTAATGGTAAGACTTGCACTGGCAAAGAGATTTTACATTTAAGAGTAGGATATGAGAGCCCTCCACATTTTCATTAACAAAAGAACTCGTGACCTACTATTCCCGAGCAATCCGCCCACAGCATACAGATCAAACACCCAAACTATCAACACAGTGAGAACAAAAAAAAATGTAGCTTGAACTTAATTTGGTTCAATTTTTCCTTTGAAAATCACCGCACATCTTAACCTGATATTCATTTTGCCTACAACTCCCTACCTGATTTACATTCATATGCCAATATACCTGCTATCAAATTTGCTCACACCATTTCCTTGTAGACCTCAAGAGCTGAGCACAGAAAGTTAATGTTGGTAGTTTAATGCCTTGAGAAGGAGAATTAAAAGCTGTTCTCCTGGCATCAAATTAACCCCAGGTTGTTTGAATATAAAGTATATAGCAAGGGGTGAGTCCCTTGATCCTCCTCAGATGGGTGAAATATGCCCACATGTATAGAGACTGAGATTAGCATGAATTTACATTAAACAATACAGACCTCTCTGGAAGAGTGGCCTATATATGGGAATACAAGCACACACACACTGTCCATGGGCAATTGCTATTCAGTTGGAATGGTCACGTTTGTCCCATGTGATCGATGATCACTGACAGTGTTTCAACACTAACTTCGGAACAGATCCTTGAAATTAGCTGAAGATAGAGGCCAAAGACATTGAGGATATGAACTTACTGACTTCAGATAATAATTTTTCCATCAATAAAATGTCCTTATTGTATGTCCTACTTCACCACCTCCAGCAGTTCAGGAGAATAAGGTTCCATCTATGGCTCTCTGGAAGCTCCTCTAACACAAGAGATTTTCAACACCCTCAGAGCAGAACAAAGTGACGTGGCCTTTGGATTTTGGGCTTTGACACACAAAGTGCTAAGAAAATTCTTATGATCTTTGTCCACGGTGGAGAATCTTCACAAGATTTCTTTGATGAGCTGAAGGGGCTGTTAGTCTCTTAACCACAGCTGCAGCTCACTCTCAGGAACAAGCCAGCACCAGCTCTATAAACTTAATGAGCTCTAAGTTGCTGTTTTCTTCTGCAAAATCCCACTGGTTCATGCAAAACTTTGTTTTAATGAAAATTTAAGATTTCTTGTGTCCACATGAGAAGGAGGACAGGTGAAGAATCTCCTGATACCACTTTATGCTATGGCCTCTCCTTCCCCCCTCTGCCTGACCAGACCTGACAGGAACCAAAACACCACCCATCCTTTGTGCAGGTATGGCTGTAGTTGATGGTTTCACAGTAACAAAATAGAGCCTCCTCACACTTTCCACACATACATCAGCCCTGAGATATCACTCAGGCAAAGATTTTCCCAGTTTTGCCACCAAGAAGGTGACTGACCTCTGAGGACTCCCATGAGGAGAGCCCCCTTCATGCAGAACGAGGACAGGAACAACTCCCTGTCATCAGGAGTTCCCTAGGGCTCCTTTAACACAGTTTTTCAGGATTATATAAACAATGCCTCTCTCCTTACCTATTGAAGTTCCAATCTAACCCCTCATCACTGTACTTTCTGGACTGTAATTATAACACTATTAATGGTTATCCCTCCTCTGTGAAGTAAAGTAATCTTGACTGCACAAGTTAATCAATACTTGGACAAATGAACTGAGCTTTTCCCTGAGCTAGGATAGTAATTGTAATTATGAGATGTGATCAGCTGGCAAAGTACAGTTACTAACACTTGCATCTGGCAAGGAAGTGGAGTTTTAAATATCTATCAGAAGATTCTGCTTTCACAGAGACAGTATTTCTTTAAATCTAGTTAACCACTTATCAGAAACCATTAGCTTTAAATAATCCATTATCGTTCTTCTGAGTAATGACAAGCAAGAGTCTAGTGGACTGACTCCTGAGTTCCCTTGTTGGCACCATCGTCCATCTGTCCATGAGCACTGAGCAGAAGGCATCGCATTTGCAGCGGGGTCACAGAGCATCAAGGGGAAAAGCATCAGAAGGCAAAGTGGAGACAGACCAAAGAAAACAGTAGTTTACTACAAGTACTGAACACTTTGAGGCATCTGCTAGTCAATATGGGTTAGTTACATTATGTTTGCTCTGTTTTCTGCATAAGAACCACACATGCAGCTTTGCAGAACCCTGGGCAGCAACTGCGATACAGAAGATCATGGAAAAATCTGCTCAGAAAATAATCTGGCCTCTTTTTAATTTACACAGACATGCATACACACACTGAAAAACTGTATTACCTAACTGAGAATCCATGCACAAGATTAATTAGGATAAATGGCAATTCAAACACAGAAGGGAAAGAGGGCAGTAAAATATCAGCTTGCTCATTTGCTTTAATCTTATAAAAAGACCAGAATAGGTTAGTTTTCGTTTAGGAGTTTACAGGTCCCAGAACTGTGAAATGTCCAGCAGTGAAGCACTTAGGCAAATGTGTGAAAGTAGATGCATTGACATCTCACCAAAAAATATTTCTCAGAAATCTGCAAGAAAGTAAGCCCCTTTCTGCAGTACCACAGATGAAGCCATCTTCTGAAAGGAAAACCAAGTCATCTTTCACCATACTGTAGTGCTACAGGCAACTGAAAATAGGGTTGCAAGAGAGAATCACAGGGAACAAATGCTGTCTACAACAACTTCTGAGGTGAGAGTGCCAGGGAGGCTGGAATTGGAGCAGTCACTCTCCTGAACTCGCTGATGCTGGAAAGCGAAGTTTTCTGTTGGCACCAGTTGCTTATCAACATAGGAAAAACATTTTTTCCCAGTTTATGATTTCTTTCCCTTATGCTGTGCCCAGTAGAAAGCAGAAACTCAACAGTTTAAGGGAATGCAGAGAAATCTGGATAGCTCCTTAGTCACAGCAACAGTTTTGTGCAAATTCTGCCCAGACAGCCCTGGAGCCACCATGATCTATATTTTTTTAGCTCAAAGTATTCCTGCCAAGGACCACCACAGCATGGTAATTCTCTGGGCAGATTCCTCCTGCTCCTCCAGATATGTGATTTATTCCAGAGCTAACAAAATGACAGATTTCACTTAAACTCAAACCACTCTCTAGAACTTGCTATGGTCAGAAAGACATGGAGTGAGAGCCATCCAACTGAACGGAGAGACCTAGAAATAGTACATTTGCAGGAACTACTCAGGACTAACTTTACAGAAAAAAGCACTCACAAGTTATGTTTCTTTTCATCCTGTAGTAAACAGCTCATAAGACTAACTTGTCCCTGTTATCCTGTAATCCAAAGAGAATGCTGCATTTCTCTGCTTTACAGGGAGCAGATTAATTGTACCACTGCAAATCCCATCCATGAAGTCAGCACTGCTAGCTTGTCCAGCAAACCCAGGCCCAATGCACTGCTTCCAGAAAGGGAAGCAGTAAAATCACCCAGAGACCTTCTATCCTTTTTCCACTATATCTATTGGAAAAAAGCAAACACTTTCCCCGTGCTGTGCAGAGCTCCCCCTTGGGTCTCCAGGAACAGTGTGCAAAATGGTGCTATGAAATCCATGCTCTTCAAGTGCTCTGAAGACATTCCCAGCAAGGGCATGTCGCCTCTGCTGCCCACCCTACCTCCTGTCAGATCCCAGATTTCAGCACCCAAATTGATGACTGTTGCTGTTGTCATCAATTTAAGTGGCTCTTGAACTAGCAGCATTTTAAGGATCAACTTTATACTTGTATTTTATGCTAAGCATAAGGAGTAGTCTCAGATTCTTCAATGAAGTGACAATCTCATCACCATCGAGCAGAAGGGGCTGCAACAGGTAATTGCTGCTACTGACCTCTAATTTTTTTTCCATTTTACCTATGTAATTAGAAATAAGGCTCCTAAATTCTCAACTAATCAGCTTGTTACCCCTTATTAATAGCTTTCATATCAATCTTTATAGCCATAACATTCTTCCACTGAACCCACTGACTCTCACTGATCACTTTTAAGTGTGATCTCACTCTCGCTTTTAAAAGCTCTATGGAATTTATGATTTGGGACAGAGATTTCCCTTTTACAATATATTTGTCCAGAATCTCCTTTCAAATAACCCTGATAAACACTAATACATCAGAAATAATCAAATTTAGCAAGCAACCAATTATACCCTTCTGGGAAGCTGTTCCATTCAAACACACTGTTCCGATGAGCAAGAGATGTGCACAGTCAGGGCTGGCTCACAAATGTTTCCAGTTTAAAAACTAAGACTCCTCATAGTCCAAGTGATTTCTGTTCTCAATAAAACCGGGGTTAAAGGCAGAAAAATATCATCCTGTCTTGTAAAGCAGCTTAGCACATTTACCAAACGCCTCTGGGAGAAGCATCCCTTTTTCACTAGAGTTTTATGTGACCAATTCAGCTGTAACAGTTCTGGCTACTTTACTATTGACAATTTGACAAGTGGACTCAAATGAGAAGTTTTTTGTGATTTTCTTTCACAAACCTGGATGGGGGAAACATTAAATAGAAATTGAAAACTGAGTTCCATTAGCATTTTTCTTTTGGACCTATTTTCCCTGGGAATTTAACTTTATTTTTAGAGGAATGTTCCACTAGGCCGCAGGAAAGATAACACTTGCTTCATTTCCCTTCCTTCCAGCCTTAAACATCCAGGATTTATACAGTTATTTTTATTCTTTCCTGATACCGTAGCCTTGCCTGTTTATAAAATGTAAGAGGTAGACAGATAATTGTACTATTTCACTAGTAAACAGGGAGCTGAACATGAAACTGAGTTCAGAATTGGAAACCCTGTCAGAGTGTTGGTGAATCATTGTATGAAATAAATTGTTCACTTTCTGTTCAGTCCATTAGCTACAAGGATGGAAAGAATTGCTCCTACAACGCATAATGCTGCAATTTCCTATATTCAGTTAGCACTTCCCCTTTCCATTCTGCAAATCAGAGGCATTACATTTGAGGTTTAATTCGCTCCCTCTAACCATGTTTTCAATCCCAACTTTGACAAACCAAGCCACTGCTCAGTGAAAATGTACCGGCTTTTACACAGCATTCATGAATACAGTGCTCTTACTCCCTGTGGATATAAGGTAATGGCAGGAAAACAGAGAATATATAGAGGCCCCTAGGCCTATCCATCTGCAAACAGATGATCTTTAGTTTCTCCTGAGCTTTTCGAGAGATAGTGTAACAAAACTGAATTCACATGAACCCCATGTCTTCTCTATGCCAGATTTTGTGCTGACATTGTGATGAGAAAATCACTACTTGCCTACAGGTACCACATGGTTGCCCAAGCCCTTTCCTTCTAAGTCTGGGGGAGCCACTGAATTTTAATAGTCCCAAGAGTTAGGCTTGCTAAACAAGCTATTTAAAGTAATTCTGCCCTGAAATAGGGCAAGGAAGACTGCACTGGCACCACCAAGAGCCCTGAGTGTCCTGGAGGGTTTCACTCCAGCAGTGAGGCTGGGCTTACCACCTGAGACAGACCTGTGCACTACCACACTGCACTCACGTGCAGACCTGCACGAGGCTGCCCACCTCGGCACAGCAGACCTTCTGCAGGAGGACTGCAGTGGGACAGAGGCATGGAGGGACAGTGCTCATGGGTCTCTATTTTGCCTTTTTTTTTTTTAAAGCATGTGTTAATTGATGCCGCTACACAGACACCCACAGACAAAACCTGAGGAGTTGCTCCTCAAGTCACAGAAGACAAACAGTGGCTACCTGAGGCCACAGGAGCAGCTCAGAGTGGGAGCTCTTCTCTGGGGCTCAGGTGACTCCATAACTTCTGCCTGCCAATTAGCATAGGCCACGAGTCTTCCTTTGGATGCATGGACTGTGCTGACCAGCACTGGCAGGAAGCAATGACAAGCAGACCATGTTGCCTCCGCACCTTCTGCACAGTGCATTTTTATTCTGGAGAGAATATTTTCTTTTCAAAAATACCTGCAAATTAAATAAGGAACAGGCTTTGCATGCCTGAGTTATGGTTCTAGCTCCTGCTCCAGCTGACATGGATCCATCTCAGAAAACAGTGGCTGGGTTGAGATCTACAAGTAAAATGTAGCCTTTCAGTCCAGCAACTATGGAATCTATTTTGAGCTACTCCTAATTGAACTGACTTGCACTGGCACTAAAATGCCTCTTGGAACATGTGCTGGCTTTGCAGCAATTGCGATTTTCACTCCCTGGTTCCCATCTGATGAGAGACACTTGCTTTTTCATAACTCTACAGGCAAAGAATCTATCAGGAGTTATCATTAAAAGGGAACTCAGATTGATCCCCCTGACCAATTCTGCTAGAGTGGCAAATCCACAGTGTCTATAACCTTAAACTCATTTACCATTAACTGGCCTTATTCACCCCTCTGAGGTTTGTGATTCGTTGCAAGGAAGGGTGGTGAGGGAGGGTAGCACTAGGAGTACCCATCATCAAGCTTTGGGAAATGGCAGCATCACATCATCAGCATTATCCTACTTTCACATGAAGTAGCAAGACCAGGTAGGGAATTTGGTGGCAACTAGAGAAGCTCAAGGTAGAAAATGCTAAGAGCATCAACCATTCCATAATTAACATATCTCTTTACAACGCTTATGAAAATATAGTACCATATTCCAAAAGTTTTAACAGGAAATAAAAGTGATTTTATTTGTGTCATGCTGGTCTCAAATCACCCACTTTTCCTTCTGTGGGCAAGCAAGGCTGTTTGGCTCTAGAGTGCTTTATTGCTGCTCTGTTACCAGGATTGTATTCATGCTGGAGCTCGCACAGAAGCTGGTCATGTAGACATATTTGGGTTGTGTTTCAGTTTAACACGGACTGAAATCTATCTCCTGCTGCTTCACAAACTCAACTCTTTACCTCCAAAGGTGGAGTGTGGCAACAGCAGCTTCTTCTCCATTATTTTTCCTGGACATTTGAGATTTCAGACTACATCAAGAAAATATCCACCAGAATATCCATCACCCACTTGCATTTTAAAGTATGTGACCATGTAACCATTTCACACTTTTTCCACCTGAATAGTCCACTCCAGGCCAAATTCCAAGAAGATGCCAAAACTTATTTTTAGTCTTATGTTACCTCAGCTATTGGAAAAGAAATATGAATTCTTACTCTCTTAGAGGACCTTTTTAAACTAAATGTAGTTGTTTTGAATAGACATCACTGAGATCTGATTGTCTTCTGTTAGCTCATCTTTTCTCTAGGACCAGATACAAAACGGAGCAACAGAGGTTTCATGGAGCATTTCACCTGAGAACACTGTTTACCCTTCAAGCTCAGTTAACTTACAGGAAATTGCCAATACGGATGCCAAGGACATCTCTACAGCCTTCACTATGTCAGCCAGAGGGACTCATTTCTAATAAATATTTGCTAGTATAAAAAGAACTTTTCTCTTAACATCCTATTGCAAACACCTTTTGAAGCACAAAAGAGGAATTGGTCCTTATTGCCCAACTCTTCACTGAGAAGGCAAGAATTTGCCTGTAAAACACTTCCAGAGTTGAAGTTATCAATATCACAGAGCATAACCATTACATAACAATAGCAGAATTACACTCTTCACAAATTATTTGGAAATATGGCCATGATTCCTACTGAGATAGAAGGAAAGCTGTCGTATTTCTAAAAAGGCATAGACTGTCTAATGAAAAGAGAAGCTTCCAGGTTAAGAGAACTGATTCTGAGTGGAAGAGCATTGCATTGATCCTTACCTGGCCTTTAATGTGACACCAGGCTGGACAGCAGGTGCAGTCCGAACTTTCCTGGGAACTTGGGCGTAAACCAAAGTTCCCTTCCAGACTCCACCAGTGAGTTTCTTTTCCTTGGAAATCAGGGGAGTTAGGGAGAATAGGCTGCTCTGTGCCCAGATTTCAGCTAGACACAAGGTTGATGTCTGGCTGGACCACTCAAGTTCAGCAGTGTGGGAGTGCTCCTGGTACTCTAGATTATTCAAGGAAGCACAGTCTTCCTGACAGCCCAAGTGCAGGCACAGATAGGATGCAATGTGCATTCCTATTCTGTTTAAGAGGTTGAACAGACTTAAAACTTGTTTGTGAAAATCACAAATGTTGGTTGCATCTCAGTCTTCTGCCTCTGGGCAGCTGTAACTAGCAGGTACGTCACAGACAGAGCTCTCTCAAATGGCCAATGAACTTAAAATAGAGCACCATAGCCAGTATTTAAGGTTACACTCTGATCATGGATCCTACTCATTCCCTAAGGGAAGGAAGAGGGAAAGATGAAGAGTCACCCTTTGGGATGGGACAAAGACTGAAGGAGGATGCAGAAGTGCAGGTGATGTAGAAATGCTCCACAGTGGTGGCTGTTGACCATTACTATTCTTACGAGCCATCTGAAGCCTTTTCCAGACTGTTTCCCTAAGGGACTTCAAGATGTTGTATAGCCTGTCCTCTGGTCTCAAGATGGGATGGACTGTGCCAGCATCTTTCCTGAGAGATAGCAGCCTAAGCTGCTCACTCAAAAAATTAGGGAGGCTCTGCTGTCTCCCCAGGCAATCTGTCCCTCACGTTTCACTGTTACGTAACTTAATGTTCCTTTCCTGCAACTGAAGTCCATTAGTTCTTGAGGCTGGAGAACAGCTTGTCCCTTCCATTTTGCAGCTATTTCTACATGTTTGAAAAAGGTTATCATGTCTCCCCTCATTCTCCTCTATTCCAAACTAAGCAATCACAGCTTCCCAGTTCATCACACAGAAGCCAGGCTGCTGCTGGCTGGTGATAGCTTTCAGTAACTGCTGACTGGGCTGGATTTGTACCAGCAGCCTGTAGGTGAAAGCCTTCAGCAGCTTTAGCTCTCTGAGCCAGGCTGTCCTTTCAAAGACATGAAACTTTTTTCTGTAATCCATTACAGTGCATCAGTAAATACACATTACAGTACAGTAAATTTCTGGAATTTTCCATGTCACATTAGGATACCATGACAAGAAGAAAGGAAAAGACATCTTATTTCATGAAAGTGCATTTTTAAGGCCAAACTTCAAACAGGATTCCCAACAGATCTTGAAGAGCAGAGAGGCAAAACGCAATATATTGTGTTAATACCTTCCCTATTCCACCTCCTCTATCGAGCAAATTAAATGAAATGCATGAACTATGTCTCGGTTGGCAAATGAAACTTGGTATTTGTATTTGCTGCCATGTCTCAGAATGTTGTTTTTCATTTTCAACTTTGCATGGTAGTAAACACTGCAATGCTTTACATTCATTAAGCTCGGGCCCATTTACTCTGTGCAGGCAAAGCTAGTGCATATATATCAGACCCATAAAGCATCAGTTCAGAATTACACAGGCAATAAATGAGACTAAGCCAGAAGTCCAATTTCCAGAGTCCAGCTTACTAAAGCTAAACAAGCACCTTAGATAAATATGGCCTATTCTAAATGAAATGTTAGTGTAATTTGATAACTGTCAATAATTCCCTCATTATGCCTAAATGAGCTTGTCATCCAAGGAGATTGCTGCATGGCTGATCTTAATTTGCTAATAAAAACTGCAGAGAAGAATTTCAGCTAAACTGAAACGATTTGATTCATAAAAGTGCAACAGTGCACTTTTTAAAGCATTCCTTCCCAGTCCTGGCTCCTGACTGGCTGAAGCCCAATGCCAGTTTGCTCTGAAGCCTGTAAGAAGGCCGCTTTGCTATGTAAGAACAATGAGTGATCATCTCCCTAAATCACTGTTATTCCTTAGCCCATTATAGTTAATTTATTTTTAATCATGTTGTATAATAGAAATAAAATCATTGGATTAAGCATATATCTAGCAGCAGGAGCCCATTATCCTTTGACAATGTTCTGTTTCATTGACATTATATCTTCACTGTAGACAGTTTCCTTGCCATCATTAGTCCTAAAATGACTATTGGATTTCAAGGGTTTCTCTCTAATCCATAATAAGATTTACTTGCTAACAGCACAAAACAAAACAAAGATATGCTTCTATTGTTTTACTGCTGTGGAACTCTTCCTTCAAGTTATTCAGAATACTCAAGTACAAATCCAGATATTATAAGTATTTAAAGTTTTCCTGCCTAATTCTGATTCAAGGAAGCCTCGGTAACTTTGTAAGCTTTGGGTCTTTGTGGGTTTATTTTACTTAAGCAAGCAACAGTACTTTGTCAGTTCTTGAACCATATAAGATCTATTTCTTGTACAATGATTTTTTCAGACCAGTTAAAGCAAATCGGAGTCCATTTTCTCCTGAAAGGGTTACATGGAGTTCTTCAGATTTCATGGGGAAAAAAGAGGCAGAAACCTTCCTGCTAAGGTTGCCAGCAATTCCTCTGTGGTAAGTGATAGCTAACAGTCTACACTAACGTTGGGATGTTAAAAACTCCTCCGGCATGCTGATCCCCATGGGATAATTCAACAGCTCTTCATTTGTACCAATGGCAGTCACAGTTAAATCCAAAATCAAATTTTTCCACACCCTATTATCAGCAGCATTAGAATGCAGCAGGGACCATAGAGAGAAAAGAGCCTTTCTGTTATCTCATAGTTAACTTTCAGGAGGTGCTAGATTTCCCTGTGAAAACTATCCTTATAGATTGCCTCTTACTGAAGGATACACTGGTACTATCAAGTGGTGCTCTTTTCATGCTGAAATTACTAGCAACACTTAAGAGTCTCTGCATGACTCTTCCATCTGGGAGAGCAGCTTCAATAGATAACTATTTTCCATATATGTAGACACGCTGTGACACTTTCACCCATATTGACATGATCTGCATAAGCCACGTGGTTTCCATTAAGAAGGGTCCATCCAATATAGTCAACTCTCCATTATCTTGGCTAATAGGAGAATAGAATAACCCAGATAAAGGAAAGACATGCATAATTATCACTTCCAGATAAGAGCCAGCTCAAATATTTCTGCACTGTGCTCCCCAGACAGAGCTTGTACTTCTGTCAGAGCTTGACAATTTAGAGTTTAACTCAGGCATTACCTGCATCCATCTGATACATGCAAGACAGCTTGGGTGCCTCGACGATTTAATCACTCCACAAGTGTTCTACTAACTGAAAATCATTTTAATATGATTCAATAACAACTTCCATATTCACCCTTTCATATGTTCTGATACTAATACAGCATAGACCCAGTCATGCATGGCCAAGTCAAGGTTGAATGAGGAATAATGAGGAAAGGTAAATTATGCATGAAATCCAAGATGAGTATGTTCAAAAGACAAGGGAATGAAGAAGGCATATAATGATGTAGAAGGGAGTGTGGAATCATCTTATTCCCAGATAGCACTTGCAGAGGAAGCATGCTCAGGACTGCCACAGGTAACGTGTGAACTAGAATTACCTTTCTATGTGAATTGTCAGAGGTTTCTTTCTTTATTGTGTTGCAATTACTCAGCCACATTGAACTTTTGCCAGTTGAGAGTTCTCATAATGTGTAATCTCCACAGACCTTTTAGTACCAATACATAGCCTTCCTGATCTCAGCACTGGTATGTAAATGATATTGTTCAGTTACAAGAGACATTCAGTTCTGTTACAGATATATGGACAAAACAGTGTCTTTACCACTACAGAAAGAAATACAGATTCTCTTACAAAGAAAATGTTGCAAATAATTTTTTTCTGGATTCTTATGGAAGGAAAGAGATTATAAAGAAATAAACTCAGACTTAATGAAATCAGCAACCCCATTTCTTAAACATTGAAGTGAATCAGCTTATGGAAACAAAACCATTGCCAGGCAAATTTTTAATGGTATACTCGTACATGATATTGTATTGAGGAACTGATGATTATATTCTGCCACATTCCATGTTGCATTTGCAAATTAGCATTGCTTTGGTTTGTCTGCACATTACAATTAGACAGAACTACACAATGATGAAAGACACAGGCCAAGCTGTAGAGGCAAAACTGATGGGTTTGAGAAGTTAGCCATCTCATGTGATATAACTGGCTACTGACAGCAACTGACAGGACCAAACACATCAAATCCCTAAATATCTGTTCATTTTGCTTAAAGCATCACATACAGTGTTCAGATCACTGCGGAGGTCTTGGACAACATTTTCTATACTCCTGGTATCCTTCAGAATCTCAATGCTTTGCGTATATGGATTGAAATATACAGAGAAGGGACGATTGATTGATTTGGCAAAGTCCCTGAAAGAAAAAAGAAAATTAACATACCTTTTTTTCAACCGCTAAAGAGGAGAAAATTAAATTTTTGAGTAAGGGGAAATCATTTACCTCATCTTTTCTTTGGCTTCTTCAAAACTTTCTGAAACAAAGTAAGCCTCCTGGAAAGTAGTGATAAGGCATTCTTGCAAACAGGTTGTCTTTGGATCGAATGTTTTCACGTTGGCCTTGTCAGAGAGAGCATGCTGCAAAACATACCACAGAATCTGTTAAACTGTATTTTGATATTGCTGTGTATCTCCATACAACTGCTCATATATACAGCTTTCATATCTCTGTGCTGTGTTTCTCACTTGCTGGTAGCCCCTCTTGTTTTAGATAAAGTGTTTTTTCAGTTTGAACAGTGAACACTGTGAATTTGCTACTTAAAAAAGCTCTTACTATGGGCGAATTTTTTTCCCTGTAATAGTGAAGTAATAAAGAGGAGATTAGAAATGCGCCTGCCATGAAGACATATAGGCCTGAATGTTCAGCTGGAAACAGGAGAGTCATCAAATAACCATTCTTGAAAAATTATCTATACAACTGCAAATATGTATGTCCCCAAAACGTCATTTAGCTGGCAGAATTCATCATTGTCTTGGTGGGTAAATTGAGCCTCACCAAACCGTTCATATAATCTGTGCTTTACCTTTTCAGGCCAAAATCATATACTATTTTCCTGACAGTGAAAGTGAAACTATATATATCTGAAAATCCATTAAATAATGCCAGTGTATTGCATGACGATGAAATGCATTACCCTTCTGCCACACACACCTGAGCAATATTACTCCATATAGGACTCCAACTAAACAACTAAACAGACACAGACAAATACAGAGCAGACACAAGGCACATAAGGCACTAAATGCTGCTACCACAGTAGAGATTTCTGATTAGCCTTTTACTTAAAATGACTTACACAAGCCATTAGAAAGGACACAGAAGTTTCAAAACTGAAAATCAGGTACTGAGACATTTTCCAACGCAATCTTTTTGAACTCCCCTTTTGACTTGAGTACTGGTGTTAGCTTTTGTATCTACCTTACCTTCTAGAGCATACATATTTTCATTCTCAGTGCTCTGTTACAGCAGGACAAGGTAAGGAAGCAGAGCATATTTAGGTCACCTTTAAACCTTCTTCAGTCCCCTGATATCTATACATAGAGAAGATGTGCATGAAAAGCATAAAGAAATGACAGGGAGGAAGCAGATCCCTGAGGTCCAAAGGTGCCTCTGATTTCTTTACTTTCTATCTGCATGGACATTCTTTACAGCAGAGAAAGGTATTAACCTTAAGGTATTCACCACAACTTTTATTTATGCTCTTGCTTATGCTCCTTCCTAAATCCCTGTGAAAGGCACTGAAAATATCACACTAGCTCTCAACCTGCAGTCTCCAAATAACAGGACAGAAAACTGGAACAAGAGGCTCTTCCTCCCACATCCTCTCTCTCCAAAAATAAATACATGAAAAATTAATGCATGGAATCATAAGATGTCAGAGAACTACCTTTCTTTAGTACATGTATCTTTTCATTCTCACAAGGTTTGCTGTTTCTAGCCAACCATCAGTTGAACAGGTTTGAAAACAAATATTAAAAATGGTCTGTCAACCAGCATCCTCTTCTAAAATGGATTGCAGGATCAGGTTCATCTTATTAAGTCCCTGCCTATATCCCTGTTATCACTTTATCTTTGCAGAACCGTGATGCAACTGAATGCTTGTAAATTTAGGCATTTACCTCCTTTTATCAACGTGAATTTGTTTTTCTTCACTAGGAATTATAATAGATTCCCTGGAATGCTAACTATAAATAAAAAAATCTCCTTTTAAGGTGCCTTTGTACTTCTAGGTGAGACTTGTTGTCTCAAATGTCTAAAACACAAAGTTTTAAAACTCTGAGTGAATCCTTTGCAGGGAACCAAGATCATGATACAGGCCATGATTTCTTAGGAACTGAAGTAGCAGGTGACCACTTCTGGCTCATAGATCCTTTCCTGTATTATGAAAGCTCCAACAGAAAGGGTGACAGTGTTGTCTTCTCTACTTACTAATGGCCTCTGCCTAGGCCTAGCCCTTGGGACTAAAACCATCAGAAGTGAGAAGGGATTCAGCCTGTGGCTCCTACATCATGAACAACTGCTCTAATCACTGAGCCCTAATTTTATAAAAGGACAGAGTTTAAAGAGGAGGAAAAGCTGATTGGTTATCACAGGGATGTCCTCTAAGAAAGCCCTTCTAGCTCTTTTCCTCAGATTATCCATATTAAGTGACTCATACTTTCTGGATTCCAGTTTAGTTTACACATGAGTAGAGTTGCTGCTTCACAAAGCAATTCTGCAGAGACTGGGATATGAGGACACCAGAAAACATGCAACCTGGAAAAAGAGGGCAAAGAATTCAGACATGCCTTGAAAGTTAGGTGAAAACTGATCAGTTATTCCTAGGATTGCAGTTTGGGGATGAAGTGCCTAAATTCTGATGAATTCCCACTCAAGAGACCTGTCTCCCTTCTAGGATGTGGTCTTTGGCTCTTGGGTCAAGTAGGCATTGTCATGGCTACCAAAGCAGTGTGTCCATCTCTGCAAGTCTGGATGGTGTTTTCAAATTCTGCAGCCTGGCATCTGTAATATCTGCTATGGAGTTGATAAGGGTTGACACCAGCAATGCCAGAGTTCAGCAACTGAACTGAGTTTGCAGACAAACCTTCAGAGAGACCATAAACTGTCTAGTGTGAACTAGAATGGTCAGGACCCTGACCCAAAGCCGACCAGAGCATTTTTCAGAAACATGATAGCGCTCTGAAATGTTGGTCCTTGGCACTGTCAACATTATGAAGTACATTATCTCAACAAAAACACTTGGTCTGGAGACTCCAAGAGCTTTCAAGTTAAGGCTTGTGTATTTTTTATATACATGCTATTCACTTAATGTTTGGTTGGACAGTCAGTTCTTCAGTAAACTGAAATTATTACGTACCCAATACAGATTTCTCCATCAGAAATCTCTTTCGCTATCCACCTCCAGTGAGATGTCAGGCCTAACACTCATGTGGAAAATACGTTTTGATAAAATAGAGAGAGAGATCTTGTGGATCCGTGAAAATAGTCTCTAATGGTCCATTCATACAAATCATACTTCTTATGCCAATAAAACTGTTGGTGATTCTTCTTCAGAAGAATTCAGAATTCAGAAGAATCGAGAAATAAGAATTTGCAGTGAAACTTTAAATGGATCATCACTGATTCTCAGGAAAAGCAACAGTATCAAGACAACTGAACAGCTTAAGAATTAGACAATTACCCAGAGTGAAAATAAGCATGACAAAAAAAAAATGCTTCCGCTCCCTGCTAGACCAAAGGTTAAAAGACAGGTTGAGGTATCTAACCACAGATCTCTAGGGTCTAGGTTGTGTGAGGCATTGTACAGAAGATGGAAGATACAGCAGAAGATCTAAAGGAGCCTTATGTGTTTCTGCAGTGGTAGCTGGTCAGAAATACTGGGGCATGTCAGATGGCATTTACACACTGCACAACTGTGAATCATTTCTTAAGTAACCACTATCACTGACACATGAAAAAAGAGTTTGATCTTGTAATTTCTCCTTTGAGTATAAAAAATGGAGTGCAATAATATAACTCTCCAGCTTTTCAGATTCAAAAAAAAATAAACAAAGCAAAACCCAAAAAGTGAAATCTTCAGCCACCAAGGGGAAAATTTGAGATGAGTTATAAATACTGCACTGTCTGAGGAGTACAGGAGGGCAGAATAAGAACACAGGTGAGAAGCTGTGTGTGTATGAGTACTGATTTTATCTCCTTGTTATTAGAGAGACAGTACACACTGTCTTAGAAAACCTGCTCTTAAATGTTTTCCTGTTTAAGTTGCAAATATGACAGTGTCCTGATTATTACCAGAAACTATTTTTCAGCAGTATAATTTTATATATCTAGACAAATAAGGAAAAGGCTTCCTAAAGAGTACTAAAATGAGCATCTGGAATCCAGGAGTTGTTTTCTTCATCCTCTTCAGAAAACAGTGCCAAAATATACATTTGAATCTTTCTGGTTATAAAGGCTAATGTTGGCTCTTCTTAAAGCAAATTATCATTAAAACGAAACAACTGGATATTGTACTTGACTTAAAAAATTTATGCAGAAAGATTTGAAGACTGCCTCTCTGTTTAATACAGAAGCATACAACAGGGATACATGACTTGATCTACAGCCAACTGAAGTTGATAGGAGACTCCTTTAATGAAAGAGTTCAAGAGAGCATCATACAAAGTAAATGGATTAAAGTTACCAAAGACATTTGAACTGCCTTTTAGAAATAGTTTTAATAATTGAAATGTACATTATTTCCACCTTATCTCTAAGCCCCAAATACATGCTATGTAATAGTGTTAGCTTGAGTTAACCTGACTATATTAGGCAGAACATTTTATAACTACTTACTGTATTATTCGTTTCCCCCCAGGCTTTATTTTTAATCTTCTCTTTCTCCTTATTTTGTTGTGCTTTTAAACTTTTTTTTTTTACTTGATGTTTCCATAGCATGCACATTAGGAGATGCATCTTTCAGTATCTGAAATTTTAAGTCTAAATACTGACTGGGGAAAAAGATTTGAAGGGAATGCTACATTGATAGGCTGGCACCCACATTTGTCTAGCTTTTACAGTTCTTTGTTACTAAAGCTGTTGTCCAGATTTGCAGAGTGGAGCAGGGTAATATAGAAGCAGGGAAGACTGAACAAGCCATTCACTCCACTGAAAGGTCCAAATACTGCTGGCCATTTCCACCCTGCAAACAGCATGACTTGTTTATTTCTAGAAATTATACACAAAATTAGCAACCATGCTGTTTCCTCTGAATACTGCTGCATTGAAAAAAGAGTTCACAGAGACAGCAGTTGGAGAAAGGCTTTTCTTCTTGCCCACAAAAGCCTATTAATAACAAATGCCTCTGCAGTCTTGAGTGCACCCTCAGTTAATCTGAAGATAACACCAAGCTGAGCATGAGTATTGTTCTACTGGAGGACAGGAAGGCTCTGCAGAGGTATCTGGACAGGACCGATCAATGGGCCAAGACCAATAGTTAAAGTTCAACAAGGCCAAGTGTCAGGTCTTGAACCTGGGCTGCATCAATCCCATGCAGACATACAGGCTGGGGAAGAGTGACTGGAAAGCAGCCCAGCAAAAAAGGACCTAGGGGTGCTGGTCAACAGCAGCTGAACATGAGCCACCAGTGTGCCCAGGTGGCCAAGGAGGCCAACAGCATCCTGGATTGTATCAGCAATAGTGTGGCCAGCGGGACCAGGACACTGATGGTCCCCTTGCACTCAGCACTGAGGCCACATCCTGAGTCCTGTGTTCAGTTTCGGGCCCCTCACTACAGGAAAGACATTAAGGTGCTGGAGCATCCAGAGAAGACCAACGAAGCTGATGAAGGGCCTGGAGCTCAAGTCCTGTGAGGAATAGACGAGGGAGCTGGGGTATCCTGGAGAAAAGGAGGCTCAAGGGAGACCTTATTGCTCTCTACAACTACCTGACAGGAGGTTGTGACGAGGCAAGGGTCAGTCTCTTCTGAATAACAAGTGAGAGGATAAGGGGAAATGGACTCAAGTTGTTCCAGGGGAGGTTTAGACTGGATATTAGGTGAAACTTTTTCACTGAAATGGTTGTCAAATACCGGAATAGGCTGCCCAGGAAAGTGGTTTAGTCACCACCCCTGGAGGTATTTAAAAGATGTGCGGATATGGCACTTGAGGACATGGCTTAATGGTACTTGGCAGTGCTGGTTGACTGTTGGACTCAAGGATCTTAAAGGCCTTTTCCAATTTAAACTGTTCAATGACTCCATAAAGTCAAGGTAGCAAAATTCAACGTTGCAATGATATCTGCCTTTTTAGTGGCAAAATACTTAAGTATTTGAACTTCTTCATAGAGGTGACTGTGGGCCCACAATCACCCCTCTCTTATGAACAGCAGTAATTATTTCTGAAATACTTTCAATCTGACACCTATGAGAAGTTCAGGTGTTGCACACAAGAGGGTGAGACTTCATGGCCATGCAATCTGAGTCTCCTATTCATTCCCACTAACCATTGAAATAGCCAGTACTGTCATCATTTGCAGAACAAATGCTGCCATCCAACAGCATTTTGACTACAATTAGGATGTTGATATAATCAGGATCTCAAGAACAGTCTATTAGCATCATTTCTCAGACACCCTCAGGTCAAGGAAGGAATTTTCCCTCCCACTAGGTTCAAAGAGAAAAGCGTGGTAAGGGATGTTGCTTTCCCAGGAAACAGGAGACTGGCAATGGCTTGATACAAGGCTGTGCACCACAGTCATGGGTGCCCAGACATTTTCCTTCCCAAGCACTTGCCTGATGTATCTTGTTGACAAGAAGCACATTCATGCCAGGCTTGTGGTGTAGAAACAGCTTCTCCCATGGTCATTTTAGCAGAAAATTTTGTAGTTTTTTGCATTATTTTCCTTAGCTTTTACCATCTTTTCTACCCTGGAGTACAGTCCCACAAAAGCTTTCTGGACATTTTTCACCTCATCAGTCCCTTCATGGAGACTATGTCTACTTGGGGTATGGTGCTGTCCAGTTCCCACAGTACACAAATGCTTCGTTTCTCAGTAAGCAAAATATCTACTTTAAGCATATGCACAGTCTGGCGAAATAATATCTTATCATACACAAGAGGGCAAACCAGATGATCTAACAGTTCCTTCTGACATCATATCTACAAAATATATATGTAGTGTAATAGAAAAGTATATAATATTATTGATCTATGGCAAAATTACTATGATGTATATATATGGCCATACCTTTGAAGCAGATCAATACAGCCGACTAATGTGCAGACTATTATTATCTATTATGTGTAGATTATTAATTTTTACTGTCACTTTTCCAAAGGATTATTCTTTGCACTGAGATTATTGCTGAGCCAAGAATACAGACCTGGGATCAAAAATGTGTGGTACCAAAATATGCACATTTGACAAGATTAATGTGTTTGTTTATGACATAGATGGTAGAAGATTTATGTTCTTGACTATCCATTTCCCTGTTTTTACACCCTTAGATTTTGTAAATGATGTGATAAGTATTTTTGGGGTCATCACCCAGTGACTGTAACTTTTAGTTTAAATAAAAGGCCTGATTCTCTACAGAATACTACACAGAGTCTGGGGCTCAGCACTGAATGTTGTTGGGCCAGAGGAAAACAAGTGGAACATGTTTGTCTCTTTGCGTTTAGCCACCTTTGCACTGTGAGTGTAGAATATTTCCAGGCAGACACAGAATACTTCTTTGGCTGAAGTATGCAGAGAACTTAGAGCACCAATAATGCAATCAAAGAAAAAATACTGGGGAAAGTAATTTTCTTCAACCTTTTTTGTACTACTGAAAGAATAGCAGCAAAATGTGACTGAGATACTTCTATTAAACTGGCAGGTAAATCACTGAAAGCCAGCCTAGGAAGGTGGGAAGATGTTTAAGCACAAATAAACAACAGATATATTGCAAAACAGTTTTAAATACTATTCTGTATACGCTTTAAAAAACAAATGTTCACCTGCAAAGTCACCAAGAGTTCATTTGGGTCCCTGAAGATAGTACTCTTCCCTCTCTTTACCCTTCACTCCCACCTTGTCAACAGAGAGATGTATTATGTCCCAAAATACTACACTTGTGATAAAATACCTTTTGCTTGTTTCCTCTGTTTTCTACACATAAAAAGAGACAATAAATGATCTACTACAACTACTCACACGACGCAAAGTTAAGCACTTTCACCTTTATAAAAACAGGGTCTATGTACTGTCCAACAAGCAAGTCTAGCATGAGTTTATACACATCCCTTCATTGTAAATATGAATATTTACTGAATCAGGACCTCAATGAATGCTAGTTTTTCATATCAATAATGAATCTGTTCAAATACACTGGACTACAACAGAATCATGTCTGACTTATAACACTTTTTTGGTGGGTATTGAAAATACATGCTTCTCATTCAAACAAAGCTTCTAGAGCCCAAGGCACCCTTACCTGGTAGAACCCATGAGCCTCCTTTTACAAGAAATGAAACAGAAAAAAGTTCTGTAGTTTACAGTTGTTTTGGTACTTTAGGCCTTACAAGTCCATTTTGTGCTTCAAGTGGCAGCTGATACTTCAAACAGAGCTTTTAGGCCAATACTACATTTTAAATATAAGCTTTTTATCTTGAGAATTTTAACTGTTATTTGAAAATCACTATATTAATATCCAACTACTATTTTGTTAAGATTAAAGGTTGATTCTGCTTTAATGGTACATACCTTTAATTCTCCAATAGAAGACAGAAGACCTGCTCCATAAGCACGTAGCTGTCCTTCTTGCTTGCAAAGGCCAAATTCAATTGTAAAAAAATAGCACTGTAAAATATAGATATATTCAGATACATATAGTGTAGTTGCAAACGTGCACTTCAGCAATGACAATCAGCACCATATTCATTCGCTTGCCCCACTTCTTCAGAATTACCTGCCTTGAATATAAACTCAGAGAAAGCATATTATTACAGCCAAGTAATTTAAATGCCATGTTCTGCAGTAAGGGAGCTTTGCACAAGGATGTGGAATTCCGCTTTTTGTCTGGGCAGCCAAGCAGTTCACAGGAATGGCCAGTTAGGAACAGACAAACAACATCACTTAGGTATCAAAGGCACTGAGAGTAATCTGCAGGGATTTTGGAAATCTTCTGAAACAAATAAGATACCTTAAGATAAAGTCCTGCAAGGTAGTTGCTCTGACTATCTAGGAACCTCTGAAGATCTCAGAAATCTAGTTCAGAGCACTCAGTTTTACACTCGGGAAGATACCACTTTAAAGTCTGCAACGTATTTAAGCACTGTCTTGAATTAGAATGAATTTACTTACATGCATGTGCTTAAGAGCCTTCTCAAGTTCAGGCCTTAGTCTTCACTAGATTTTACTCTGTCATAAATGAAGGATATGGCATTTGGCTTCTTAAATTACAGAAAGAAAATTATAGTCATTCAAATGAGTTCACTTGACCAATCCATTACAGTTGTTCTTTAGGCGAACATTCAATCAGGTAACATATCTGAGCTATAAAACTGATGAGAAGCTGTGAAAGAGATGTGCTAAGTCAGCGTAACAGTATGCTATCTAACTTTGCTGTACTCACCCAACAACGTTAAATGTTAGGAAGACTTTAAGAAGCACAGATAACCCACTGTCCACTAAGCACAGAAGATGACAGCCTCTTCTGCTCCTACATTACTGAGTTTTAGTCTGGTTTTGTATGACACATCAAGATTGATTTTAGATATTAGATCAAACAGTTATTTCTACATATGAAGGTTTTAGGAAGTTGATTTCTAACATATATGAAAATATTGCACATACATATATATACCCCTATATATATGTGTGTGCATGTGTTTATTACATTATCTGACAATTTCAGGTTTTGTGTAAAGAGACGTAACTCCACTGAACCTTGCAGATTTACACGTCTTTGTAGGAAATGTGAATTTAGGATAAGAAACAACCTTGTACTTTGGACTAAACCTTAAATTTTTCAAATAAATAACTTAAGAATGGATCCTAACACAATTATTTTTTTCCAGTCAATTCCTCCTTAATACCCCACTCTTCCAGGATGTGTATGGCACTAAATGTAAAAGAGTAGAAATTAACAGTTCTTTTAAGTTCAACAAAAGTTTAGAAATTCAGAAACTCAAAACTCAAAAGTTTCTGTAAAGCTAATGATTCATGCAGCAGGGCACTATGCAGAAGGGTGTAATAAAAGAATAAAAACATGAGCCCTATGTCTGATCCAAACCTGCTAAGTCAGCTGAGAAAAAGGAACAGTTGCAGAAACTTCTAATGTCTCAGATTCCATTAGAGAAGTCAAAGGCACCGATACCCACGAGGTAAGGTGAAAACACATCATCATCAAACAAAACAAACAAACAAAAAACAAATTTCTACCTCTGACTTTGCTATTGACTCAGTTAAATCAAGCTGGCATTAAATTTTTCAGTACATGCAATGAGCTGATGTCACCACTAAGAAGGCCAAGACAACTGGTTTCCAAAAATGTTGTCTCAGGGACAAACAGCCAGGTACCACTGTAGGAGCAATGAGTGAAGCTGAGGGACCTACCACAAAGAGCACAAACATCACTTCTCTGCCTAAGTATTTTGCCAGAAAAACCTTCAGGAGGCCACAGTCCTGGTTCTGTATATCCTGACACTCTCAGCAATGAACTACTAAGCTTTACATTTAAATCCCACTAACATCTTTGAATCTGTCCCCTCCTCCTCAGCTCCTTAAAGGAACCCATCAGGTAGTAGTCCTTATGCTATAAGAACATGAACATTCTGACAGATACATGGCAGGTTTTCACTTCTGATAAAACACAGTGATTATGCTCATTTTCATTCTTAAAAGCAACAGCAGCTAAAAAGAGGGAATCTAGTGTTTATCTGTTACAGATCTCTAAGAACAGCCAGGACTTTGGCCCCATATGTGGGACACCTTTACTGTCGACCTTTCTCAGGCTAAGAAAGACCAAAACTAAGTCATGCTGCTCCCAGGAGAATGCCCAATGCCCATTTAGCAATCTATAGGACCAGCAGAGGGAGGGAAAAGAAACATTCTCCATTCCCCTGAGGATATGCACTCGAGGGAATGGAAGCGGCAAAAGGCAGAGACCTAACACGGGAACAGGAAAGAGCAAACCCTGCTGTCCAGGGTGAACAGGTATCCTGTTTGCAAGACAGGGAGACCTCAATTCCACTTTCTCCTTGATGGATAGACAGCACAACAAGAGGGAACTTCTTTAGTTCAAAAATTATTATAATTGTTACTATTATAAAAGGGAGTTATATTTACGAGCCAACACTTGCTGATGACAGCCAATCTTTAGTATTTATAAGACTCATACTCTCAGTATAACTAACTCAAATTAAACACATACAAAATGGCAATATGTCTGCCTACTACTAACTTGTGGCATGCAACTACGGCATTAAGAAAAG
The DNA here is from genome assembly GCA_013396655.1 of Campylorhamphus procurvoides. NCBI lineage: Eukaryota > Metazoa > Chordata > Aves > Passeriformes > Dendrocolaptidae > Campylorhamphus > Campylorhamphus procurvoides. The sequence goes on along the minus strand of WBMV01000668.1, from coordinate 132,703 downwards.
CCCTTCAAATGAAAAGCTGGGTTTTTTAATAAATTTCCCATATGGAACAACTACAATTTTGTATTTAAGAGAGTCCTGCTTTGCCAAGAAAGTGCGATAGCTCACCCAATGCTGCCATCTTCAGATCGTTAGTCAGTGATACAGGTTCCACCCCCACCTTCCCACTCAGACATGCAGAGGTGGCTCAGTGCATTAACAGAGTCTGCAGGCTTTAGTAAGCCACGCTCTCAAGTCTACAGACATCGAGACACACTGATAAGGAGGTTAAATATTAACTATACAGAGACACTTTTTACAGACCAGACACAGAGATCCCCATTAAATGACTCTCTGTATGGTAAACTACAATTGTGGTACAGGACAACTGCACTGGAGTGGGAATGACTGTACATAGGAACGGCTGTTGAGATGAATACACTTTTTAAAGCTTCACCTGAAGACAACAGCTACATGTAACAACAATTATTACATTGTTGTTACATGTAGGCTGGTGAATGCAAGCACAAAAGGGGGCATCCAGGCTCTCCTGCTCTGATTTCAAATCTTGGACCTGCCTCTGGCATACTCCCTAGACTGCAGCCCCAGACATTTTGCTCCTCAACAAACTAGAGCAATATCCTGTCATCTGCCTTGATGTTCAGTTCTACCCTGAAGTAGGCTGTTGAAGTAGGAAAGGTGGCTTTCCATGTTCTATAAATTCTGCAGTTTTTGAAGAGGCTTACACTAAAATGCTGTTCCATTAGTCAAATCAGCAAAATGAGATGGAGAATCAAATTGCCAAACGAAAGACTAGAAATAATTTTTATGCCAAGTGACACCAATGTAATGATCAAGACTGTGCCGGGAGCACAAGACAGTGTTCAATATTATTTTCATTTATTACTCTTATTTATCAAAAATATATGAAAGACACTTTACCATCGTGCTCATGAAACACTGTATACATGGGTTCCAAAATTGTTAATCAGATGCACCAGAAAATCCTATTAAGGGCTAAAAAATACTAATATAGCATGTTTCTTCCTTCAGAGTTCTTGAAACAAAAGTCACTGGCAACCAAAGCAGTACATCAGGAAAATACCACTGTATGGCTTTAGACATACACTATCCTCCAGATGTCTGCAATTTGCCTGTGTCAGAGACAAGATATTGGGGTAGCTGGTCTGGCCAAGTATATGTGCAATTTTATGAGTCAGATCAGTTGTCCTGCTATTGCCAGGAAAGTACAGAGAAGATCAAGCCCTGGCAAACTCCAAAGCAGGTCTCCAGGGATAACACAATGTCTGCTCTTCACGATCAGGTACTGCCCTGCATTATAAACTGGACTAGCAAAAGAAAATAGAAAAAAATCAGTGACAGCTATGACAGTTAGCAGAAAAAATCGTTATTCAAGGGTGTTTAGAAATTTTCAAAGGCAGGAAAAAAGGTCTGATAAGCGCAAGTCTCCTCATCTGTCTGGTTTCTAAGGCTTTGAAAATCACTTCTCACATCATTTTGCATTTGAGAATCTTCCTCCTGGGACCTGTACAAAGAGCTTGTGCATGGTGTTGGATCTAGTGTCACAGAGTCAGAAGTTCAAAATCTGACTTGTCCATAAAAAGGTCTTTTGAGCCATTCCACTTTGCTTGATTTTGTTATGGTATAGCTTTTAGAGCCTGATACTTACGTTCACTTGGCAATTTTCAGCATGATGTATAGCACAAGATTTTATGTGTTTTCTAAAAATACCTTGTAAAAATGTTGTCAGGATGAGTCCTGAGAACACCAACCATGTCAAGAGCTGATTCGCTCACTGTCACAAGGGGGGAAGAACGAGAGATTGAGTAATTGCATGACAGTGACCCTGGCACATGGGCAGCAAGACTCACCACTACAGGAACTGCCAATGGCATGGGGCTACAACCCCAAATTGACATGTAGTAGCACAACCACATTATAAGTATATAGAATCAGTTTTCTTGAAGACAATACAACTACCAATGTATATAAGTACTTGTAAGACCAGTGTCAAATAACTATCCTTAAGAAAACATCTTTACATTGTTTCTACTGGATTTCGGATTTCAAAGGATATTTAAATAGATCACTCAATTCAAATGCATGTGATATGTCCACAATATGTAAAGATTAATTTCTTTTTTTTAGGAGTCCTTTGGTATTTTAGCTCTAACAATATTCACATGGATATTAAATCTCTCATATAGTTGCAATTATCTCATAAGTAAATAGCGATATGTGACTGAAAGACTGCTAGAAATTAATGAAATAAAGGTGTTTTTCCCCGCTGTAAAAGTTGCTCAAATTGCAAGCAAATGTGGACTTTGAAATACCCGTGACACTCATTTGTGCTTGTTTCCTTTATTCAGAGCTGGTGCAAATAACTTTTTGAATAGTTGCTTATTTTTCAATCTCAAAAACATCAATAGTCTCCAAAAAAAAAAAGCAGCTGGCATTTCACATTTGACTGAATCATTCAAAATTCACAGTCTGTTGAGTAGCATCAGGAATGCTCCACTACAAGAAATAGATAGATGTAACACAGGTAACCCAGGCAACTAGCCAATACAGCCCAGTGTTAGAGTCCAGACATCAAGCAATACCGGCTATTTGACAGCTATTCATGCGGGAACGTTATTGAGTAGAAATGCAGGGAGACTTTTGAACAACAAATAAATCTCATGATGAGCTTGTGAATAGATCAAAAGCAGAAAAGAAGGAAAATTCAATAGCTAAGTCTCATTATAGATGATTCACCTACCTCCAACAAAGGCAGTGACCCTATTCACAGCCAACAGCATTTCTAAATAAGAAAACAAAGTTTAATTTTTAAGAGTTACCTTCTTAAAGTATTTTGTTTAGTCTGCCACGTTGAAATGCATTTGGGCTCAGCAAAATGAGGTTTCCTTTGGGGATTTCAAAGTGAATATATTTAACAATATTGTCCTTTTTCCCTCATCTGACTGCTTTGCATGCAGACCTTTCACTAAGGGTGAATGCTTGGAAAAATCTCTTTATAAACAGAAGTTTGAGTAGATGTGGTGCTGCTCATTAGAGCACTGGGATACAGATACACACCAGCCTTCAAAATTCTGTTGACAGCCACAGCACACAGTATCACTACATGTAAATTCCTCTAATGCAGAGGCTTGACATACTCAGAAAAAGCACGGCCTACAGCGAGTACAACATCATTTGTCTTTCTCTAAAACGACCAACTTCCACTCCCCAGCAAGCATGCTAAGAAGAAGACTCAGAAGAGGAGGCATAAAGTTGCAGCTCTCCATGAAATACCAAGAAAACATCTTCAGACTGGGGAGTAAGAGTTCATCCTTTTGAACATGCTGCAATGCCATAAGGAAACTGCATAAGGGGAAAACTGGCACAGGATTCTCTTCCACTTTTCCTGGGAGAAGCTTTTGACAGACAGATTATCAAGAAGCAAAGGTGCAGCAACTCATCACAGTACAGGCAATCCTCACTTTATAAGCAGGGACTTTACTGAATCACTGCCCTACGCCAGTGCACTGTCAGAACTGATAACTGCGAGGCCTCTTTAGTGAGTACCTCTGGCCAGCCCAGGGACAGATCCCCAGTGACCTCCTTAACAGCGATTCCCCCGGGGAAGGCACCAGGCTCATGTGGTGCTTCTCATGATGCCAGTCCCTGGAGCAGGCTGCATCCCCGCTAATTGCCAGGCCAATTTCTGTGTATGACTGTTGCACTGCAGAGAGTGATGCAGCAGAGCCACTGAACCTCCCACCACATTTTAACTGAGGAGGGCTATGAGGTTTTTGTGTACACAATCAGCTGCAGAAGCCCTAATGCACCAACTAATGAGGGAAAGTCACATCTTCAGAAAGGGGAGCAGCCTCCTGGAGCCAAAAGGATCTCAGAACCTTTGCAAGTCCTGAAACTTGGAGGGGTCAAAAACACACTGAAGAGACAGAGACAACTGGCCAGAGAAGTTTTAAAATTCTTATTTCAAGGAAAAAAATGCATTATTTCATCACAGTCATGTCAATTTCAAATTTATTTTTGAAGACCAAAAAAGGTTAGGACTTCATTCCAAATTTACCAGCATTCACATTTATTTTCTAAATATTTTAAAAAGAAAATTAAGTTCTCCCATCTATTTACTGAAAAGTGATTTAATAGCTAAGACTTGTTTTCAAACATCACAGTTTCTAACAGCAACACTGCATTTAAACTCAATGTTCTTTTAATCACATAAATGCCAAGGGACTCCTAAAAGCTTTTGTGACTCTTAATGCATTAACTCAACCTGCTTTGCAAAAAAGAAGCAAAAAAAGATAGTAGGCATAAGCACAAAAGTATAAGTTCTATTCATGTCAAGCTGACAGACAGATCAAAGAAGAAAAGTAGCTCTGGGAATTTTAAATATCTATTAATTTTGCTACTAAAAATATATCCCAATTGAAGATGTTTTTCACAGCCCCAAACAAAATCCTTTTCAAGTGCAGCTGAGCACCTCCTTGCAGCACTCTGATTTTCTGCAGTGAGGGCATGTAAAATGAATCTATCATAACCACAAAACAGTCAACTGCGTCACCACTGAGTTACTTGCCAGCAGTATGTAAACTCAAAGCGAATCACATGAACATGTACTCAGCAAGGTGAAAAAAGTTATACTGAGCGAGTACCTGTGAGCAGAGAGATTACAGTTCTTCTCCATACCAAAGTCAAAGGAATTTCCAGTAGCTGCAGTCAAGGAGTAACTTACTAAATGTGACAATCATTCTGAAATGGTGGTCAGGCTCTCACCAATATGCAAGAATTCTGTGCTTGTGTAGGTCCCAAATTCATTGCAGATATATCGTATGGATCTGTACATAAGCCAACATGCTTATTCAAAGCTGAAAAATAATCCTATAAAGGTGTTTACTTTATAGAAATGTGAAATGCCTTGTTAAACTATAATTTTAGACACTTTTATGTAGTCAAACTATGTAATTTTTACAATTACAGCCTACTGATTCAAGGGAGGGAAGAAAAATCTTTAGGGGAAAAAAAGAGAGCAATATGGTTTATGGGGGGAAAAAAATTATGCTCTGTGAGTACCCACCCTTTCCAATATGTCCTGAAAAAGCTCTGAGCTCAAACTGCATTATCTAGCACTATTAGTAGATGCCATTGCTATGAATGCTGTAGCGATGACCTACAGAAAGTTTTCTATGAGGTACGGAACACATGAAACTTACAGCCTACAAATGAAATGAGGTTACCCAGTCTAAACTAATGCTTTGCCTGATGCAAAAGCAAACTAACAAACAGAATGGAGTAGTGGGAGTGTTCAAAGTGTGCCTGAAAGGGTGCCTGAAAGGGTGCCATCATGTTGACGTTCTGTTGACCTTGACAATTTCAGCCACAGCTGGGAATCAAACCAAAACAACCAAAATTAACAGTCACAGGGCCATTCTCCATAACCTTTTCTGTGGCTTCAACAGTGCTCTCAGGCTTAGAGTATTTGCTTTAACTTCCCAAAATTGTCAACAAATAAAACAAAAACCTTTATACAGTAACTTCAGAAGGGTCGCCATCTCTCAGAAGTAGCTAACAGAATTTGTTGCATGCTGTATTACATGAGTTAGGACAAAGAAAGAGATACAAGTGCAAAATCATGTGTCCTCCAGAGTCAATTCTTTCTCTGACGAAACCCATATTCCTAAATAACTGGTTTTGGCAAGTAAATGATAAACATTAATTTTACAGCAACAAATTCCACTTTTGTTTGCATGTGTACAGCTCTATTAGCTTTTAGGAAATGGTACACATAAAAATGAGGTTAGCATTTAGCCCACGGACCTAAACTCATTGAAAGCAAAGCATCCCCTTCTGCAGCATCAGTGTTGGACCTATAAATATATAACTAAGTTATGCTTTAAAAATTATTATGGTATATCACCCAAAAATATCTCAATTAAAAATTTATGGGACCATATTCCATCCAGTATTTTGATGCCATTTGGTAGAAAGACGACCACACGCATAAGAACCATTTCCAAAGTTGTAGCATTAAGTAATTAAGCCCTAGGCATAGTTCGCTCTTTATGGACACCAGCCACATTTTGTCTTACTTCCATACTTTAATCTGTGCATACAAAGAAAACACCCAAGACTGTGCTGGATGAAAGAATTAGACCGAACAAATGAGGTAAGTCCAGTCCTTGAACCAATATATAAACAATTCAGGTTAGTACATGGTTGTGAAGACTAAGCTAGGATCTTTTCAGCTCTGTACAAATACATATTTTAAGATTCTTTTCATAAGACAGTATTTGGGTTATGCATAGTAGCCACATGTATGAATGTCCCTTTTGGAAGCAAAATTATTTACTGAAACATTCCAGACAACAAAAACAATAGTGCATGGTTTGAGGACTTTAGTGAGACCACATATGGAGTACTGTGTCCAGCGCTGTGTTCCTCAGTACAAGAGAGACACAGAGCTCCTGGAGAGGGTCCAGTGAAAGGCTATGAAGACAATTAAGGAACTTGAGCATCTCTCTAGGGAGACAGACTGAGAGCTGGCTTTTTTCAGCCTCTACAAGACACAACTGAGAAGGGCCCTTATCAATGTCTTTAAGTATCTAAAGCAAGCATGTTAAGAGAGGATGGAGCCAGGCTCTTCTTGGCAGTGTCAAGCAATAGGATAAGAGTCAACAGGCAGAAAACAACAGCAGGAAGTTCTATCTGAATATGGGAAATAACTTCTTTACTGTGTGGGTGACCATGCACTGTAACAGACTGCCCAGACAGGTTGTGGAGTCTCCCTCACCAGAGATAGTCCAGAACCGCCTGGACACAGTCCTGTGAGATGTGCTCTGGGATGACCTGGCTTGAGCAGGGAGGTTGGACCAGATGACCCACTGTGGGCCCTTCCACCCTTACCCATTCTGCAATTCTTAGACTACTACTGGTTTGGTTTCTGACTGAATGCAAAAAAGGCTCCTGGCTTTCTTCTCCTGATGGGGTCACCGATCCCTGAAGGGAGGGTTGGGTGTGCAGGGTGGCAGCCATGGTTGCACCACACAGTGCAGCAGTACACACAGACCCCTGAGCAAGGAGAACCTGGAGCTGGCCCACCCCAACACCACTGTAGATCTCAGTCAGGAAACTGGGCACCTGCATACAGGGAGCTGCTCCCCAGAGAACCTTACCTGCAGTCACCAAAGCTAATTTTGCACAGAATTCCTCAGGTGCTCTGGCTCCATGGAAAGCATGGCTATAGCCAATCCCTCCACCTGTACACTCACAGCACACACATTCCCTCAGTCCCAAGCAAGACCTAGAAACAACTGAAATGCTGAACTCCTTTACTTTCCCATATCCCTGTGTGCTGCTGCCAGAGGATGTCCATGTCTTGTACAAATGACTCAAATAACATGTCAGTAGAATGATACCTACACCAAGTTCAGGATTCTCTCTTTCCTTCTACAAACTGGTGAAAGCACACGGGCAGTCAGCAACTGCAGTAGCAATATATTCCTTTCCTCTACTGCTTTTCCACCCCATTATTTAAACCTTTATTCTGGAACTTAGGAGTGCTTTGTTTGTAGTTGTTACCCAAAATGTTTGTCCTACTCTTGCTCACTGGCAGCTTTCGCTGGGTACTTTCTTTTGTCCCAGTTACATACATTCTATAAAAGACACTTTATGCCTTTTTGCTAATACATTATCTACTCTAGGTCAAAAGTGAAAACAAATATGCAAAAAACCCTATCAAAATTCATAGACTCCTTTCACCTATTCCTCAACCTATCTCAAATGGATCCAACACCGAATCAGCAGATGTTTGCCACTTGCATGCACTCCTAAATTCCACGTTTTTTTCTGAAGATATTTTTCAGGCTCACTTTCATTACTGTTGCAGCAGAGCAAAAATTCAGAGCGTGAGCTACTGAACTACCAGCAAAGATTACTATTGCAGAATCTGCAATTTCTTAATGAAAATGAAGTTGCTTCTGAAAATAAACAAACGTAATTAGCAAGCCACTGCTGTGTGAAATTTGCACCACTCTCTTGTTAACCTATATGTCAAAATGTATTAGTTGTGTGCATGCAAATTTGCATTTGCAGTTCAGTAACCTCAGAGATTATGATCTAACCACTTCTGGAAACAAAATGCTACAAGAAATAAAAGCAAATCCAATGTCTCACTGCAATTTGTTATTTTAATAGAGCCTTTAATGTTTCTAAGTGCTTAGGGCTTGATCTTCATAAATCACATCCTGTCTAAAAGGAGCTTTATTATTTTTACAGTAAAATTTCTAATTTCTTCCTGCTCCCAATTAAGTCAAATTAGTTTTCTCTTGCATCTAGCTCACTCATTATAGGGCTGGGTCCAAGCACTCCAACCTACAAGCACATTATAGAACAGCATTATTTCTAGTTACTTGTGAGCACAACATTTTGTCTCTTAGAGCAACCCAAGATCCTTTCAAGAAGCAGGTTACTGACCTGACCAACTGGGCACTCTCATAGCAACAGGTGATCTCTCCACCTTTTTAAAGAGATAGTCCAAAGTAAAAGAGGTTGTAGCAAGGTGGGGGTTGGTCTCTTCTCCCAGGCAACAAGCAGTAGAACAAAAGGGCACAGTCTTAAGATGCACTGGGGGAGGTTTAGGTTAGACATTAGAAAGAAGTTCTTTACAGAAAGAGTGATAGAGCGTAGGAATGGGCTGCCCAGGGAGCTCATAGAGTCACAGTCTCTGGAGGTATTTAAGAAGACTGGACCTGTCAGTCAGTGCCATGGTCTAGTAGGCAGGGTGATATTAGGTCAAAGTTTGGACTCAATGAACTCAGAGGTCTTTTCCAACCTAGTTGCCTCTATGATTCTATTCTATGCTTCTTTTCCAGATTAATACATCCTGCATTGACCTACCTTTTGTACCTTCTGCTGATGAGAAACTGGAGGGACTCGTATCCTTGAACAGTGATGCAAGATGGATCCACTGAATCCTACTTCCCTCCTGCATGCAGCCTATTTCTCCCACCCCTAAGCAGCAAACTGTATCAGCTCTACAACATTAGGTTCATTCTTCTGACCACACCAAAGGCTCCCACTTCTATAGCAGGCACATCCCAAACTGCCTTAACTCCACAGTGCTACTCTTTACCAAACTCAGATTTACTCTCGTTTACCCTGCTCCAGTCACCAGACTGGTAACTGAGTTATCCTCCTTCTTTTCCAATTCTAGCTGAAAAGGTGGAAAGGAATAACATCCTAAATAGCATGAGGAATAACTAAACAAATTATTGGTTTTCAGTCCAGCAAAGGAGAGGACTAAGCAAGAAAATGTGTTCTGTAGAGTCATGATGGCATACAGAAAGCCATCATGGATCATCCTCTCTCAAATAATAAAAACCTAGTAAGAATCAGGTTAAAAACAGCAAAAGGAGATAGTTCACTAGAAAGTGAGTGGTTGAGCCATAGAGCTCAGTGCCAAAGTTATTGCAGGTACTAAAAATTTACGTGTCTTCAAACATAAACAGCTGTTTCCAGACAGAAATCCTTTCAGGATAACTAAATACATAGGAATCACATTTGGCTTAGGAAATCCCCAAGTTTCTGAGTGGTCAGAAGCCTGGAAAACCTTTGAAAATAATCAGAGATTATCATCCTGTTTTTACATCTCCCCTATGTAATTATTTATGGTTTGGGCACAAGGCACCAGCTATGGGCTTGACCAGCACAGCCATTCTTGCAGATCCAAACATGGAAACACTCTCCAAGCCCAGAACAAAGGCCTCGGCAGACTACCACAATTCCTGCACAAAACATTGCACATTTGCTCCCATTCCAGCAACAGAACTCTACAAATTCTCCTTGTAGAAACGTCTGTGGAGTGCTAGTTTATTTTTATGTAATACACAGCCACTTGGTTTTGAGCTACAAAGCTGGTTAGATATCTCTGCTAAATTTTTTTTCTTGTGCCACAAATCTCTGATATGATGACTCTGAAAATGAACTGCAGAACACTGCAGTATTCTAAAATATTAAATATTGATGCCTGAAATCTACAAATTTGTTTTTTCCCCCTTTAGTCCTGTTCTGTGATATATGTACTACCTTTTCTGCCCACCTATTTGATTATGCATAGTGTAGGAAGAATTTCATCACAGTGTTTCAGCTACTTTATCAAAAATTATCTCTCAAAGAAACCCTTAAATATGGAGACTGTTACTTTTTATTAATTCCATTATAACGTTTTGCAGAGCAAACCCACAAATTTCAGACTGTTTTTAGAGCAGCAATCGGTGAGCCCAGCAACACCTCACCAATCAAAAATAACTAATCTATTAGTAAGTTATCCTTCTCTCCTGATTCAAACATATCTGTGTGACTTTGTAATAGTTAAGAAAGCCACAAAGTTTCATCAGGTTCCTCTTATGCTGCTTCTAGAAGTTTTGGATTTTGCACTTGGGCAATTTCCAAATACATCTGCTTATGGGCAGTTTTGCTTGGTCAAAGTCAGGAACAGAAACACAGCCCAGGCCATCTCCACTGACAAGCAATATGGATCACAGTATTTTGAGTCTCATGCTATGTAGCAGGACAATGTTTCGCTACAGTGATCCATCATACCTGATTGCAGCTTTATAGTCCAAGCTTTTCCCATGGGAATTCATTCATCTTCCCCAAGTGACACACAGCCCAAACCAGAGTAAATTCGTATGTCTCCTGTAAGCCCATCAAAATTTACTCTAGTGGTTTTTAAGTCATATTCACTACCAGCTCTTCATGGGGCAGTTCCTTTCCTCACTAACTACAGCTGTATCTGAAAGTAACTCTTTTGCAAGAAACTCCATTATGTCACCACTGGACTTAAGGGACTCGGTGTGCTCACTCTCGGCATCAGTCACACATACATGGCATGCAACTGGGATATAGAAAAAAAACTAAGCAGAGATTTGAATGTTAAACTTCAGCACACTCAGTGACTGCTGTAGCTCTTGAGCTATAACACCAGGTTTCAGTTGGCCTGTACATAAGTATTTTTATACGCCAGAATAGCTGCAGCACGGGAGATGATCACACACCTATGACGGAGCTTAGCTCCATATGTATGTTTCCAATTTCACAACTACAAATGGGAAACACAAGTAGTCTTGACTTTTCAGACATACAGTGGGAATGTTCAAAATCTCACATACTTTCAGTTTTCTTCTCAGCTTCATTTACTCATCCCTGGAAGAGGACAGTAATCCAGTTCAGAATCCGTACTTATGGCCCAGCACTACCAAACAGCCCTCTGGGAGATCTGATCAGTTGTTTGTGAAAATGAGACTGCAACAGTCAATTTTGTCTAGTGAGATCACAAATGCTGTATCTTCTCAAAGGTACCAAATGCTGCTCAGTCTTTAACCACAATGCTTCTGTTTCTTTAATTCTGGTTATCCCCTCAACAAGCACAATGGAGAATTGTCCTGAATTATGTGCCAGTTTTTCAGCATGGGAAAAGGACTAGAATAAAGCCAACAAGACCAAGTCATATAGATTCTGAGGGAAGACAGGCAAGTAAACTCACAGAAATTAGCATCACCCAGAGAGGCAGTTCTGAATGTTGTTTTCATCCCACTATATAATTTTAAAACATGTGTTTTGTGATACATACACAGATAAGTCAGCTTTAGATGAACCATTGGCCTCAGTCACCATCCAGACAAGATAAAACATTTAGATCCATAAAAAGCCTGAAATGCATTTACAAGATTTCATCACACACAATTCCTTCAAGTTCCGAAGCAATTGTTGTGGTTTTCCATATAACGGTCAGGAAGAACAAGACAAATTTCCTGACTTCTACTGTTCCATGCTGTTAAAATACAAGAACAAATATTAAAAAGAAAGATGAAAAAGTGACAATTTTACAGTTCTAAAGAACAGAATGTTTAAATGTAACAGTGAAAAATGACTGGGAAAAAACTTAGTGCAGCTAATTAGGCCCTAATGACCAAACTCTTGGGTGGGAAGATTTGGTGATAAACTGCACACAAAGACATTCTGCTAACCTCTTTTCTGAAACATCACCAGTTAATGTGCTCCACCAAATTTTACCTACACAAACACATCCTATACATACTGCATCTCAAAGGGGCAACCTGAGCTATGCTGAAACGACTTAGCAGGAGTCCAGTGTCATTTCTGCCATTAGCAAGAGGGGTGGGTTCCTGCTTATCAACTTGCAGCTTTACAAAGACAGCAGCTCTCTGGTTCCCCAGTCCAGAAATTACAAGGTAGGACTGAAATGTAAACCAAGATACATTTTTTGTACAATTTTCCTGACAAAACCTTATGTTATGTGCTGTTAAATGTGTTGTAAATTATATACTATATAAATTAGTTGAAACACCTCATGTCAAGTCCTCTCTACAGCTTATGGTTTGATAGGTAAGCAGAAAAGACAGCCTTTTTTATTTTTGTACTATGTGAAAATAGAAAGACCAGACATGCTTGAAAAATCAGCTCAAAAGTGGTTTTAGAAAATCAAACAGAACAGCACAAGACATGAGTAATGATGATGGCAACAATTATCACCCAGACATGCATGGCCAATCTTGTATTCCTCAAACAGTAACTGCATTATACCACATTACAAGCAAAAAAAGTGGATTGTGCAAAGATTATGTTATGTTTCAGTAACATATCTCTCCGTCACCTTTTTTTGTGTGTGTTTTTCCTCTTTCCCTCCTAAAACATTGTAAAGGAAATGGAATCTCTCAATAAACCACTACAAAGGCAGTCTTTGGGCTCTTTCGATATTCCACTCTCATGACAAAGCAAAAGCAACTCCTTTCTCCTTTCCCTCATCTGACTACCAGACTCCAAGAACACAACGGGAACTTGCACACTTTCTTTTCAGCCCTCATCCCTTGCAGCCATCCTTCTCCCTCCAGCTGGCCAGCACCAAGGCCTCTGCAATGCCCTCAGTGGGGCTGCACAGATGTGACTAATTGCAATTTAGCAAACACTTCTAGTCTGCCCAAGCACCAGGCTCCAGCTTGCTCTACATCCAATGTGTCAGCCCTGCAGGGACAAAAACATCAGACTTCTCCTTTGCAGCCCAGAACTGATGGGGACAAAGAGCAGATCTATCAAAGCTGATACTCGATGTCTTTTTGAGACCAGAATGGAACAAAAGATTACAAAATCACCTGTAATAATTCTTCTCTTTCTGATCTGAATTCCTAAGAGGTGTTTTCCTCTGCCTAAAGCCATTGTCCTCCCTGTAATGGCTCAGCTGTTAATGTCACTATCTTTTGAAACAGGTCACGCTAATGGCAAGCTTGCTTTGGGCATATTGATTCAAGATCATTAATATGCATGCTCTCTCTCATTCATTTGTTTCTCTATTTACTTTGAAGTCCCTTCGTTGGAGCCTGCACTGGCATTTCTCAGCTTGCTACATCTCTGCTTTTTATCTAGAAAGGAAACAGGACCAAATGTTGCTAAAGCTAGTTAATGGCACCTCAGGTGACATTTGGTGCCCAGCTGAATGAATTTCTTGGCCTACTCACCCTCACCACTGGGAGATATTCTTTCTACTTGCTCTCAAGCTGGCTGTTTACATTGCACATTTTAGGGCAAGCAACATCTCTCTATTTGTCAAACACCTGTCCCAGGGGAGTACAGCCCCTCATTGTGCTTCTGTAGAAAATAACACCACCTGGGTTACCTTAAGTCTCTTTCTAAATGTCTCTTCCACCTGAAAGAGCTATTTCCAGCAAGGGAGGAGAAATCAACTTTGACTCAGATATCAAATTCTCAGTGTGATAAGGGAAAGTGATTCAGCTGTCTTATTTTTGGCTTTGTGATTCAGGAGCAGCTCATTGTTCAGATGACACAGTCAGTCATAACTGGAAACTTCTGTGAGGGGGAAGAGTAGAAGAATTTATATAATATTAAGAGGTCACTTTATATTAATATCTCTACCCAAACAGATCAGTGCCAACTTTGTCCTCTGCAACAGGCCCACGCCATCCCAGGTTATTTGGGGGTAAAATATTTGGACATAACATTTTCCTCAAAGTACCTACAGAGACAGCCAGTTACGTAGTTTCTCTTGAGACTGCATGTCCTGTCAAGGTAGGTCTGCTTCCTACCAAGTCCCTTCCTAGCAATCATGGAAATAGCCACACAATTTTCATGATTTCTCCACACAAACATTTTCTTCTCCATAGCCATCTATTAGTAAAACAAGGAACACACCATGAAGTATGTGAGAGGAGCTGGTTAAGAGCAACACATCTAGCCTGTCTAATTAAAGAGTGAAGCCAGTTTGATTAACTAAATTTAGTGGTCTCTTCTGGAGGGTTGCAGGATTCAAATGAAACAAATGGGTACAAACACCTTTCCTGGTAGATGGGACTCGAAGCCTCTGCTAAGCCAGTGCATCAAAACTTCTACAGTTTAATTGCACCTAATTTGAATCCACATTCAATACTGTTATTTCCAGCCCTTTAAATCCCCACCATGCTTCTTGTGGAGAAAAGCAGTAGTATGCTGGCTAAGTTTTAAAGTAAACAATTCTTCTGCTTGATCTCACAGAATTTTTCAGGAGATAAAATATTTACATATGGAGGTGTTTTTTAATCCAGTACAGTTCATGAAATTATTTGCAGCATTAGTTTTAACACAATCCACAAAAGGAAGCTTACACTACATTAACACAACCAAAAAGAGCGAGTGGTATAGAGCAGGGGTCACTAACCTAACATGATGCAAAGGGCTGCATATGAGTTACTGCAATATGGCAATAGAGCAGGGCTGACAGGTAATCAGGAGCTAAGAGTCCTGACAACTTGACAAGACCCCTCACAGAAGAGCCAAAAAGACTGCAGTTGCAGTAGCATCTAACTGCTTTAGCCCACAGTCTCTTCCAGTTCACACTATCTACTGGTTTGTGCCTCACTTGATCCAATATAGAATCCATCTCCTAGCTGCTGTCTGAGGCACTTGATCTTGGTCTAGATCTACTGCTACACAGCCCTGGCTTAGTGACTACACATAGGAGCAGTAGCAAGGGTGCAGTGTGATCTCAAAATTCATCACACACTGCAACAGAATGAACAGCTGCAAAAAAAAACAGTGAATACAGAAATACCAGTGCTATGAGCTAAAGTGGCCACCTGTGGAGGAACTAACAGTATAGAGATGAGAGCATGCACCAAAATGTTTTAGGTTAGGTTTTTTTCCCAAGATTACCTTCCTTATTTGTTTCCAGCACCTTAAAGTAGACAAAATCCACCTCGGCTAGCCCTGAAAATTGGTGGTTATTGTAAAACTGACCACCTAGTGTGATCAGCTTTGGCCTTATTAAAAACAATGCGAAAAACACCTAAAGATTTGTGATTGTCACATCACAGTCACCTGGAACCTGAAAATGTAGTCAGCTCTAATAAGACAAGGTACATCATTTCATCAGCCAATGAGGAGGACAGATGAGAGAGTATGCCACAAGAAGATTTTGACTCACAGTGGCTAATTTCTGAACATCTTCATCGGATGCTCCCAGCGAAGCAAGTCCTATCTCTTGTGAAAACTGTGCAAACTTGGGATCAGCAAGTAGAGGCACATGTCCCAAGAGTTCATGGCATGTATCCCTAAGGGAATGGAAATTAAAAGAGTCATTACAGAATTTAACACCATAATAATTCCATAATTAATTTAACATAAACCATTTTACATGGGTCTCATCCCTCCTTTAAGTCTTACAATGAAACATTGTTTTTACAGTGTAGTAGTTCTTCCCTGTGAAGGGTTTTCTGCATGTATGTAGAAACATACACATTTACTTCTGTTAAACAGGTTATATGTCATTTAACCCCAGCTGTTCTGTGATTTTCTTATAATTTCCAGGTCGAGTGGGAGAGCCTGACCACTACTGTCATCCAGGCTTAGTGACATGAAGACTGAACTGCTCAAAGGAAAGCCAGGGTCTCACAAGTACAGTTTTTAGCATTTCTCTCCACATGAATCAAGTTCAAAATCCCGTATATTCCCTCTTCCTCTTCTCCATTCCCTTTTCTGTACCTGGGTAGATCTCCACACCAAACCTTTTGCCATTTGGCCCTACAAATTTGGGGCAACATTTAGAGGTTTCTGTGTGCTTAAGTCCTCATTTAGTCATGAGATCCTACTGCAGTTACTGGGTACTTTCATTATGCAGCTCACTTCTCAGCAAGTGGATTTCAGGAAAAGCAGAGAACCCAAATCATTTCAGAAATGAAATGTTCACATCTGTAAGTGCATTATTAGTAATGACAAAGTGCAGACATAAGTGTACAAAAAACTGCTAACGAAAGTGCTCATGCATCATCTGCAAAAGCTCTCAAACAATTCTGAAAGTTTTCCTGCATTTGTTCACAGGAAATAATGGACTTGGTAGTAAAGTTCACTTTAAAAATCCAATCTGACATTTCTTTTGCTTTCGTCTCCTCAAAGACATTTCTCTTTTTCTTTTTTTTTTTTATCCTAAGCTGTAAACAAATGTTTTAAAGGCAGGGAGAAAAAATCAAGTTTTCTGCCTTCTACCCAAAATCATCCAATTTGTCTTTTATGAACTATTTTTGTTTGAAAAGTCACAGAACCTGACACTTCAGATAAATCATGAATAGAAGAACATCCTCTATATAATTTAAAGTCTTTTTATTCAGTATCTTCACCAAGAAGTCTGCACCAACTGTGTGTAAGTAGATAGTAGTAGACAGTAGTTTCTGAACACGCAGATGAAGATTAACATTTCTGGCATTCCTAGTCTGCCTCACCAAAAGCTTATCAAATATAGTTCCAGTACTGGAGGGTTACATAAAAGCCTTCCTTCTGAGTCCAAATGGCCTCACTGACAGATGCATAGCAACATTTGCTCATGTTATAGTTGTACTTTTTGGTGAGAAAAGCACCACTCTGAAGTTGCATGTGACAAATTTGAGCCAACTTCATATATGAGTAACTCATTCCACATGAACCATAGCTTAGACAGAAGTCCCTTTCTCATTGGAACTCAGACTTGAAAAATTGGTTAGCTTGCTGGGTATCCATTTCTTTGTTCATGAGGTTGTTTGTGTCATATGAGCAGATAAACATCAAACGTTAATGATCCTTCTTTAATTAATTCAGTTCCAGTCACAACAATTTCTTCTATTATCTTCTGCAAAATTTAGCTCACTAACAATACAAAGGACAGCTGGGAAATGTAGTTTACAGTCTGACAGATACACTCCAAGAATTTCCAGTACTAATCAACTCACTGGAGGAACATGACTTCTCCAATCATCATCTTCCAACACAGAAATGGGCCCTAAAGCCCACTCTCTGGAAGCCCAGAACTCTAACTAGTTCTCACCTTCACTGGAGAATTGATACTAATTACTCAGCACTCATGCTATACTGCATCAGTCCAGATATCCTTAGCTTTGTATCAGTAGCTCAAACAACAAAAGCAAAGATGCAGTGGAACTAGCTCCAAGTTCCTGGCTCCAGGTAAGCACGCTTGTCCCCAGGCAGGCTTCTACCACAGCATCACTGCTACTGATACCTGAGCGAGTGTCTACATCTCTGTTTTCCTGTGCTGAAGCCACAAGCCCCATTAACAACTACGCAAAGATGTGTTACTTCCAGTTCTCCCCTGGGACACGTGGTCCTTGTTCTGTCCACCCTTGCAGACAAAATGAGAACAGACAAGGCATAATCCCATTAACTTGTCTCTCTTGGCAAGGGGAAGGGAATGAGGAGGCAGAAGATATTCCTCTCATGCCTTTAGCTTGTAGATTCTTCCATTAAAACTACACAAAGTAGTATTTTGAATGTGCAGTTATAAAGAGCAGAGCTTGAAGCAAAAAACATATGACCAAAAAAACCCAAACCCAAAAAATCTTTCAGACACAAAAATGAACCAGCATTTGGGATTATCGTCATTGGAGCTCCTTAGACTTCCCTGCCAGTTCTGGCCTTTTATAGATAGTCTAAACAATATAATTCTTCGCTTAACTACCAAGGCTTGATTCTTTTGTATTGTTTTATTCAGAAAATAATTAAGTTCCTTTAATTTATTCACACACATTGCTACGAGAAAATAAGATTTTTGTAATGCACTTTTCACAGCAAAAGATTTTTCTTGGAGTAAATTAGTTAGCAGAGCAGAGGAAATCTACATAGCTCTGTGAATGTAGTGGAAACATAATGAAAATCAGGGGAAATGTTTTAAAATGCATACAGTAGTGATACAGATCAAACCAAATGAACTCTCTAATTTGTATCTAGCTCTATAGCCTGCATGTTAAATCTGATGGAAAGCCCACTGAAGTCAAAGGGAGTCTTTTTAACAGGTTTATATCATTGAAATGCAACATTCACCAGCCAGGGACCTGCAGCAAACCTCATTATAGCCCCATATATCAACCAGCAGATCTCAGGGCATTGCAACTACCGTGGAAGATGAAGAGCTGTCCCCACTCAAGTCAATTTAGTTTCACTATTGATTTTTTAAAAAGCCAGGATTTCACTCCACATTTCTGGTAACACTTCCTATGTGATCTATGCTGTTGAAAAAAAAAAAGAAAAAAAACCCAAACACATTTTGAAAGTGATTTTCAAAATTTTCCTATGGAGTTCCTGATAGTACATATTACTTAACTAATGTGAACAAGTGGTCCTGCAAGAAGAAAGTACAACATCATTAGAAAATTACAGTTTAATTCCTCTGCTAGTCATATTTAGAGGTGGTAAGGCCTTAACTCAGATTTTTAAGTTCAGCCCAAATAAGGAACAAAGCCCTTCATTCTAACTGAATTAATATTATTACTCAGTGACTTTCTGGACACTGTGACCAGAAAGGTTACAAAAAAGCAGGTGCCATTACTACTAAGGATCAGCTATGATCCACTGCATAATTCTGAATGTAAGCAGCATTCTGAAAACTACAGGGCTCTCAAATACACAAATCACTGAACCAGAAAACATCAGCAAAAACACAGACACACTTCACTGTTTCTTGGAAGATGTTTCTTCCTTTCATCTTGTTGGAGTTATGTACCTAAATCTCCTATCAGTAGATGAACATGTTCTTCTAGCTTGTACTAAGTTAATAAACGTCATCATTCTTTTGCTGAACAGTGGTACATGCTGCAGTCTGAAACTGCCTTCCCACAGGAGAGGAAATCATTGGTGCAAAACCTGGTACTTCCTAAGTATCATTTATTTTTTTGAAATAGCTACAGATATTTTTAGATAGACTGGAAGAGGTTCAGTATCACATACCCAAGCCCTTCTTTCAAGATTTTACATTGCAGCAATTTGGATACAATTTTAAGAGATTAACATTCTAAATACAAAGGTTATAGTGATGCCTTAAGATCCTTAACATTTGTAGCATATAGATTTTCAATACAGCTGTATAGTTTCTATCACTTTAGAAGAGCAGTTAAGAGTTACTAAACCCCTTTCTCACAGTTTAAATCAAATTCTCAACATTCTTGAAATTTCATTTAATGTTCTTTTCAAGGCAAAAGATTTTAGCAAGGACATCTTGTTTGGGACACATACATAGAAGGACATAATAAGATGTCATTGTAGTCAAAGTAGAAGGCCCAAAGGAGAAGCTCCAAAGAAGGCATGTGATGTGAAGATGATGATGATGGCGAAAAAGTAAGAGGTCTTGAGACCTCCGATTCAATTCTGGGAAGGTGTGCTAAGGGGCTGACCCGAGAGAGAGGTTCTGGGGGCAGACAATTCTCAGGTTAGATGCATCCATTAGATATGAACATTAATTAGTATTATGAATTTCTAAGAACCTTATACTGTGTTGTGCACTTATGTATATTGCACTTAAAAGTGCTTTTCATTAAAGGACCTGCTCTCTATTTTATCTATACTAATATTGTCTGGAAAGTTCTTTCTTCCATTTTAGGCATCACTAGAAGTGAGTGAATTCCTTCAGGGATCACCACTTTCTTCTCAAAAGAAACACATACACAAAACTGATCTCAAGAGCATTTCAGCAATACCTTGCCCAATTCAGATGCTGAGGAAAAAGGTAGATAAGTGTCTAACAGCACCACCTGGTGACTCCTGCCAGAATAATGCTTGTGCATTTTCAGACACAGCTTACTATGCAGCTCTATGAAACCTTTTATATCCAAAAATATTACTCCATGGTTTTGGCTGTCGATTCATGAAATCAAAGTTAGGCATGACTCCAAATATTTACAGGACTGAAGCTGAATATATATATGTATGAATCCTTTGTGTAAATTTAGGCAAAAATCAAATACACTCAAGTAGTCCAAGCTGATTAAACCACAGCTACAATTTCATAACTGCCTGATGACTGATTCACTGCACAAATGTCATTCTTGTGGTTACAAAATCAGCAGATGCCTTTGGTAAAACTACCCCCATATTATCTAATTGGCATGTATTGTTCTGTTATTACTGCACAGAACGCACAAGACAAGAACTACAGTCACTTTGATCTTCTTTTTCCCCACTTTTCATCAAAAAACGGTATGCCAAAGTATTTCACACAAACTCACAATCTTCTGCTGTGGAAAAGCTGCAATGCTGTCCCATGAAAGTTGTAATTAAAGTGTCTCCTATTTCTATCATGTTCCTGGTAACAGATTTCACATCTAATATTCTCTCTTGGTAAGAGAATAATGTTTCATGACTTGCTTGCATTGTATTGTAGGAGAGAAATGAAGTTCAGCTGTGGAGCCTGAACCAAAAAAAGAAAAATGGGCACACAGAAGTCCAAATTATAATTCTAAAAGCCATGTTTTTTCAGGAGATTCAGGGCTTTTCTTCACAGCTTCTTTCCAGTTGTCCAAGAGAAAATAAAATTTCAGACCCTTTTTCAAGATTTTCAGTTGAAAATTCTATTTTCCACAAAAATATAATCCAAACAGTACTTTTGATCTACCATATATATAATCCAGCTATTTAAGACCCTTGCAAAAAGTCACCAAAAAGGTCTTTGAATTAAGTTCTGACTCACCAATGTGAAAGATTTTGCTATCAACAATGTAAAAAGATTTTCACATTCTTGGCAAATTCAAATGGGTCTTTTAGGAATCTTTTGAGCATATTTATTTCAGTACTAATGCAATTGCAGCAACTTACGGTTCCGGTGTGTAGAGAGGATCTGAGCCATGTCGTATGTACTGAGTACAGTGAAAAACTCTGTATGCTAAGCCAGCTAAAAAATCACGGGGGGACAAGTATCCAGCAACTGGTCTCACTGTGAAGCCAGACCTTTCTGAAGTGGAGATAATAAAAGACCACATTATATATATATCACTATGTCAGTTTCTGGTGACAAATCTGTTGATAATTATTCCACTAGAAGAGTGACATGAAGAACCTTGGGTGAAGATCACCACACATCATTTTCAATTATTATGTACAAGAAGTATTTTGCACTGCTAGCATATGTATAATGAAAACAGCTTGAGGTATTCCAAAGTTGGTCTCAATACCTTTGTCTGGAAAGGGTTAGGGAAAAATCTAGAAAAAAATGCTAAGGTACCACAAGTGATATTCTTAAAACTTTTATGTCTGGGACCAAATAGGAGAAAAGTTTCCATATCATAAGATGACTTCTGTAAAATATGTTAAAAGCTAACAGAACATCTAACAGCACATACCTTTATTTTTTTCAAATATCCACCTTTATAATATTTTAGTTCCTGAGCATGAGGATTAAGGAACAAGTATATGTATCTAAAAGGCCCTTTGAGGAGAAATTAAAGTCTTAAATTAACTCTTTTGTGGCTTTTCCTCTAGAGCTAAACCAAACAGGTTCAGGTCTGCCACATGTTCCATATGGGACATATTTTCATTACAGATGAAAAATAAGGCTATTTTTAAACTTAAATCTCTAATATACTGATTCTTTAAAAATAAAATGAAAGAGAAGTATCAGATCACCTACAGTGTCCCATATATTTTTTTCAACATAAAAATGTAATTACTAGCTTCATGAGGTCTTGAGCACTTCGGAAAACCTCCTATTCATCAGCCTATAAAACAACGGTCCAAACCCGCTCTCCTCTTTAAATTCAGTTATCTTGCCATTTGACTCCCTTTTACGTGCCTGGATATTTGGGGAATGCCCACTGTGTTTATCAGAACTCCCAACCTGTGGCAATGAGAGAACAGACCCAACTCAGCTCTTTCTTTTCACTGTACTGAAGGACTTTTCTCCCTGTGCAAGATAACATCATGCTTTACATGTTCATCTGCTTAATTTCTCTCAATTTCATACTTGCAAATACATACAAATAATACTCACTTGACTCAAAAAACTCTGCCATGGAGAACACCAAAACCAGAATGATACTTCTGGCTAAACCAAAGACCACTGATAATGCTAGAAGTCTTTTGATTTCATGTGCTTTGTATTCCATACAAACAAAAAAGAGTGTTTTCGTTAAACTGTTATCTATTGATAAACCAAATACGAACCTTACCTTTAAGAAAAACAGAAACATCTTCCAACTGAGGCACATTATCCTCTCTGTATCCACAGTACTTGGTCAGCAGAGGAAAGTTTTTTAAATATTCACGACAAGCATGGGTGGGATAGAGTTTACTGAGTTCCCTAAATACCACCCCCCACGTTTTAACTTCTTCAGCTGTGTACTCCACTCTAGGAATGGGCTGACCACTGTAAAAAAAAAAAAATAAAAATAGATCTGATTCTAGACAGACTATGGAAAGCAACATTTCTACAAAACAGATACTATTAAAACTATTTAAACTATTTTAAATTGACAATTAGATGCTATTTTCTTGGAATTATTTCTTGATGTTATGATGTACATATTCTATCATTTTCTTAAGAAACTTATTTTTTATTAAATGATCACATTATTTCTTAATCTCTGTACATACCATAGTAAAAAAATGGATTTCTTATATGCCATGTTCCTACACCATACTAGTATTTCCCCGCCTATTGCCAGTGATGTCTTTGCAAGTGGACAGCTGAAGATCCTGATTCAGTCTAATGTATAGATTCAGGAAAACCTTCAGCAGACTGCAAGCTCTATGTATTCTTTAAAATATATAATATTTACACAGCATCATTATCTAGTATTTTGCAAAGTGAAGATTAGGCAATTGCATTGATACTTAGAAATGTATGGATGCAATTTAAAAATATGTATCTATTGTTCAGACTTGCTTAGATGTGCAGATGTGTTTAGAACCCCAAATTCATGCAGGACTACATCATAAGGAAGCTCATCTTGGAGCCAATTTCACCTGCCTAGGTGAAACTAAGCCTGTGAATCCATCTCTCCTTTTTTTTTTTTAATTCTGCACTGTTCCTCTGCCCTCTCCCCTTTACAAAGATGTACAGAAACTGCAAAACAGCAGCCTTCCAGGGCACCTGCTAAGTTGTTTCTGACATCCAAGATTTGCCTCAAGTAGTTACAGCTAATTCAAAACCAACTGACCATGCGAACAGTGGAAGGAGCTCCTTCCAACTTGTACTGTCCTGTACCTAGCTATAAGGAATTTCCCATGCCAGGGTCACAAGACATCATGTCATGTCATTAATTCCCCCTAGAAATTTTACAATCTTTCTCTGGATTTAATATTCACAATCCATTACATGTAATCTCTGCAATCTGCCCTCTCCTTAGGTATTTTCTTTTGCCATGCTGTAACAGTGAAATACAGACTGGCAGAGGCATTCACAGGACACTCCTCCCCTCCATCAGTCCACAGAGCTGGACAGGTGGGTACTCCCAGCCCAGTGCTGCAGTTTCCCCAGTATCACAGACAGCAGCTGAACAGGCATACTGGGAACCCAATGCAGCAGGAGAACTGCAGTGCTGGGCTTTTGCTGGTGCGTGTTACCCAGTTCACAATCCCATCTCCACTGTATAAGTAACAAGGAATTGAGCCCTCATGTCACATTCGTTTGCTGCAATGCAGTTCTTACATGCATACAAGAGGACCATCTGCCCTGCATTCACTGTGGCTGTCCTCTCATCTTTATTGAAAACTTACCATTTAATCCCCCTGCCTTTCACTATATCAAAGGATTTTGATCCGTAGCAGGTATCTGTCAGTCAAAGGCTACTTTGTATGAGGTACTTGTACTTGTTAAGGACTCACTGAATACCCAATACATTGGCTAGTTTCCTGTCAGCCACTCTTTTCCAGACATGACAAGAATTGCAACACATCAGTGAAGTATTTCTCATCCCCAGAAGCTGCACTGGGTTCGTTCCCATCCTGCAGTGGGAGCCAGTCTTTCAGGTCTAGTATGTCTTTCCCCTTAACACTTCACCAGCCTTCAGCTGCCTGCCAGCTCAAGGAAAGCGTAACACAACTATTCTAAATTGTACCATATATGACAGATACAAGCAGGCTGCTACTCCATCTGCTTGGGTTTGCCAGAACATCCAGCCTCATCCTTTTTCCTTAGGCCTGATCTCTACCATGGATACTGCCAGCATGGGTCAGCACTGGCCCGTCAAAGAGGAAGATATGCATGCAGCAGTGGAAAAACTCGTGTTTCTATTGTCACTAGAAAGGCATAAACACAATCAAAGATCTGAAGCTTGTTCACTGCTCACTAAAACGTTTATAACTTAGTTACTGTTTCAATTAATTCATTAGTACTGAAGTAAGGTTCACTGAGCATTAATTCCTTAATAGGATTTATGCGTAGGAGAGCTGATCTTATTTCCAGCTGATCATGACACTGCTTTCTTTATTGAGAGAATCACGGCAGCCACACTTGAGGGAGAATCTATGCCTTTTTCCCTCAGCTCTGCAAACCTCATTTCTCTTACCCTCTTATTTCAACAAGCAGAACCTACCTTACACTCAAACATTTCAATAAATCACAGAAATGGCCAGCCTGCATAGCCAGTTTCCTTGTGGCTGAATAAGATGATTCTACAAGCTAACCTAATCTGAATTTTTATTTCTCCTTATTAAAATAGGGTCTTTCCATTTTGCCATGGACATGAGCTATCAACTCATCTTATAAATTCCCTCTTAAACGTCACGTTTCCTCCAGATTTAATTTTCTCAACTCTTTTCCAATCTCTAATCAGTCTCAAAGGACTAATTAGCCAGATTAATGCATTTTCACTATCTTCAGAACAGAAGATAAGTGAAGGAGGGAGTAATATGTTTTTTATGGGGTTTTTGGTCCATTTATTTCATACAGCTGATCTTCACTGCTGTGTTCTATTAACATGACTTCCCCTTTAACACCCAACTCCAGCAAACATCTGCTCCTCCAAGTTCAGTCTTAGTGTTTTTCTCTTTCTCTCTCCATTACAGACACCACTTTATGTTCAAACAAAGCAGAACATCTACCACTACAGAACAGTCACAATTCATAAAGGAAATGCTGATCTGGAATTTTCAGCTCAACAACTTTTTATGGAGCGAATTCCTTGCAGTCAAATCTCTTTGTTGTTGTTTTGGGTTTTCTTTTTGTTTGTTTTTTTTTAAGGAAAGAAGTGCGGTTAGAGGGTTTTTTTACACTGGAAAATGAAAAGTGGAAACACATCAAGCCTCAGTAAGTGATTAGGAAGGTCACTTACCTGGAAGACACTGAGAGGTGTTTATCCTCAAGGAAAGCAGCCCTTATAACAGAGCTGGCCTTTTTGTATAAATAAGTAAATAGCCATTAGACCACAGAAGTGAGTGTTATGAGACTGCAATATAGTGTAACTCTGAGCTCCACAGCATGGGTAGCAGAAACAGACCAGCTGCAGCAGCACAAAGTCCTCCCTGAGTTGATTTGCCTTTCCTCAGCATGGCTCAGGCTGTGCTGCAGCACCATGTCGAGCCTGTCTCTCTGGGCTGCCTCTACACACATACCCAGGGACAAGACTGACTGTACATATGTGGGGCTAAGGATAACCATTGCTGGAGATCTTAAACATGAATGAGATTTTGACACATTAGGTAACTGCCCTAAGCACTGCTCTCCCAGTCTTTATGGTCTGTGGATAAGAATATTTGAAGCCTCTTGTCTCCTCTCTTCCCATAATAGGACAAGTATGAAATCTTTTAAAGGTTAGGAAAGACCAGTGGAATAAAGGAGTACATCTGAGCAGTTCTGCTGAAGTACAAGATCTGGTCTCCAAATAAGATCTGGTTATTTTATTTTTGTTATGTGCCTGTAAAAATGGTTCTTAAGCCTTCAAACTCTAAAGAAGGGAAAGATGTTTTTCACTGGTTTCAGGGTGAAAAAAACCCCATATTTAGAAGCAGAAGCCCAACTGCTGCTTAGTAGGCCAGCTGCACGACATTTTCAGCACTTAGTTGAGTGGGAGAAGGGAGGAAGATATTTCCAGCCAGGTAGCAGCTGTGCAATGCATAGCACTACTGCTACTATCATGGGTAAGTGGAGAACTACCCAACCTACTGAAAGAGCCTAGAAGTACACACAGCCTACCCTCATTCACAGGTATTCATTTGACATTTCTCACGGCAATAAATGCTAGCACTAACTTTACTGCAAGCAATAGACTGGAAAGATAATAAATCAATCAGTTGTAAGCAAATATACAAACAGAAAAGGTGCCTCAATTTACATTGAAAGCTGGTCAAACCCAGGACTTACCTGGGCAGCCTTGGGAGCTGCTCTACCAATCAAAACCAGCCTCAGCAGGCAGCAGCTCAGTGTGCTGGAAGGATGTCATGAGCACCCAGCTAAAGAAATGCTACTGTGGGCAGAAATAAAGGGGAGCGAACACTAGCACCTACACATCTGTAAGATGGGTAATAGCTTAATGACAGTAATGGGACAAAAGTAAAGGAGAAGTAGAATTTTATGATCACAAAGCAGAGTTAATCCTTCTGTCCCCTCAGCCTTCTGCAGGCTATATACTAGCCTTATATGGAAAAACTCAAAGACCCAGTTTTGAACTGCTTCCTGACAGGACGTGCCTTCTATAAAGGGAATAAAAAAAAAAGGGTGCTCCATATTCTTTAAACAATGTAGGTAGAAATCTCAAAGGAGAAAAATAAAAAACCTGAAGAAGTGTGGTAAAATGAAAAAGATCATGAAATTAGCATGTTCTTTGCCTTGAGAATGAGGGCTTAAGCCTGTTGCAAATAAAACCTAGAGCAGGATTCAATTAGTTGAATGCTTCTGTGACAAGAAAATTGCAACACAGTAGGTGTTTGTAGGTAGAATAGAACGTTTCCTAACTCCCAGGGACTGTAGAAATTGAAAATACTGACTTGAAATGGAAAAAAACAAAACAAAATGAGAAAACGTATGCAGTGTATTTGTGCA
Source organism: Campylorhamphus procurvoides (assembly GCA_013396655.1). Lineage (NCBI taxonomy): Eukaryota > Metazoa > Chordata > Aves > Passeriformes > Dendrocolaptidae > Campylorhamphus > Campylorhamphus procurvoides. Next base: position 105,405 of record WBMV01000668.1, on the reverse strand, counting down.
CAGGCATGAGCTATGCTACAAGAAATGCACTGACTAAATTCTAAGAAATTTGGAGCTGTGTTCACAAAATTGATAAGTGGCACTTTGCAGCACCCAGTAGCATCACAGAATTTTTAAAGTTCGAAAAGACCTCTATAATCATCAAGTCTGTTAACCCAGCACTGCCACATTTACCATTATCCCCAGGTGCCACATCCACCCACCTTTTGAACACTTTCAGGGATGGTTGTTCCACCACCTCCCTCAACAGTGTACTCTAATGGCTGACCACCCTTTCGGCAAACAAGTTTTTCCTAATATTCCCTCTAAACCTCCTCGGCTGCAATTTGAGGTCATTTCCTCTCATCTTGTCCCTTGTTATCTGAGAGAAGAGAGTGACCCCCAGCTCACTACAATCTCCATTCAGGTGGCAGTAGAGAATAGTAAGGTCCCCCCTAAGCCTCCTTTTTCCCAGGCTAAACAATCCCAGCTCCTTCAGCTGCTCCTCATGGGACTTACTCTCTAAACCCTCCACCAGCTCCACTGCCCTTCTCCGGACACACTCCAGCACCTCAATGTCTTTCTTGTAGCGAGGGCCCCAGAACTGAACACAGGATTCAAGGTGCCACCTCACCAGTGCTGCGTACAGAAGGATGATCACTGCCTTAGTACCTGGCACACACTATTTCTGATACCAGCCAGGATGTCACTGGCCTTCTTGGCCAGCTGGGCATGCTGATGGTTCACGTGCAGGTGCTGTTAACCAGCACCCCCAGGTCCTTTCCCACCAGGCAGCTTTCCAGTCACTATCCCTCGTCTGTAGCTCTTCATGAGGTTGTTGTGACCCAAGTACAGGACTTAGCACTTGGCCTTGCTGAACCTCATACGACTGGCCTCGGTCCACTATAGTATGTGCATCAAAAAAAATTAATTTGGGGGTTTAGTGAGCTCTTCCAACTATATAGGGATGCCAGATATGTGTGATTCAGAAGTGCATCAGTTTGTCACTAAGACACGCAAACATTTGTAAAATATTTTCTTAAATTTAAGCAGCTGTGAATAAAATGCTGAAGAGAGTGTGTTTGCCTTTCAAATGCTTTACTTGCCTGCATCAAAAATGTAACAAGATTTCAAGCATCAGGTTTGTAATTTATAGCCTTCACTACACTCGTCCAAGTTCAAAAGATGACTTTGTCTACCGTTAAACTTTATTCTACAGAATTAAATAGAGCATGAATTCTAACTAGTCAGCAGCAGGGGGAAGAATTATGGTAGTACTTACTATTTATAGCTCATGGCAACATCCACAAAGTACTTTCTTCTCTGTCGATAGACATTGTCTTTAAATCCCTTAAGCAAGGAAGAAGAGAGTAATATACAATAAGGACATAAAATTAAGAATTATACAAAATAAATTGTTACAGTATCTATTTAGTACTTAGTTGCATTGTATTTTGTCTACTGGGCTGCAACAGAAGACAAGGATTTCTTCATTTTTTTTCTTCACCAAAGTCCCAAAGGAGACCTTTCAAGACAATTCTGTGCACAGGTACAGTCATTCATCCAAGCTGCTGAAAAGGGAAACTTTTCTTGCCATTTCATCTCACTCATGTTTTCCTTGATCTGACTGGCATCTACACGCTGGCACACTGCAGAATAATTTACCTATCCTCAATACATTTTTCTTCACTAGAATCAAGCACCTAGAGATCATAAGCAACTCATTTTCAAAATTCTTACTTCAGCAGCTGCCATTTTAACCAACACATTAGAGACTGAACTATCAGCCTCCAGTATCAAATAGGCATATTGCTTCAGTGTGAGTTACAAAGGGCGGGCTCAACCTCGTGGGCTACAGTAGGTTCACACCTTTTCCATATTAAGTGCAAAACAGTTGTATAACAGACACACTGGCCAATTACAGCTCTTTGAGCTATTCAAATATATAAATATATATATAAACAGCTATGCAAGATCTCTTCTATACATATAAAATATGTAGACACTTCACATTTTGGACTACAAGAAGAGTTAATTATTTTCAAGGCAGAACTGCCAATCTCTTGAAGATAAAAAGAGTAAAGAGTTATCTAAGCTTCCCAGTTAGTAGCCCACAAAGTGCATTTAAGTTTCCCGCAGTCAACGCTGAAAATTAAAATGCTTTTTTTCCTTATCATGCACGCACAAATTCGAATCACTGAAGGGAATGAAAAGATAACATGACTAGATTTGAAATATTTGTACAAGCTTCCATAAAACTCAGAAGACATTTTATTGCCCCATAACCAAACTTGTGCTGCTGGGGCAGAGTAAGCGAGGACCCCAGTGGACTGCAGAAAACCTTCAAGCCTCCACTCCTACACAAGGAAACTTGTTTGACTGGCAAAAAGTTGCTGCAATCAGGGGGAGCCTCCTTGTTTCCTTAATACCTTTTGATATAAATGCTGAGTTACTCAGCTGAAGGCCATTCAAGACCTCTAAAGTGAAGGGAAACAGTACAGGGGACTTAAATGCCTGCCAAGCGTAGTGATAGTGAGACTGAAATCATTAGGCAGTATGGAGTAGGTGAGGGCTAGTGCTGTTGAAGCAGTGCTATCCTTACAGGTCCATAATAGGATAATTCTCTTTGATCCTTTGGCACTTACATGCCATGGCTACAGAACAGGGCAGGCACCTGGAGCAGCTTTTTAAAGGCCAGCCACATATTGACAGGTTTTTCCCCGATTTCTAACACCTAGCATGCTGCACAGGCTAGCAAATGGTGTGTAAACTATATTTGTAAGAGTTCCCCCAAGCATAAAATACATATTCATATAATGCAAATGTTTTTTTTTCCATTTTCTGTAAAAAAAGAAGGCAAATTTTCAGTGGAGCACTCAAGTAGTTAATGAAGGTACCAGCTCAGAACATAAAATAGTATCTAATGGCCTGTCACAGTCATAAACTCAGAGCTGGAATGAGCTGTCACTACAACCTCTGTTTGAACCAAATTATGGTTAATGGATGAAGATAATCAATAGAAACTGTGAAGTAAATCCTGATTGGTCATCAAGAAGCATATGGCAGGAACCAGGATCCCGGAGCGTGCTCCCGGACTGTGGGCCAACAGTGCAGGAAGAGCTCACACATGGCAGAGGTGGCTGGGAAGGAAGCGAGGTGATGATGATTACTGCGGTGGATATGTGGGCAGGTGACACCACAAAGAGGAGACATCGTGATGGTGTCCACCTGGCATATGTGCACAGCTGTGAGAATCTGTGCTTGAGCTCCCACCACAGCACAAAATGTGTGCAACAAAAAACAAAGGAGACTGTCACCTACAGCCGGAGTTTAATTTGATTGGATTACAAGACAGTGTTATGGTCAGATATCTTAATTCACTGCCTACTTCCTTTCAGCTGGAAGTTTGCTACAATACTTGTTTAATCCAGCCAACTTTAGGAATTAATACCATACCTACCACCAGCATCTTTCAGCCAAGTCATCCAGAGGTAGAAACTTGGATTTATGAAAGGAGGAAATATTTTAACACAAGTGCTTTCAATCATCTGCCATCTAAAGACTCAAGAGGTTAAGCATTTATGGAAATTAGCCAAAAGAAATAAAACAATAACAAATCAATTTCTCTGGTTTTCATACTGAGCATTTGGCACCACTGCAAATACAGCTCGTGTGAAATGCAGGCTTGTCTCCTGCCACCAACATCAGGAAACAATGCCAGACACCTTCCAATCTGCTGCATTCATCAGAAACAGGAACATATTGCTCTATTTTATTTTGTAATTACCTCCTGAGTGATGAATTATTACTTTGTAATTCTTTCCTTCATTTTTCCTTCATTATTGCCCCACAATTCTTTCTTCTCTGACACCTATTGACAATATCAATTATCACCTAAGAGCTACTTCTGGCAGAACTGAAGGTCACATTGATTTAAAGTTTGAAACCTTTCTATCAACTAGTTAATTTTTAAAAACACACATGCATTATGATAGGGGACATACTTGTTAAACAATAAGTTTTCTGGAAGATCTCCATCTTGTGAGTCCTTTTACAGAAAAGGAAAATTGATTCACTGAAACTACTGAAGAGAAACCAGTCCCCATGCTCTGAAAACAATCTGTAGTCAACAAGCTTTTTATTTGACTGGCAAATGACCTGAACAAATTACGTACAGAACAATTTGGTGTTACACTTACGGGGTGATCTGCATCCAGCTCAGATCCATACATCAAAACCCTCTGTGAGCATTTGTCCAATTCAGATATCTTCCTGGGGAACCAAGGGACACAGTCGAGATCTGCAGAAGACAGAATGCAAGTTGAATGTATCAGAGTGTACGATCACAGAGATACCTGTGCAAAAGATTTGTCAGTGTCTAAACCAAGTGATACAAAAACAGCCTTGCCTTCTTCGTCAGTCCAGATGTTTTCTGGTGGATTGAGAGATACGATATTAGTTTGAAACTTGAGCAACTGGATTAGTTCATTAAATTCTTTCTTACTGCAGTCACAGTCCACAAAAATTTCCACCTCTGAATTCCTTCTCTTTGATTTTCGTGATTCAATATGAACCATACTCACATGTTTTTCCTGTGGAAAGATGAAATAACAGATGAAATACAGACATACCAGCTAGAAGGGTAATATTGATAGCACATTCTTCAGGAAAGCTTTTCCAGTCATTGAAAGGCCTTTTTATTGAAAGTAGTCCCTTTTTGTATTTACGGAATTAGTTAGCAACACATAATAAATACCTATGACAAAAAAAAAAAATCTGTCCCTAAAGAGTAAAATTAAATTATTATAATTAACAAAGAAAGTCAACCAATTATTTCATTTTCTATACCACGACAATCTTTTACAGAGGACAGTATAACAATTTTTTTTTAAATTAATGCAATTTTATGTTTACCTTTGCTATAAATATTAAATTCTAATGCAATTTTATTAGGCAACGTGCATAATAATAATGTTCATTTAAATAGACTTGAGTGTGCTTCTTTAAATAGATGCTATTAAACATGTACTACTTCGGTCTCCCATGAACATGTGAGGAAGAAAATATTTTTCTGAGAACAACTGTGTATCAGTCCTCACCTATCTACTGTGCAGCAATTATCAATAACATGAAGTGTTAATAGTAATAAAATTGTATGAAAATTAAAATGTAATTATTCTCTATTGCATCAAACATAAATCATGCAACAAACATGAGAGTGTAAATATTTCTAGCATAAAAACTTTCCTACAAGGTATCCCTCCCACCACAACTACTGGTCTGCCAAGGGTGTAACACAATGACAGATAACCACAGTGTGCTGTGGCTGTCCTGAACTAGTGCTGTGACAGCCTTGCTTCTAAACAGGATGTTGGAGTAGATGACCATTTTCAACCAATACTTCTACTGACTCTGATTTTTCCTATTTTTTGGCAGACACAAACAATCTGTTACTTTTCACAACTGTCCTTTCACTTACTTGGTGAAGCCAATAAAACATTTTTTGATTTCCAAATGAGAAGAACTTCATGCTTGTATTTCCACTTGTATGCTGTATTTTATATAAATGTCCATTTCAGGTGAAGGTCTCCTCTAGTACAGCCAATGAGCAGTCTCTGCTTTTACACCACTGGATATACATATAGTTCTTTCACTGGCATGCTCCATAACGTATGTATACTGTGTAGTTAACCCAATCATGTAACAAATTCACTCAGATCTACCCTAGGTTAAGTAGAGAACAAAACCCTGCACTCCCCCCTGCAGTATGCAAATTGTTAAGTGACTACATAAATGGGAGTGATATCTCTGTCATATCTTCCAGCCACATTTTGAGAGACTAGAGTTACACACCTATTTCCAAGAAGGGGGAGTTAATGTGCAAATCCAAAATTTCAGGTACAACCCCATACGAGCATTTAAGCTGTAGCTGTAGTTAGACACTTAACCCTTGGAGAGAAGCTGCACTGAAAACATGACTCCTCCTGCAACTTCCTGTTCACTCCCTTAGATTTCCCCTCCTTCTGTGAAACACCCTGTTTCCTGGCAGCCTCCCTCCTGTGGGTCCTTTGCCTTGGCTGGGCAATCTAAGTATCTGATCTACATCAGCCTCAGGAATCTGCTCCAGAGCCAGCACCTGAGTGACAACTGGCAATACCCAGTGCTCCCACACTTACACTCCTCTGATGGTTTGGCTCAGAGGCAGACTCCAGGCCACCTCCAAACTTTCTCTTTACTGCACTGCACACACTGAACATACTGCTTTGCTTTAACTATCCTCAGATGTGCCTCCAAGCCCACTTCCATTTACTAAGGTGGCAAGCAGACTACATGCAGTACTGGCAGTCTGACTAAAAAGCACCAATTGCATCAGGATCTATGGGGGAACCAATACCTCACAATTTAGGTTACAGTTAGACACATAAAGCCTTGACTCTGCAAGCACTTAAAGGTGTCTTTAACTTCATGACCAAACACTGTCCTGCAGCAAGGCTGCTGCCACCACCACCACCACCACCTGACTGTATGTAATTTAGATTCCAAACTCTCACTGAAAGTGCCTCCTTTCACTGTGGTCTGCACAGACAACTTCAAATCTGATTTATGGTGTTGAGAGTCACACATCAGAAACACAAAGTGAATAGTGTAAACATCAGCATCACTGTTAAGCTTCATTCCAGAACACCTTCCATGGGCATTCAACAAATGCTTTGTTGAATGGGCCACAAAATTTTAAGTTACTTTCATTCAGTTGTGCAGGGTGAGTGTAACTGCACTCTCTTCCTTCCGCCACGGTCCATTAGGTTTATACCAACAAAGAGCCTGACCTTGGCAGCCTTCCTCAGTCCAGTCAGTGCAATGATTTGTAAGCTTTACCTGGAAGAGTCGGAGAGCTTTCACCAATCCACCAACTTCATTCTTCAGGGAAAACACCACAGCTGTCTTTCCACCTTCAGAAACAGATTCACTTTTCCCATTTCCCTTATGCCCTTTCTTTTCCTCGTTTTTCCCAGAACTTGATCTGTTTAGCTACAAATGGATAAAGAACATGGTCATTTCAGATGAAAACAGGTATTTCCTGCACAGAGAAATTTTTGTTGGAAAATAGCTGAATAGAACTCATCCAGACTTTGTTCAAAAGGTAGTGTGTTCACTTAAAATCAGAATCATAGATCAAAGGCAGCAAGCTAGAGATGATTGTGTAAGAGGCCAGTCCATTAGAAAAAAAAAAGCCTCAGGAAAAACATATAAATGGGATACAAATATGACAGTATTACTAGGATAATGCTATCATTAGTAATAACTACAAAGCAAATGGAGATGGTCTAGGTCACTGGAAAAGTCTGCAGCTCTGTTATTCTAACCTGACTATTGCCGCAAAATTGCAGGGATGCTGTTCTAGACTGTACCAGATAATTTACAAAGATTTGCATTGGTCTGTACTTTTGTACTAAGCATTAAATTTAAAACATAAAATTTATGTTCTATGTTGTAGCACAATTAATGCTGTCATGCAATGTAATCTTTCCTGAGAAAGCAAAACCTCTGCTGATTATACAAATAAGGATGGAAATACAAGCTCAGATTGCACTAAGAATATCAAGCTGGACGGGACCTCAAGGATCATCTGGTCCAACCCTTCATGGCAGAAGCACAGTCTAGATACGAAGCCCCAGCACTCTACCCAGTTGAATCTTAAAACTGTCAAATGTGGGAATTTCCTGGGGAGATTATGTCAGTGGCTGACACTTCTCAGGGTGAAAAACTGTATATCCCATAGAAGACGAGTCAGCTGAGGAACTCAAAAAAAAAAAAACAAAACAAACCAGAAAATTATACTATCGTTGGTGACTCCTACATTTTTCTCACAATTTAGGAGGCAAAGAGTGCTTTAAGCCAGATTTCGGTCTGCATTTTCAAAAAAATGCAACTTTATCAGCTTAAATCATGTTGAGGTGTCAACAATAGAGCCTTTGTAGATAATTTTTATAAGATTCACCATGATTTTCAAAAAACAGCCTGCATACAGTCACTAAAATAATAAAAATATAGAAATTTAAAATCATATACAACTATCCCACAAGGATTGAACAGTCCTTTAGTAGTTTGTAAAGCAGCTCACAGAAATTAACCTGAAAATGAAGCTTTTTAAACAGGTCTTGAACATTCTTTAAATAGCACAGATTATACCAGCCACATTTAAACTAGTTATTGGACTATGCAGTTTATTCTCATAATTTATTAGACTACATAGAAATAATCTGGAACAGCAATTATGTTTGCAGAATGATATATGAATAGTTTCACACATTTATTTTTTAAGAATTGAGCTTATATGATTCAGTTCAGTAGGAGGTTTGCCCAGAGACAGTTATGGGGAAGGTCACTTTCATTCTGACTTCAATAATATTTGGGATCTGGCTAAGTCCTTTTCATACACCTCAAGCACACAGTCTTCACATGAAGCAATAAAGGTGCTATTTTTACAGCATCTGTGTTTTTTCCACGCATGCTGCTTTCTAGGAGCTACATACAGATGGCCATGGAGTCAACTGAGTGTCTGAGAATTCCTCTGGAAAACAAGGGCACTTGGCACCTTCCAAGACTGTCAGAGGTTCCCTAATACTCTCATGAGAACATTATCCAAAGCGACGACAAAGACCCTCTCAAGCATTTGAAAGCTAGAGTATTCTATTTGTTATGAGCCTAATAGATTTCATAATTAAATAACGACTAATAGATCAACTTTCCTAATGAAAATTAATTATCTGGAGCAAATGCAAATCATCTATAGCAGAACTCAGTGAAGAAAATAATTCAAATATAAAGATAATAAAGCAAGTTTATTCCGCTTAATTCAATACTTCCAGTAGAAGTAAAGCATGTGCAAATAGGGGCATTTCACTGTAAAGATAACAGGCCAGTTCACAACTGGTACAGACCACTGCATTCTCTTGGTTCTACTCAAGTGATCCAAATCTTCATGTGTTGAAAAAAAACTCTTTGGGAGGCTAAATCCTCACAATCCTAAATATTTCACATATTCACTGCAGGTTGCCTCATTAGCCCCTACTAACATTCTTTATTCTTATATAGACACATATACATTTACCTGTAAGCATACAAAAGTTTACCGCCTGCTTGAAATCACCCAACCACCTGCTGTACCCATATCGTCACCTCACAGAGAACCATTCCTGCCTCCTGAGAGGGTTTCCAGCAGTCTCCTGCAGGATGCTCCCAGCTGTCCTTGCACCGCTGCCCCTCGTCAGAAGCCGGGAGCACCAATGCAGTGTGAGTGCGTGCGACCTGTGCTTTACCAAAAATGCTTTACATACCGTCCTGTGAGGTTTACAAGTGCCTTGAAAAGGCAGATTCTGCTCATAAAAACAGCCCGTAGGGCTAGCCAAGTACTCCCAAAATCCGCGCGTTTAAAACCCTCTGCACCGGACCTCACTGCTCTTCTATTATTCCAGTAGCCATACGGTTTCTGTCTGCAGTAAGGCTTGTATTACTAACGAAACTTTTCCTGTTACGCACAGACACTTCTAAGGCAGCGTTTGGAGGGCCGTTTGCGCAGCCAAGCGCCTTCCT